>OZ026838.1:26282375-26654769 GCA_964023205.1 Lutraria lutraria
TGGGAGTAAATAATGTTGTAACTGATTATTGAAATAATTGTTGAAATAATTCTGAGAGAGTGTGAAACGTTTGTTGAGAATTATTATTATTGTGCATGGCATATAATCCCTGTAAACGACAAAATTTTATTTGTCTGACCATTGACTATAAACAATATAGCCCTGGCCCCGAGGTTATAAAACTTGAGAACAGACTCCGAGCTTAAATCTCAATTTCATCTCAAGAGTATTCAGGTTGAAAAGAATTTTATAAACATATTCAGATCAATTATATGCTGTTAGATTAATGTATCAAAAATACCATTATTGTATGATCATAATTAACTTAGAAATATTAAACAAAAAGATAAAAATATGAGATTTGAGCTCGGAGACCGATCTCAAGTTTTATAACATCAGACCAGTAGATTATACGTATTACTGGAGACTAAGATGTTATAATTTATATTTATTTTCTTACGAAGTATCTGTTTGAAATTACTCTATGTTAGTACGTTACATGTAGCTTAATTGTCTTAATACACTGTTGTTTAATTATTAACAGTTAAACTGTTTTCGTCTCATAAAATTAAAATTGAATGTGCTTCAGTGGTGTGTGACATCATCACAAATAAACATTCATTAGAATGAACACGGACATGATATTTAGTGGCATTATACATGTCTTTTATTGTATGTTAATGTATGATGGTAAGATGTTAATAAAGATATATATATGTGTGTTCGATATGTTTAATTAATCACGCTAATTATGATCAAGTTTGAGTTAATTTCCGTCAACCAGTACCCGAGGTTATAAAACTTGAGAACAGTCTCTGAGCTCAAATCTCAAGTATGGTTGATAAGATAGAGCTGATTAATGTTGAAATACATGTTAAAACCAATCATGCTGTCAGAATAATGTAACAATCATATCCTTATTGTCTGGTCTTAATTAACTAAGAACTATTAAAAGGCAAGATATGAGATTTGAGATCGGAGACAGATCTCGGGTTTTATAACCTCGGACACGGTATGATTTAACCTACTCGCGTTAGGGCATTAAATAAATTCACCCCTTCGTCCTCATAGAAGAAAAAAAACTCTCACGTATCAGTATGTTTTAGCAAATGATAATATCGTATTTTGCTTGTTTAAGTATACAGTCAGTTCGTTATTTAATGAAACTGATATCGAGTGTGTTATTTCTACAATATTTCAAGTGTTTGCAATTTTGTTGAAGTATATTTTGCCATGTTTGCTGACACAGGATATAGTTCTCATCTCAGATCTGTTATGATACTTAGTTTAAAACCAAAAGAAACCCCATGCCGTCCTTTTTGAAAGATGACACCCATTTTACATTATTTCATAATTAGTCGCTCAAGTCTGGTTGATTGTATGTTTATATTAAATTTGTATACGTCTTTACAAAAAGTACCATCTCGTGCCCGCTTGTTTAACTTGTTAAGTATTTGTACGCTTAACTGTTTAAGATCTTAATATTTATTTTATATATATATATAATATTTCTTAATCCAATAACAAATACGAATGGTAACACAGAGTGTTGTATGTTAATTCTCTTATAAGTTAATTTACTAACAACCATTTGGGAAGCTAATTACCTGACTGTTAGAAATTTTTATTTATTTATTTATAATTAGTTATGTTTTAAATATTCAACAATCGACTAATGTAAATGTAGGTGTTTTCTCTTCTCGATATTACGGACATTTAGTTGGTGTGCATTTGTACACTAGTATTTAATATTTGTTTTGTTTTTTATCCTTTAGCAAAACAATAAATCGAAGTAACCAAACTACACTACATGTTTTATGGTATCTTAAATAATTAAAATCGTCTTAAAAATTATATTTTCTTAAACTCGTACTGCGTCCATAGCAAAACTAAACTTTGTACAACAGATTTAGAAAGGTTAACAAAATATTTTGGAATTATTTTTCTTAAGGATCGTGTGGGATATTACAAAACAGTTTAATATAATTCAATCGTAAATATATCGATAATTAAAATTCCAATTTTCCGGGTTTTAATCGCGGAAAGGATAATTTTAAAAATGTGTTTTTTATCAATAATTCCGAATCTCTTGAAACTTGAAATTGTAGGAATATTTCAAGTTTATTAAATTCGAGTTTGATTTCACATGCAAATAGTATATACTTCAGAAACTTATAAATGATGTGATCGTTTTTTATATAAAATATATAGGATCATGCCACCAGAAGTATGCATAGTGTTACGTTATGAATAAAGAAATTTTAAACCTTAAATAACAATATAGACATTTTTTATCATCTAAAGAATAAAATGAGTTGCATTAAGATAAACTATGTTTTTTTTCTATATCATTTAGCTGTTATACAAATTCGAGTATCGTTGGTGACAATTTATGATTATTTTTGTAATGGTTTTAACATTCAAGGAAGTTGTATTATAATAAAATGGTTGTTTTGTAGGTAAAATGTCAGAAAGTCACGTGATATTATATTCTTTTATATAAATGTTTACACTTCATGGCTTTTTGTGGTAAGTTACATAGGTGTTAGTTAAGTTAAGAATGATGTATTACAATTAATTATATAAATGTCTTGTATGCCGCTACATTCTACTATTTTGATTAAAAGTACAATTGCAAATAAATAAAAATCCACGGGGTCAGAATTGTAAATAAATAAAACCCTCAGGGGTTTGGGATATAAACTTAAGACCTATTTCCTCACTCAAAATTAATTGTTAATTAATATATAAAAAAATCAATTAAAACATGCACAAAATATTTGTTTGATAAACCAAAATATTTCTGTTTCATATGAATTCGAGTAATTTCATTCATAATTGATATGCTTATTTTTTTGGCACATTAAGTCGCATTTATATTATTTAACACTGAGTTAGGTCTTAAGCATTGTTGCTTATATAATATACATGTACTTAATTAAACACAGGTTAATACGTGAAAAAATACCATTTTATATTTGCTATAATTAGATATCAGCGGAAATGGTTCACAAGTAAAATGCTGATTTTTTTCAGTTTATCTAATTTAGCAGTCATGCTTAAAACAAAAACAAAAAAACACCGTCAATTTTTTTACCATAAATACAAGTAAGAAATAAGCTGACTCTAGTATATCTTTTATCGTATTTATTACACAGACATTTGTCAAAAAATTGATCTAATAGCACGTATACATGTATACCATAATACTAATTATATATATACATCAATATTAAATGTTGAATCAGTTACATATACATTGGTTAATTATTAAGAAATACTAAGTTTATACACACAAATTATCAAACAGTCGAATACTCTTTGGTCAGCAGCATTAGATTATACAGGATTAATAATCTTTGAAATAAATATGTTGAGGTAGTCACCACAAGCTCGTACGCTAAACAGAAATGTTGTAGACTTATTAGAAGCATTTTTTATACGAAAAAAGTCGTAGATAGACTGACTTAATTAAGGATTATAACACGCTTATTGCTTTGTAAAATATCTACTTATAACATTATGCACTTGTACATATTATACCGAAAATGATGATGCTAATAAAATACATTGCTTACTTTCTTTTTATTACATCTAGAAAAAAAACTAACAACAGCAATAACAACAATAACAAATCTACTTACATCGTTACCAATGAATAGAAAGTTAAAGGGACGATATTAGCACAAGAACTTAACGTCTGGTAAAAGATTGTCTCAGATTTTTTAAACATTCACCTTTGCCATGCTTGCAAGCCTTGTAGTCCACACATGTGTAAGTATTGTCGATATTTTTCAATGTCCAAAGCGTTCATAGCTGCCGCAGCTTGGTTTACGTACGGAGATAAATATGCACCATTTCCTAAGCGACTCATGTCTATCGCACCCGACCGGAGTGAAGCCAGTGGGTTGAATGCGGCGTTTAATGAAGCAGCCGACGGTATTCCTGATGATTTAAATGGTATCATGTGAGTTCCCGTCGTCACTGGACTAGGTGGTGGTGATTTCTTGGAATTGTCCTTTTTATTACCAATAATACTGTCAATAGAAAATGGTTTTGTTGTAGTTGATGATGATGATGACGACGACGATAATGATGCCGGTGACGAAAGCGGTGACTTCCGGGCCACTGGCGAGACAGTTGCTTGATGAACTGGTGATGTAGGTAAAGGTCGAGCTATTGTTTGTGAAAGGTATGCCGGATGGTTTACTAGCTGTGCACGTGTAAGTTCATTCTGTGCACGAGCGAGCTCACTTTGCGCCACGAATGGTAGGTGTGGTGAAAGCGACGATGCCATGTATGGATACGGGAAAGCTCCTACGTTGTTGGAATGTGCTCCTTGTGGTATAAATCCATGGTGATGAAAAAATGATTGAGAGGCGCCCATGAATGAAGCATTTTGTGCCGACATCATCTCATTGTGTAAGTGTCGCTTGTAACGTTTCCTTCTTCGCAAAAAACTACCATTGTCAAACATGTCCTCACTGGCGGGATCGAGGGTCCAGTAGTTGCCTTTTCCAGGATTTCCGGGCTCCCTAGGAATTTTTATGAAGCAATCATTTAAAGATAAATTATGTCTGATACTATTCTGCCAAGCTGGAAATTTGTCAAGATAGTAAGGAAAACGATTCATTATGAATTCACAAATTCCTGAAAGTGTCAATTTCTTCTGCTCCGATTGCAGTATTGCCATGGTTATTAATGCAATGTATGAATACGGTGGCTTCACCAAATTTGTTTTTCCACTTTTCTTATTTGCAGAAATGTTCCCAGTTAAGTTTGAGTCATTTATACTTAAATTATCATCCATCGAACTATCGTTAAAGTCTCTTCCATCCAGTGACAATTCATGATCAGAATCTCTGGATACTGGTGATGTAATTGGAGATTGAACAGGTGACCCTAAAGAATCCCGACCGTCGCCAACTGGATCTAGCTCCTCGCTATCACTGTCATAGTTACCTACTGGCGTTGATGATCTTGCGTGATAATGATCGCGATAAGCTACTTCGGGTTCGAGCATCGGCATTGTTGACTGGTCCTTTGACGCGATATTTGGCCTATACGGACCATTTTCTAACGACATGTTGAATTTAATTGCTGATATATTCACAGAATTTTGTCCATTATTGTCAGATTGCAAATAAGTCCTTTGAATTGATAAATCAGAATTCACAGAAATTTGATTGTCCGAATTTTCTGATGTGACCGGCGGATCACTGCCGGCCGTAGGTGAAGCATGACTTTGTTGTGGTCTCCTGTCCATGAATGCGTTGTGGTGAGGCACGTTCGTTCTTAAGTCTGCCACGACAGAATCTCCGTCAAAACGCATCTCATTCATCAATAGTGTTACACAGATAGCAAAAGTTTACCTCTACGATGAATCAAAACACTCTGATTGTCATTCAACTTTTTTGCAATATTATATTTTAAAATCAACACTGTTCTATCATATCATGAAACGAGCACAACTCCAATTCATTGACGTTTTCACAGGTTTTCAACCCCAATTGACTCATTTATAGAAGAAAGTGTATTAAATTGTACCGAATTGAACGTATTAACGGCCACCCAAAGAAGTTCTTATCATCGAACTTAACCATATCATTAAGCCGACCAATAAGAACACGCGGATATCAATTCGATTCAATTGACACCCCACGTGACCGTATGTTCGGTTTGTAAGTGGTTAGTCGATATCATTTCATTTCGCTAAGCCCCGCCTACAAATACAATAGCGGTACGCGTGGTGGCAAATGACAGCCTTTATCTGCTAATTAACGGATAGTAACTATTTTGACAAGTGAAGTCGTGAAACTCTGGAACGATTTGCACGATTCAACAAACAGTGAAGAGAAGAAAGAATTCTGTAATGCTTAGAGAAGTTTTTGGGCTTCTACCCAAAATATATATTTTTGGAACGTCATGAAAAACAACGAAAATATTAGTGTTACAAAATAATGGTTTAATCCTAAGCTGCATATTGCGGATAGAATAGTTTACAAAAGGTATAAACATACTTAAAACATTTTCATACGAATTGAGAAGGGATTGAAATTTGACTTAAGAAAATATTTAACATTTGCAAATAACATAATGTGATAATATTTTTCAAAGGTTAATGTCTTAGAGAAGAAAACATAGGAGTTTAATAGTTTCACAGAACACCCGCAGATAAATACTAAACAAATATCGAAAATAAATATTTTTGTTTCAATATAACTTACGGATCCTGGCATTTATTGCTCTCAAAAATGATAGAAATAAACACTTTAAACTAACATAAATAACACATTACAATAAATACAAGAAAATAAAAATATTCCTAAACACGAAAAATAATATTGTATTAGGATAAAGCACCCTTCAGACACCTGGGACGGGTTTTATACCTTCCCCAACGTAATTAGGGAACGTTTTATAAAGAATTTACAAAACATAGATATATTCTCAAAACATTTTTACAGCCGACATTGTGATGACATATTGTGTGTAATTTTAATCAAATAAACACTATTTTTGTTTGTTTTTATTTAAATACTCAGTGTGATTAAAGTTGGAGCAAACTTACATTAAGGAACATTTACGTTAAATAATACGTGAAGCACAACATTTATTTTTCTCCTTATGAGAATAAACACAAAACCCGTGAGAATTTTGTGATCTCTGACGGTCAGTGGTGGTAAAATGATTATTTGTTCAAAGACAATAAAACAATGTTTTGATACATTATAAATATGACACATTTATAAGACAATATTTGATGTATTCACTTAACACTCGGTAGCATACATGTACGAGTTTAGTTGCTAAATCATTACATAAACTGATACTTGGGCTAATATTTGGGAGAGAACGTTTTAATAGATAGAAATCTAATTAAATTAAATGTATCATGAATATTTTTTATAATAATGTTTATTGAGTTATCTTGTCTCGCGTAAATTCGAAACTAAATTTCTTAATTAGTTCTACCGCATCTTTCTTAGTTTTAATGAGCGAACTTGATTTTAATTATGTGAATTTTTACCCCCAAAAAATGTAAAAGATAAATATATTGGAAACTATCAAAGTTATTCTCCATTCGATTTTTTATTTTTCTTCTTTTCTATCATATAAAAAGATAAAAAGTAGTGGATTCAGAATGCAATGAATTTAAGCCACTGACAAATCTTGAGTAGTTTAAAAACATATCATATAACTGGGATGTACCTCGGTATGCTTCCCCCCAAATATATACGGCTGTATATATACAATGCAGTGGAAGCTGACTGTACAAAAATCTCTTATAAGATAAAAAATGGTATCCTAACCTAAATAAAGTACATTGGTGCATGTTCGGTGTTAATGATTCTGCTTATTTTTTTAAAGTAAGCAAATGTTTTTTCGGACATTCCTCACCGTTGCAAACTTTGCATCATTTACACACCGCACTGAATAGTCAGGTAGCGAAACAGCCAATGAGAAAATGGAAATTAATTAAGGTGATTTCATTTGTTTATTTGTTTTACTTTTAATACCCAGTGGACCACCTTTCAACAGTGTGTGAGGTAACGTAAACTATACACCGCTGCCGACGAGTACACTTCCGGTAGCGTTTCAAACAAGAACGTCCCCACGAGACAACGATGACATTATCAATAAATCTCCTGCAAAGTCTATGATCTTCACGAGATTGGACTGCGTTACCAATTAACTAGTCAATCACCAGACTAAATTGAAACTGCCGTAAATCAGAGTAAGTGAACATGTCCATGGAAATCTTCAGATCCCACTGTCCACTGACATTTACACAGGATATGGCCATATTTATGAATTTATGATTTTGGTGTTCTTTGAGTGGTAACACTCGATGCTAGTGTTGTATTTCCGTCCGACAAGTTGGAATCTAAGATATCTTGATCGATTTAATCTGATTGGATCTTACGAATATAACCTCAGATACATACATGTACTATCATTACCATGTGTGTAATACGAGGAAAATAATGTGCCCGATACGGGGCTCGAACCCAGGACCTCCTGCTTGCAAGTCAGGTGCTCTACCAATTGAACCAATCGGGCTGGTTAATATCACAGCCAATTTATTTACACCAATACCATATACAATACTGCTACACCACGACTCCCATTACATTGTTTCTCTTCCACCCTCACGTCTTTTGGGTTATGCCCACTTCTGACGTATATAATTATCAAACTTAAAAAGTTCCATATCGTATGTATATATGAAATTATTAATGTTTGATACTGCAGTGCCCGCACAGTAAATTACTATAGACAGTTTCATTCGTTTTAGTTTCCATATTTTCATACATGTGTTATTTTATTTATCTGTTGTTTAATAATAAGGTCATTTCAGAGCCGACCCAGAGAGAGAGAGAGGGAAGAAAAGATACCTCCTAGGAGAACCGGGCATTTAGTTTCAGATAGTTTTTCCTGGTTCTTTATCGTGCCCCGTGTAAACCACCGATACACGCCTTGTCCTTTACCTGTGATTTTCTAGACACAGTACTTGGCTCGGTTATTGGGATGAGGACACTGAAAAGCGTGCATGAGAAATTCGAAAGGCGCAGCCGAGAATCGAACCAGCGACATTTCATTTAGTAGTCCATAGCGTTACCACTGCACTAACGATAATCTCATCTATAATGTTAAATAGAGGATAGTAAATGAGTGAGGAATCCGTATTGAATTTATTGAACGAGTTGTATTAAAGTTGAGTATGAAGCGAGCCTCTGGTGAGCTTCATACTGTTTTATTCAACGAGTTCAATAAATTCAAGACTGAATCTAAACGAATTTAATCATGATTCTTTTTATCACATACCCTGAAAATACGGCGAAAACCAACATAGCATGGAGTGACACATGCGTAATAAGGCTTTTTGAATAGGAGCACAAAAATAATTACATTATGAAACATCGTAAATAATATTAAAATGTGTGAACGATATAAACAATTACCTTTCTTACTCAAATTGTTAAAATCAATTCAACATTACTCCTGTGAAGTTATAATATTTTGAAAATGTACATGTACACCAATCAATGCCTATGCTTCATCAAGTTCATGACGTTACTTCGTGACGTCATTTGCATATTATATTGCACGGCCGTGCCATACCGTTTTTTACGACACGGCCAAAACGGCACGGGTATGTGATAAAGTAAGCATTTTACATTACCTAAAAACTGCTTATAATGCATTAAAATATATTTTTTATTCGCAATATTTTATATGACATAGCATTACTAGTATAATCATAACTAGAACTATCACTAAAGGTGATGAATACCCCCAGATGCGGCCTTGACACAGTTATTGTTACATTTTACAGAGGGAAATATAATGCATTTTCATTTTTTTAATACCTGCAAACTGTTGCTTAGATATATCCTGACCAGTTTCTAAATATACATTATATAAAAAATAACAAAGGACCATAACTCATTAAAATTTACTTGGACAAAACCTATTGTGGACATGCACAACTTGGCAAACTACTTATCACTTCTAAGAAGTTTCAATGAATTCCTGCATGTAGTTGCTGAGAAATGGTACGGACAAAATTTACCTAATTGTATAAAACAAAGGGCCATAACTCAGTGAAAATTAATCCAAACAAAACCTGGTTATTGCATGCACAACTAGGCTTACTTTTTATAACTTCTGTGAAGTTTCATTGAATTCCTATGAGTATAGTTACTGAGATATTGTATATACATTGTATAAAAAACAACAAAGGGCCATAACTCAGTGAAAATTTAACCAACAAAGACAAATTAATGCATGCACAACTAGGCTAACTACTCATCACTTCTGAGAAGTTTTATTGAATTCCTGGCAGTAGTCAATGAGAAATAGTCAGGACAAAATTTGCCTATTGTATATATTGTAGAAAAAAACAAAGGGCTATAACTCAGTGAAAATCAATCCAAATGAAAAATGATTTAAGCATGCACAATTAGGCTAACTACTTATTACTTCTGTGAAGTTTCGTTGAAATCCTGTGAGTAGTTGCTGAGAAATTGTCCGGACAAAATTTGCCTATTGTATATACTGTATAAAAACAACAAAGGGCTATAACTCAGTGAAAATTAATCCGAACGAATAATGCTTTAAGCATGCACAACTAGGCTTACTACTGATCACTTCTGTGAAGTTTCATTGAGATCCTGTGAGTAGTTGCTGAGAAATTGTTCGGACAAAATTTGCCTATTGTATATACTGTATAAAAACAACAAAGGGGTATAACCCAGTGATAATTAATCCGAACGAAAATTGCTTTAAGCATGCACAACTAGGCTTACTACTGATCACTTCTGTGAAGTTTCATTGAGATCCTGTGAGTAATTGCTGAGAAATTCTCCGGACAAAATTTGTCTATTGTACATACTGAATAAAATCAACAAAGGGGTATAACTCAGTGAAAATTAATCCGAACGAAAAATGCTTTAAGCTAGCACAACTAGGCTTACTACTGATCACTTCTGTGAAGTTTTATTGAAATCCTGTAAGAAGTTGCTGAGAAATTCTCCGGACAAATTGTGTCTACAGACGCACGGACCGACCGACCGACCGACCGTCAAGCGTGAATCCAATATAGCCCCCATATATTTCATATCTGGGGGTATAATAACCCTGGCATGTGTAAAAGTGTCATTTATGACCAGGATGAAACACAACATTGCGCATAAAGAATCCTGCTTTTAAAAATGCTTATGCGTGCACGGAGTAGTCTATATTTAATTGAAATGCTGAGTTTAACATCTGTGGTAAATATGGCGTCCAATTTATTTTGTTTTTTTTATTCATTCCTGAAAAGAAACCAGTCAGTCTATTTATGGTAACATGAACCTTTTGCACTTAGTGGTGCTGACGCAAGGATATCTGATGTGAACTGGCTGTTCCTAATAAATACCTGCCCGAGCAAGTTTTGCTTCGCGTGGATCTTTGTAATAATTATTTCTTGTCGAATTAAGATCTCAAAAAGGCAAACGACGCGGTTTTTGGAGTGTTGTTTGTGAAATACTAAATATATTCTTTACCTGAAACAACTTGTACCGCCGGGTTCTTAAGTCCCTACTTCATTTGTTCAGATCGTACAAACAGACCTATTTCATGCATTTCTAACCAAAATTGTGCATTTACAAAATCGATAAATATTATTGAATCATCAAAGCGATCTTGCATTCTGTATACGGCTAACATATGCTCCGTGGTACTTACAAAAATTAGCGTACCTCTGTCGTCTTGTAAGCCTGTCGTAGTTTTCTCACTACAAGATTTACAAACAACAACAAAAACCGCTATGTTATCCCCAAGTTTGGTCAATTTTGGATCATTCCTGTGATGAGACGATGAAAATGAAAGCAATTTAAGAATCAAGTGGCCCACAATGCAGATTGATGGAAAACCAAACACGTTATTATGGTAAACTTGAACCGATTCACGCCCGCTCGTATACGGCCTTATGGATGTAGAAACAAACATTAGATCTCTCCTGTAGAGTCGGACCCGGGGGTTGATTTTATCCACTAACCGTTTTTCTTTGATGTGAAGAGTATTGTTAAATTTGACTTTTAAGAGGCTTTTAAGGATAAATTCGTGTTTTTTCGTGTTACTAATCGTACTTGACAATTGATAGCGTTTTGTTAATGTTTGGTTTATACTGGTTCAGAAATTAAATAAGTCCTTGGGACCGTTTCTACTCACTTGCTGTACTTAAAACAAACTGCAGACCAGAAAACACTATGTTTCAACAAATTATATCATGTAAAACACATTAATAATTTCTTCAAATACGAAACAAATCTACTTTTATAGAAACATATCGGTGAAATTAAAAGTATGCGAATTAATGAGCAGGGCCCGGCGTCTATCGAACAGACAGTAAAGTTTGGACGATAAAAACGTTGTCACAATTTTGCTGATGTGTTTATAAAGTGACATATTTGTGCGTAACATAACATTTTATCTGCCTTGTTAACAGCAAAAACTGCCGACATATCAAATGATCTTGTTGCAAATTTGGGTTGTTAAATATTCTGACTAAATATTTACAGATACATACACGGGAGAAAAACATTAGAAGTAACATTATAAACAGTAACTATAGTGATTTGAACGTTTAAATGGTATGAGCCAATCACCGGTTGATTAAGGATAACATCCGGTTGGAGTAACAGAACGTTTTAATGTATATACAATGAACTTATAAGTATAATGTAGTTTCCGCTCCATAGTATATGGTAAATCCAGAAGTTTTCAGTTTTCCAGTTTGAGTTTGCTGAAAGTGTGAAGATGTTTCAGAAAGCTCACTTACGTGACGTGAAGTGTCCAAACGTCAATATGTAGGGGAAAACATCATCGCATTCAAGGAAAAAACATAAGAGCAAAATGCGAGGACAATTTAAAAAACTTGTTAGTAGTGATTTCATTCGACGCGCGAGTTCATGATTTATTCACTATTTGACAAGATATAAGATTTATGCCCGTACATTGCTCCCTGTTTCAGATTTTCTTGTAGGTTTTGTACGAAATCGAACCATGGTTCGTATTTTAAGCTTAAAATCATGATTTAGGAGATTATTCAAAAGACACAAAGTGTCAATTTAAGATATTAATATTCGGTTTTCCCGAAAATTTATGACTAATAATAGCACGGCTTATGATAACTGCATTGTAATTATAATGACAATGAAATATTTATGATTACCGTATTAAAATAGTTCGATACAAGAGATGAATAAACTAGAGCAGATATATTTTGCTCCGCGGAATAAGATTTATTTATGAAGATATTTATTAAGACAATAAAACTAGCTCAGAAGGGTCAAAGTAGAAATATTGCTAATACCCACTCCCTTAACAAATATCACTTGATCAACTCACTATCATTGAAAACGGTTTCCGTACGATGTTGTCCGGTGCGACTCGGAATAGACAAGGCTTTATCAATATATAAACGGTTTCCATACACTGTCAAGTATGTTAATAACTATCTTGTGGTCCCGGGCGACCCAGAACAGACAATGCTTTACCAATAGATGTGTAAACGGTTTCCTTACAGTGTAAGGAATGGCATCCTGTTGTCCTGTGCGACGCTTTATTGATATTAACGGTTTCCATACAGTGTGAGGCATGGTATTCTGTTGTACTGGGTACCCAGAATAGACAACGCTTTATCTATATAAACAGTTTCCATATAGTGTGAGGAATGGTAACCTGTTGCGCTTTGTAATACACAGTTCCAACATCTACAATATTTACCTCCCTTGGCGACCATCTTGGTTGTCAAATTTCTTATGTGCTTAACAGAAAAAATCAGAAAATTGGTTATTGAATAACTCATTTGATAAAAGATAACTTAATCATGAAGTTGTTAACGCCATAAGCACACCAGGTTTAAGAAAATGCGGTTGTCACATATGAATATCCTATATTTAGAATTATCAAAACAAAAATATAAATATCTTCTATCAATGCTTGTTGAATTTGCCAACCAAAGAAGCAGTATTCATTGCGTTAATTTGGTTATGTAAGTTAACGTATGGCAGACATTTTGAGGAGCGAAGCTCCTATAGCTATACACCACTTTTTCTACTTACAATACAGTGACGCCTCTTACATGTACATCCGCTTTGAAAAATAGTACCACTTATTGTTTACAGTGCAGACTTTGCAGTTTTGTGTAGCTTTTCCTTGTTTCATTTGGGTTTAATGTTGCTCCAACAGCCTGGGTTATTTGCCGACTTTCCTGCTTTAATGGTAGAGGAAGACACGGGCTTACATTTTGGTAGAACCGTCGACCATACGTAAGCTAGTTTGGACAACTTCCTCACATGTGAAATTTAACCACTCAACCAATAGGCCCTTATGACAAACATGGTATAATTATGTAATGTAAATATTCAAATTTGGATTATAAATCCACTTTTATTAATGTTCATTTAATATCCATACATGTATAGAATAATGAAGCATTTGTGTCTGAGATACTCTTGCAGGAAACCGTACAATTGTTTACAGGAAACCGTTTAACTTTTATCTAACTGTTTGTCTACATTATATATGACCTGGTGGTTGTAAGAGATATTGAAACATCAAGTGGATTTTATTGCCCAGCTCGAAGACACTCAGAAGTATAATGCCTGTTGTATATTTAGAAAATATCAATTCATATTGATATAAATGTGAGAAAAATATAACTCTGTCAAAATATATGCTGTTATAAATTATCATAAAACAGTTTTATTAAATTTGATTTTAAACTCTCATTATTTGAATCCGCTAAGTCATGACCAGTTGCAGATTTATTAGGGGAAATTACACCATCATATATCGTTTTAAATAAACGTTATGATAACTAGTTGAACAATAAAAGGTCAAGCGTTTCTATTTAAAACCGACACGCATTTATTCGTGCCCTTGTGCAAGTATTGTAAAAGTCGTAAGTTTAATGTAAGAGTTGTTTGTGAGTAGAGTTAGTTTTGTGCTTATCAGTTCATGATTTAAGGCATTGTTGGATTGCTTTCTTCAAATCCCTCTCAACATTGATATAGTGTATTGACGTATATTGATATTGGAATAGGTTAATATCCTATCAATTTGTTCTTCAAAACTTTCTAGTGGTGTAACATGGCTTAGAGTATGTGGAAAGTAGCATTAAAATAAAACACGGTTTGTCGCGTTCACTTGACAAAAAGTTGCAGAAATTCTGTATTCGAACAAACGAAAGAAAATACATCGGCTTGTAAACATTGCTCAGAACTAGCGATGTGACGCACCGTATTAGCCGCGACCATACGGATAACGCATTATATTGGTTGTACATGTATATAACTATTATTTTTAATTAAAGACCTATACATTACAAAGAAAAGAAACTCCAGTAAGCGCCTGTAGAAAATGCTATTTCTGCACGCAGCAGATCTTTGAATTTTGCAAACTACTTAACATTTGTGCAAATGTAATGTATAGGTCTTTGTTTTTAAGTTATTAATGATTGATTTTTAGGGCAATGTGCTACTAACTGTATCTCCTACTTTATAATACCAACATGGTCGCATCACCTTTCACTATCGCATCACCATTTAGTAACTTCGCGATTCATTGAGATATAAGTATACGATGACGTGTTCGACTTAGGTTAAATTCGACATACACGAGGCTTTATGCTCAAAGCCGAGGACAAAATTATTCCATGCCCATGCTATTTAATGCTGTAGTTGTATAAATGATACTTTCATTAAACAATTACCATTCTACAGCGTGTTTCATGATTTCATAATTTCGATGTGATGAAGATCAATGAGTGTCCAAAGGCTTAAATCTTATCACCAGATATCATGACAAACATACACTGTATTCTGGTATATCTATATAAGACAATCATGATTCAAGAACATTTATGTATGATGCGACAAAATGACCCCAAAAAGGTCAAGTGGTACCAATAAATTTGCCAAAGGACCCTTAGCGTTATCAGTGATGTGTACTCTTGAATGAGATGATATGTTATGTTAGTAACGTATTAATCCACCATGTTTTGACACGTCGTTGCATCCCAGCAATTAGAGAGACTATTGAACTCATGGAATAATACGGAGATTTAGCTTATCCAAAATATGGACGGGACTAACAACAATGTAATAAAAGTCAACTAAAACGGGTCTGTTAATAAAATAGTTTTGTGGTGAAGTTGTTATGAAGTATCACTAACATAATACATACACGTTACATGACTCACTAAAAAGTCATTTATATGAAGGGGTCATTTATCTGTGTGTTGGTCCGTCACAGTGCGTAAACTATATATATGGCCTCGTAATCACAGGTGGCTGTATCAGTGTTTGGTTCACCAAAAAAAACCCCGTCACTGAGCTTATACATACTATCAAGGTAAAAAGCCTACTATATGTATATATGCCAAACAATGTGGAACATCGCATCTCGTTGTTTCAGCATTAAAGATGTGCGCTGAAGGAAAATTGCTGCACATGTCATTCAAATAAACTATAAGATATTCATTCCTGTCGAAAATCTCATTCAATTACATCTGATAAATGTGAAACGGTAAAATTGTGTTCCTTTCGTTATTTAACTTCACTGCAAGCCATTTTGAGTCAAGCGCGGGTGATGTATTAAGCGATCTGATTGGTCGGCATGAAATGAACAGTCTATTGTACACACATATCCGACCAATCAGATCGCTTGATACATGTGTAGCTATTTTCCTTCAGCGCACGTATTTCATGCTGAAATGTTCCACATTGTTTGGCGTATAGACATATCGTAGGCTTTTTACCTTAATAGTAATATAAGCTCAGTGACGGGATTTTTTGTGTGTGGCCCGAACACTGATACAGCCACCTGTGCTCGTAATCAGCACAGAATAAACTAATACAGTAAAAACCCTTATAACCGGACCCCTTCCGGACTTGGTCAAAAGTCCGGTTTTCTGAGAATACAAAATGTACCGGTTTTCAGAGAATTTAAGATCAATTCCGAAATAAATATGCCTTAAAAATCACCCTATTTTCTGGAAATTCCGGTTTCCAGAGAGTCCGGTTTACAATATTATTCCGTTGTCCTCGAGATTCTATTTCAAAGAACGGTATCAGTAAAACCCCGCTTTCCGGACACTGTTTTGAACGGTTTCTTAGTTACTAACTCGCTAGAAGTACACAAACTTATCCTAACGCTACAGCATGATTTGGGTAGATTTTTTCTCAACTACAAGTTACTACGTCAATGAACAAACTATGGTATAGTAAAAGTGTAATACTCATGCATAATTTATCTTGTATTTTTAGCAACAAGATGACCACACGCAGACACAAAAAAGTGTTCAGCACTTAAAAATAATTTGTATGTGATCATCCCATATCTTTAATGAGTTTGAACATTCAAAATTTTACTTTCAAAATCGCACAGAAATGAAGATGGATTGATCATTGATTACTGTGTTTAACTAAATTATCCCAAACGAAACCAAAATTATTATGACTTTAAGATTATGTGATTTGGAGTTAAGCTTTATAAATCGAGCTGTTGTTCTTTCGGGTGCAAACATCGCTGAATTTGCGCAGAAAGAGAAAGCATGCACTCACGCCATCTACCGGGTCACAATGTTTAAATCACTCAACATAGTTTCAATTACGTATCAATCTCTTATTTATCATTTCTCGGTTTAAACTATCAAAATCTGAACAGCGTCATTTACAAAGATTTTGATTATACTATGTCGTTGCTGTGTGAATGTCTGCAGGCCTAATTTAGAATCAAATGATCAAATGTTTTAAATGCGACAAGGTACAACTTGAACCAGCTAAAATAATCTCAGTTTTTTTCAATTTTAGTTTGCTATCAGTATAACATCGCGGAAAATGACGGACATAGCCGAACGGACTCAGAGTGCCAGTATATCATCGCGGAAATTGACGGACATGGTCGAACTGAATCAGTTTGTCATCTATCGCCTGTATATACAATTGCGTAACTTTCAAGTAATATTCAAGACAACTTGTACTTGACACCGATGTTGCAAAATCCCACCCAGAAATTTTATCTACCGTTAGAACTTTGAATTGCACTTGAAGACTTGATTTTGACTTTAATTACGTAGATAAGTAAATGATGTCGTTAGGGTGCTTCAAGTTAAATAAATTCCCTTTCCCAGTTATTGCTGTAACGTGGCAGATTTCAAGTATCTCCATGGACTATACTGTATTCTAGATTTATGTCCGTGACATAATTTTACAATCCCTTGAGAAAATGGTAAAATTTGGTAATATAAATATAGAGATAGCATGTATCCATTCAAGAGTAATTTAATAATATTATTGGTACTACGAGATAATGGTGACGTCGTCAGCTGATGAGATCTAGGAAAATGAAATTCAATTAAATCGAAATTTCAATAAACACGAGATAACAATTTTATTTCAATTGTTTCGGATTCTCATTGCTACAAACATTATTTTGTTTAATTTATTAAAATATCATCAGAATACTATGTAGTTTGAGTTTTGATTTATGTCAGTAATACCAAGTTACGATATTACTGCGATTACTGTATCATATTTATTGATATATTTTACTGATGCATCGAACTAATGTTAATTTAGAAATATGATTTCTCCTACCAGATTTGATTAAGTTTCTTAACACACACCAAGCGCTTCTTTATATTTATGTAATACATATTAAGAATATGGAGATACATTCAGACCTGTGAACAAATGTCATCCTTGGAAAAGACAAACTGTGGTCTTTCTTGACGGGTGACCTTTATTAAGGAGTCAGTGTGTTCTAAATAATCAATGACGGTTTTGTAAAGAATTGCTTTATTCACAAAGTGGCCTTATTAAGGAGGTGGCCGCTATCACAGGTTTGAATGTATGTATAATTAACTGATAGATTGGGTATCCATGTACATGTGCTTCAAAATATCTCTCGGCTAGTGCAGAATTCAAGATTGGAATATTTAACCGCTTTAATGAATTTAATTGTGTATTTAAATATATATATTTTTAAAAATGAGTAGAATGAGTAGTCACCAAAACACACATATTACAAAACAGTATTTGTTTTATTAGAACTAATTGAATGAAATTAAAGAAATTAATTGTCACATAAATTCGCGATGTTTATTAATTAATTCACAATAAATGAGCAGCTTCCATATTGCATTGTCTGTGAGCATAGCTAGACTGTGCATTGTAATTTCCTGCTCTTGTTTCCACAGTCTGCTTAACGCTTCTCACCATTACAACTTAAAATAATTCGTTCGGTATTCATTTAATTGGATACGTATCAATATGGCAGTATTTATCCTTAATTAAAAGATTTCCAGTGTCAGGTGACAACGCCAGCCATTATCAATTTTGTCGCTGTAATAAAGGGTGGGCAATTTTGATAATTCAAGATTGTGTCACACAAAGTTTGTACAAACTCTCGACGATTTGAAGATAAATTAATGTAAATGTTATCTAATAAAACCTTCCCATACTGGGATTATGTTTGTGTGTACTGTTGTTTTCTGGTCAGATTTCTATGTATAAATAATCTCACCATAAACAGATTCACTGAAAACGATAATTTAATCAACTTTTTTTTATCAGATGTATTTCTTTTTTATGTAAACATTTGACAAATGTTCCGTACATTAAGAATAGTTTTGGTTTTATTTCTAAGATGTTTGGAAACTGAACGTACGTTTTTTCTACATCCGCCATGCTCAACCAGTTCCCGTTCCATGTTGCAGTGCAAGTCTATGTACGTTCATTTTCGATGAGTACTTTCAGCACTTTGATTTGGATTTGACATGTGCATGGATATATTCTATTGGGTATATACTTGTGTATTGTGTATATTAATAAGATATAACGCTAATACAGATGACCGAATTGTTAAAGTGGTACCGGCGTGTCACTAATACTTGGTAATTATATGTAATAATGATTTTATTGTGCTTAATAATCAGTATAATAGAAGCAAATATCATATACATTATGGCATATCAATAAATTCTCTTAAAATGTCATAATTAGCCGCAATCATTTCCCACTAATTCTATGAAAATGTTTACACTGTAGATAAAGGTACAACGCTTTAATCTTATTATATGGTATAATGTGCTATAAACCAAGATTCAAATCACCGTAATCTACTGTTACCTACATACGTGCACGGTGTATATATCTATTACTGATGTCATTAAACAAGTTAGATAATCAAAATTACTGACACCTTGTTTATTTAATTTTACCAACCTAACTCTGCTACCGGAATGATTGTGCTAATGAAGCAATCGTATTAACTCGGGCATTTCCGTAACTGAGAAATACGCACTTTCGTTAGAGTTCCGATTGCTAATGAAGGCGATCTGTTTGGGCCAAGAAACGTACACCCTGAAAGTAGGGGTTGCAGTCTATATGTAGTGCTTAGTCGGTTTCAAACAATAAATGTTGCTTGGCAATCGTGTAGTAAATAAAACTATCTGGTGATTGATAAATAAAACTTAAAATAAAATTTACCTCAACATTTATTCTACAACATGTAATATGAACGGAACGTATCTTTGTTTAGACAAGTACAAATAGCTCAATCTGACATACGATATTACTTATATTAATACAACATAATTACTATAAAGTGTAAACATACTTTAGACAAAGATTATAATGTATAATGGAAATTGAATGCATGCTAATAGCTATAATAATTACTAAATCAGAATGATGCAGCTTTTAAACTAACATGACTATTGTTTGGTCGAGTAATTTCACGACGTTTAGCGTATACCCGAAGTGGATGCCAATATCGGCATTGTGATCGATTTGCAAAGCCTGTAAACCCGAAAAGAACCAAGCTGGTTGGAAACTTTGCAATTATTAATGCCCATGTGTAAGTATTTGCTTGTCGTAATAAGCAGTTGATATTTTCAAAAATGTTCAAATTCCACCCATAGTTTACAATTGCATCAAAGAATTACACCATTTATAATTTTATTAATCATCAGTTTGGTGACTAATCTGAACGCATAAAAAAAAGATAATTAAACTGTGATCACCCTTGATTCCAGCCCATGAAATCATATTCATTAATTTACGAGCACACCTGGTACACACAATTCATTTGTAATTCTAAATATTAAATCGTGCACCGAACAATGGTATTTATGTACATTTAGAATTTGCCAAAAGGATCTAATTTCAATTTTTAGTTCAAATTATTTATTCAGGTACCAGTTGATACATTAACCATAAGGTAGGGTGTTTATTTTACAAAAGGCGCTTTAAAGGTAGATACTATTCAGTACCGTAGGAACAGGGAAGGGTTGGGTCTTAACCCTCTCCCCCAATAATTTCGGTTGTTATGGCAATTAAAAGGAATCAAAACTGATTCTTCTATTCCCCCAGGTGTCAGACGAAATCTAGAATTAACCCTCTCCCAATCAGAAATTGCTTATGTATATATGTATATAGTGTTAAAACTGGGTACGCACAATTTTATTAACTCAGTTAATCGCTCGTATGGAGTGTGGTTTTCGAGAACAACTGTAAAATTCCATCATTTCTATTAGAACGAATCAAACTGATTGTAAACTTCGAAAATCAGACTGTTAATTTCAATGTCAGGTTTACACTACATCGTTCTTCATATATGGCTACGGTAAAATAATCATGTAAAATAAAAGATGGTATCTGATATTCACAGATGAAACACAAAATTCTTTTATCTCGAGTAACGCAATAAATTATTTGTAATACACTGTATTCAGACGCGAAAATTGCACAGCAGTTTTGGGCACCATCTACAAGGTTGACGCATAGCTAAAGCATCTGTGATATAAACTGAACCATGTATTTAAAATAAGCGTATGACTTAGACCTACTCCGTGTCGTATAGAATAAAGCATTTCTCATAGTTAAAAGAACATTTTTGTACAATGCATGTGGGTATAAAAGGAACGTATATGGGGAATTACGTGCCAACAAATAAACAAATCAAACTGTAATATGGATACTTAATATAAGATTAAGTCCAATAAGATGAAATCAAAACATGTTTCAAAGTTTCATTAAATCTTTTTTTAAGAATTGTAATTTCATTTAATTGAGGTTAAAAGGTTTCAGAATTGCACTTGAATAGTGAGAAATGTTATTCAGACACGTCGGTTTGAATTAGGCTATTTCATTTTTAATCAAAATATTTTCTTTACGTTCAGACTAGGGGTTTTCTCTACTGATTAGTTTTTATATAAAAAACGGCGTTTTGTAAATTGTTAATTTATAGTCTGAGGTTAGAGAAGGAATTGTGAAGTTACCACGTGTATCATAGTTGTATGAAACACGTACCTTATATGATATGAATTTCCAACGTGAAAGGCGGCTTTATTAAAAAAAACGTGAGTAGCCGGGGAGCTAGGGGACCCCCCCCCCGTAGCCATCCCAATAGTTTCGGATGTATTGGTAATTAAAAGGGGCTGTAACTAACTCTACACCCAGTTGTTGGACAAAATCTAAAATTACCCCCCCCCCTGATATTGCTTCATACGGATCTGTACAATGTAGCTTTAGCTTAATACAAAATGTAATAATACAAAAACAAATGAACTTGACAATAGGTTGATATGATACTAACAGTACTTACCTACTCAGACTAGACGTCGTCGTGGTGTACCTATGTTAGAAATCAATACAAACAAGTTGACTGGTTCAGTTTTCAATAGTTCTACTCACTATTAAACAAATAAACCAGTGAAATGTTGTGATAGACTGTGTCACTTCAAATGTTTGTTTTGTTCGAGAATATATTGTCAATATTTTCCATTATTGACGAACGGTTAAAAGTTGACCATTGTTTAAGTACGACTCTCTTTAGTCGCCTTTGATGTATCAGCTATTTCCACATCATAGCAAAACACAATTCTATCATTATTATTTATAAGTACAGACAGGATCATATTTCAGATAGTTGGTTGTTTCGTCTGCGTCGGTCTATGTTTGTCTTGAATTATCAAAACATTCAATGTTTTCAATCAATTTAACCTCTCTAGAGCAACAACCTCAAAACAACAACAACATAATTTTGCTACTCACAAAGGATGTTGCTTGGGAGGGGTTGTACTGTATGCTTGCAGAGTTTGGGCCTGTTTTTGTGATGCGGAAAAATATTAATTTACTCGTTGGCTGTTATTGAAATCAGATTGCATAATGCATTATCTATAAGGGCTCAAGGTAACCTGTCGTTTGTACCATGTCTGAGCCCAAAGTCAATAAGGGAGACACGGGTCCTTGTGGATAAAGTTTTTGATCGAGACTCTTTTCAGGACAGAAACATAAAATTATGTTAATTCAGCAGTTCAATGAAATTCTACGTGTGTTTTACCTTTAGTTATATTCACAGTAAAACCTCGATTATCCGAACTCGACGGGACCGAAATATTGTTTCGGATAATCCATGGTTTCGGATAAAACGATTCGAATAATCGAGTTTATTTTACATTGAAATATATCGGGGGAAATCGGGACAAAAAATTCATTTCGGATAACAACAGATTTCGGATAATCGAGGTTTTACTCTATTTTATTTATTTGTTTATTTTGAGTTTTACGCCCCTTTTCAACCTTATACATGTATACAGATTACATGACATCTACATGATAAAAATAGAGTGATTAAAATCATGAATTTCACAAGACGCATGAACAAATTTTACACACACAGGACTCGCGTTTTTGAAAATACTTTAAATTATAATGCGATATTCTTTAGATAAGTATCAGACATTATGCACGACAATTTGATATTTTATTTAAAAACAGAATGTTTTAATAAGGAAGGACAGGTAACAGAACTATCAATCAATGACCCGAGAGATTAAAAACCTCAAATTATGTCAATAATCAGAATATACAACGGGATCATACCACCCCGTTTACAAACAGAAAAACCAACATAAGTAACAAGAGATACAGTATGCCACTACTTGACACTATTCATTTACATTTCACGTGTACTTCAGTCAATACTTATAAAAATTAGTAATAACACTTAGGTGAATTGGTGTCTTCCCTCACTGGGTTTGAAGTTATCCATTGCATTTACATATCTTATTAAAAACGGTTTTTAACTGACATACATCGCCCATTATTTGATAACACCGCTAAAATCGTGCCTACCCGTATGTTTAGCAAAATAACCAAATGTTTGAAGAGAGTATAAATTGCTGCTGGGATCTCGGTATCTTATTATGAAATACATTCAAGTGTCTCTTAGTATCCACAGTTTACGTTTGCTAATTAATCTAATGTAAATGCTATCACCCCAAAAAAACGTAACACGTGTTTAAATTTTAATCCTTCGCAAAATAACGTTATAATGAGTTGTACCGGCAGTACGAAGGAACGGATGAATTACACAGGTGCTACCTGCTAACAAATAAAATTCATTTCTCTTGAAAATAATTTCAATTTTATTGTGTAATGTTGACATAAGTATAAAACTCCACACGGTCTAGTTAGGTGGTACACTGCACTGGTGGGGCTGTCGGAATGTGGAGGGGCTGGGAAATAAGAATACCACCGATATTCAAACTTTTTTATGTATTGTCTGCAGTCGTATTGTGAGATTGACAGCACTGTGGTGGGTAGCAAGATTTTCTGTGTTTGGATGTTTTTGGCAGAGTATTACAGGTTGATACAGACGGAACCTATTATGTCCCTTATTATTGATGCTTCCGCTGTAGTACGCAAACCATCGTCTCTATAAATACTAGCAGATATTTTTTGAACATTGTTTAATTGATTAACACCGCATATTTCTCGGGTTATGAAGTTCGTAGGTATTGCGTTGTGTTCCAATGTCCTATTTTGATAACAACAACTCTTTTTTAATATAATATCTTGTGGCGGCTAGAAATTTGATTAGAAAAAAAGATTCTTTTCAGTAAAGATCTAGAGATACTTTCGAACAAAACTGTTTTCTCTACATGCAGAAATTTACGAGAGATTTACAATTCAAAAGCGCAAATCAGTAATTAAACAGATGTCAATGACAGTTAGCAGTTTTAGTATCATGTTAAGCTATGTCCACTCAATACCTTACTTGCTCTTGATAAACAATTATTTTTGTCATAGAATCCCATTACAGGCAGATGTTATCTAAAATATCGGCTATAATTACGTGCAATATTAACATGACCAGAGATTTAGCGTAACGTCACATTAAGATTAGTTCAACCCTCCAATCCATCATAATTGTTGATTTTTTAAAAAAGAAAAACATTCATTTGAATTTTGTCATTCGGATCAAGTGCTGTCCATTATTCTTAAATAAATTACAATTCGACAATCTGAAATATTAGACCAATTTGATTCGTGAAACTAAATAAATGTTCCCACACAAAATAAAAACGCCAAAGACTTGTCACAAGCTTCAATTAACATCTGGAGAGCAAAGTTTGACAGTACTTACCATACAGATTCAATGGGACGAATAGAAAACCCTGGAAATACGATACTGCATTTTTATTTCAAAAACAAACACCCTTGACACTTGTAGAGGAATCTAATTCATTCAATGTTTGTTCTTCACTAGATTAAATTTTCAATTCATGCTGTGGATCTTATTTTAACAAATTTGGCTCCATTCACGACAGACAGTAGATACTACAATGTCAATGCACGTGGCACAAACACAGGCGTTGTCGAGCTTTAGAAATTTTCGCCACTTTATGAAGAATTGTAGGTTGTGTTTCTATATACAACGAAATATAAATATTTGCCTTGCTTCTGTTTACAAGTTTGGGTGGAAATTGAAGAAGGAAATTTGTCATTGCTTTGATTGTAACATGGTACGGATATAGGAATTATCTGTCACTTCTTTTAATACTTCAGAACAACCACGTTCTGACGGCTAACACAATATTTACATACAACAATTGCTTTCATTTTTGTGGCGTTAATACTTAGATGAAATAGTTTTTCTTACATATTTTGATAATTAAATAAAAATAAAATAAAACATACTCCTTCACAAGAACAACTACCAGACACTTGTAGAGTATCGAATGCATTATCCAGATGGCATTTTTGACACCACTAAGTTTATTTTACACTTTTAACATAAGTTAACCACAAACATTGTACGATAAATTAAGAGAATAATATTGTAATTATAATTCTTCATTGGTGGTAAAATCATTAATGAAAACAAGACATGCTTCACAATCCTTGAATCTAATCCTGTTCCTTGAACATTGTATGTTAGATTCCTTACAGATTACAAAGAAAACACTTCTAATTATGACATGTTTAGCCATTGATTTATTGTTATTTTTCAATAAAATAAGGCTTAAGATATGAAGTTCGTAGCTGACAGAGTTCTCTTTCCTACTTCAATTTCTAATCTTCATCTAGTCTTGACTACCTGCCCCTGACACTACATGGAATGTTAGGCAGGGAACCAGACTAATCTTTATCATGATCATTCTCAAGACTCAGTGGCACTTATGTTATTGTTATGGTAAAATATCCATTCTAAACGTCCATTTACTTTTACTTGGAAATCACTAGTCTAATTGGTCTTTCATTTACATGTAACCCAAATTTTCGACCAAAATGAGGACAAACCAGATCGGGAAAATGTCATATATATAAGTCTTTACTATGATCACGCATCACTCAGGTGGGTACAATACAACCTGCTCCTCTATAACCCTCGTGTAATTTAACTTCCGGTCACTGCGAAGCCCTCAGTGTCCGAAATGTGTATCCCAGGTAACGCATGTGTCAAAGGGTAGTGAATTAAATCGTAAGAGTGCAGTGTTGTGGAGTAAATTGTTAAACTTTAACTTGTACATTCCAACAAACATATACTCAACAACTTGGATACTACAATACATCAGTGGTATTAATGTATTTACATGAACTGAATACTGATTGTTGAATTCCACGCCCACCAGCATTCACAAATCAAAATATATTTGATTAATATAAACAACATGTCGGTGCAAACTACTTTGTCTATTGTCCAATGGAATGATCATTATGTTAGCATAATTTCTCAAAATATCGTACAATGTTTGTAAATGAAGTCAAATCTATTTTCAGTATCTAATTTTGTGAGCAAAAATAACTAGACTTAAGTGGATTTTTTTATCATTTAGCATGTTCTAGATACCGTAATTCTGAGTATGGATTGTGTCAAACATGAATGTGGATATACAACTGTTAGTAAGATTTATTCAAATACAAGTGTCATTTGTCAGTGTGGTAAAGAATGTAGTGACAATTATGTTGTACTTTAAAGACAAAGGTAGCAGAATCACGAGACATAGGTGTCTGCTAATAATCAGCCATGGTGAATGTAAAAAAAGGTTTGTTTCTGGTTACATACTCATTAAATACAGGAATGGTGGGTAGGGAGATTTTTGTGCTGACAGGTAAAAATGTGAGGCAGTGGAAGTATCGTTCCTCGAGCCTTATAAAGTCTAGTATGGCAGGGAAAATTTAGGGAAACAAAAAATGTTTATGTCTGAGTAGAGTACTAGTATTATACGTATATATAATAAAACAATCAGTCATAATTATGATCACAATTTAGTAGGGCCGTGACCCAGTAGTTAGTGCACAGGATTCCTAACCCGGCGATCCAGGCTCGAATTCCGGTCGCAGTAGATCATACCCTTCAATGAAAATTTGACCAAAATAGTGATTTTCTTCCACAAACTATCACGTGGAGATGTTTCTGACTCCTTGTGAAAGAGTAAATTAGCACTGGTTAGAATACAGTCCAGGAAAACTGGTAAGGTGAATCGGTCGCCGTATATAACTAAAATATCGTTGAAAAAAAACGGCGTTAAATCCACAGAAACATACATTTTAGCAGCCATTTCTATTCTTAATCAAAGCTTACAATTATATACTCAGATGTAAGAATCCCAATTTAAACAATTAAATCAAGGAGAAAGTTGGTTTCTACTCAGAGGTGTTCTATTAATTAGATATGACAGACAACGCGTGTCAATATTGATGACATTGTCTATAAATCAGCTGAAAACATGCATTTATATTTATTGTACAAGTGCACACGGTAATCATGAAGAGAAGTAATGAAAGCTTTAAGTCACTATTTACGTTTACTTTATGTATGTAATTGCTTTGTTTAGCTATGGACAATTTTCTCATCAAAATCCTTTCTAATGAAATACTTATATAAGATTTAATACAGATATATGGAATGCAATATAATTAATTGACCACAAATAATTAAAATACGGCAGTTTACAAGGCATATTAAGATATAACCAAAGGGAGACAACTCGTATTTTATAAGAAATATTTTATGCGTAAGAGTTATCTTTCTTATTAATGTTTATCTCAAAGTTTTGAAGTAAATTTACAGCTTTTCAGAAATTGTATTTTTCAATAACAGATGCAACTAGGTATGGATAAGTGCCTGTTTCAGCATAAATCTTATGATGTTTTTCTAATTGGCAAAGTACAGGTACATAAACATGTAGTTGGCTCAGAGCTAAAAGGTAGTAACCTTTTTACATTCCTGAATTCAACAAGAGGGCCACGATGGCCCTTTATCGCTCACCTGAGAATTAATGACCAGGTAATATAGTTTCCATCTCGTAAAATTTATTTTACCGTAGATTTTGAGATCAAAACCAACAATGAAGGTATAATACTGTTAAACAAGCTAAAACGTAGCAAATTTTCTAATCCAAGGACCCATAACTCGTGAAGTTGTGGTCCGATTCCACCCATAACTGAACTTGTCCAAAACCATTAGGTCATACACATTCATTGTAAATATGATTAGGATCGGTGAATAAATGAAGGCGCTAGAGTGTAAACAAGCTAAAATATAGCAAATTTTCTAAGTCAAGGCCCATAACTCTTGAAGATGTGGTCCGTTTCCGCCCATAATCAAACTTGTCCAAGATATTTAATTATACTCATTCACTGAAAATATTATTAGGATCGGTGAATAAATGAAGGCGCTAGAGTGTAAACAAGCTAAAATATAGCAAATTTTCAAAGTCAAGGGCCCATAACTCTTGAAGTTCTGGTCCGATTCCGACCATAATCAAACTTGTCCAAGATCTTTTGGTTATACACATTTACTGAAAATATTATTAGGATTGGTGAATAAATGAAGGCGCTAGAGTGTAAACAAGCTAAATATAGCAAATTTTGTAATTCAAGGGCCCATAACTCTAGAAGTTATTGTCCGATTTTGCCCATAATCGAACTTAGCCGAGACATTGTGGCCATATACATTGTGAGCAAGTTAAATCACGATTTGTTGAGAACTGCGGATGCTAGAGTGTAAACAAACTAATTGTGGCCGGACAACGGACGCCGGACATTCAACGATCCTAAAAGCTCACCTTATGAATCAGGTGAGCTAATAAAAAAAACTACTGCACATGTATCAGTAATCAGTTAATGTGTTTTTTGTTACGAGTAACATAAAGAAAAACTACCAAATTAAGTCAAAAAGGGAAATAATCCTGGCCCTGGGGTAGTAAAACTTATCCGTCTCCAAGCTCAAATGTCATGTCTTTAATGTTTCTTAGTTATCTATGATCAGACAATAATGATATTATTGATATATTTTATTAGCCAGACAGTATATTTGATCTGAATATGTACTCATGGTTTTAACCATATTACTTTGAGAATGGAACAGAGAATTGAGCTCGGAGACTCAATGTTCTCAAATTTTATAAGCTGGGGCCCTGAAATAATTAGGCTTAATATTATGTCTGATGTGCTCTTTCTCTCATAACCTATATTTGTCTGGTTCCCGATTTTGTTTATTTGCTCTTTAGCGTAATAGGGGAAGTAACTCCAGACTACATCTATATACATACATGAATCCTACATTGAAGTTTCAACGAAATCTCTTCATTATAGTTGTATTTAGTCTCAGTACAAATTTGTGAGAAGGATGGAAAGGCAGTTCCTACAAATATGTACTGACCTCATACAAGCACATAAAACATATGTAAACTAGAGCTGTCACAGACTGAGAGGTGACTAATACCCCCGCCTCCACTTTGACACTTAGAATGTGATAGTACACTATACGGCTAAGTTCAAAGGGACATAACTCTGCAATGAGTGGATCACTGGGCATGAAAATTGTGTCTTGCACATCTACATTTAATATAGATAATATATTTCAAGTTTCAATTCAATCCCTTGAAAAATGTGGAAGTAGTTCGCTCCACAAACTAAGACTTCCATTGTACACTATATGGCTAAGTTCAAGAGCACATAACACTGGAATTAGTGAATCGCTGGGCATGAAAATTGTGTCTTGCACATGAACACTTCATGGTGATAACATATGTCAAGTTTCATTGCAATTGCTTGAAGAATGTGAAAGTAGTTCGCTCCACAAACTTTTGATATTTTATGCGGGCGGACGGACGGACAGACTGACTGACTGACTAACCGACCGACAGAGTGACTCCAATATACCCCCTCTCAAACTTCGTTGGCGGGGGTATAATAATGTTTACAGGTCAACTTAATACAAGTGTTAGCTTTTAATCCCGACTTTATTTGTGAGCTGCTGCGGGTGACCCAGATACTGTTGCACAAATTTATCATCCGGCATTTAAGTTGATTAAACATAATTCTTTACAAACTATGTAAGTAACCGGACTAAAAAAGACTGCAAAATTACCATTACAGTACAACCTCTCTAGAGTGGTCCTCTCTTGAGCAACAACCTCCATTCAACAACAGCATGATCCTTTCCCACTGCATGATTTAACTATCAATTTAACCTCTCAAGAGCAACAACCTCTTAACAACAATATATTTTGCTACAACCCAAGGGTGTAGCTTTAGAGAGGTTGTACTGTATTTGTGCAAGTGGACATTAAGAATGATCATGTGTTTGCAATAATATGTAAATTTTACATGACTGCATCATAAATTATAATAACACATGATAAATCTTGTATTTTCATTTAATACTAAAATTAAAATGAAACATACACCAATACAAAAAAATATAATTTCCTTACATGTGTTTCTTCAATAACTGATAAATGTCAAATTAATAACTGTTAAAACACCTGTCAGTTAAGATGACAAAAAAGATTTGATAATCATCTTCGAAAACAGCATCTTTTTACCGAGGCTAAAGGATGTATATTCACTGGCATGGAAATTATCTTATTAACAGTCTAGTTTATTGTAAAAGTTCCCTAAAGTAGCACTAACATCAATTAACTCATCTGAGCCTCAACATTGTTGAGGTCTTCTTCAAGTCCAAGTTCAATTCTTCGCTTATGTCTAGCTAATAATCTACATTCTCTTTCATATTCTTTAGCTTGCAGAATAGCCCTGAAAGTATGAAATTAATATGCACTTATGTATCTACGGGACAAATGAGCAAAAATGCCATAGGTAAAAAAAACTACATGTACTGAAATTTTCAGTGTACTCTAGTATACTATTCTATTCATTCACAGAAAACATGAAAATATTTTAAACAGGTATGCTAAAGGAAGGATTACAATCACATGAAGTGTTGGTATTGTTAATTTGTGCCAACCTACAGCAATTATTTATGCCTTAAGCTATTTTTCAAACTTCCCTGTCACCCACTAGCTTTTAAAATTGTGCCAATAAAATTAAACTACAAATGTATCCAAAGGACACGAATGCCCCACTGACAACTAAGTGAATGAAAGCACTGATGGGAAGACTTTGCACAGAATTGTTGAGAATTTTGTTAGTGGTCAGTTGAATAAACAACAGATCGAAGTAGATTTAAAATCTGATGCCCAGTCATAAACTAATCAGTATCAATCGTACACACTTTCCGAAAAATAATAAGACTGAAATCTAGGCTATGCAACTGTGTCGATATAAGCAGTGAGCGTTGCCTGGTTCCCGATTTCGCTAATTTCAAAGCAAACTTAGTGATAGGGGAAGTAACTCCAGACTAGCAGTGGACGGAGTTAATAATTATAAAGTGGGTGGAGCGATACCTATACAGAGACGTTAATTTACATCAGCGTGTTACAATTAGCGATGTCGCGAAGACTTATAAATACCAAAATAAAAAAACAAAAAGTATCCTGCATTAGTTGATCAGCGTTATTTTGGTGTCTTGAGTGAATTATTGTAACTGACTAATTTGTTTTGTTCATAAAATAACAGTTGCAGCTATTTAATGATTACATTGCATTGAATTTCAGATATTTATTTTAAGTTAGACCATCTGCTAACTGAGTTGGTGGGTGCGTAGTTAATCTGATTTTTTGTTTCTTTCTAGTTTTTAACAATAAAAGCACAATAACCATATTTCTTCCCTAAAACATGAACAAACATTACAACACATATCACAATGGGTTTTAATTTATGAAAGCGGGCAAATAGCGTGTATATGTTCATGAAATGATGGAACTATTTTTCGGTCTTTATTAGATTGCAGAAGTGCTGTACTTCCGCCCTATAACCGTGGTAGTAAGAGATTTGGTAATAACCTTAAATGATGTTTTCCCATAGTAATTAGTATAGAAGGCAAAGCCTTCCAAAAATGGATCAAAACTCCTGTGAAAATGTTTTGATTTTAACGGAAACAGAACTTGACCTGTATTTTATTATTATTTATAGACCTTCATGTAAAATATGAAATCAATCCATAAAATGTTTCTAGAGTTATCGCTTGGAAACCAAAATTTGGACAGACAGGGGTAATACATTATACCCCTCCGTCATTTTGTATGGCCAGACGGGGGCATAAAAAAGTGACAGGTTGTCAGAGACCATAATGCTCAACATTAAACAGGTTAAGATGTATTATATTGAATAAACTTTGCGTGAGATTAATGTAGTATCAATGTTGATCATGGTCAATAAATTAAATGACACTAGTCAAAGAGAAAGTTAGGTATCGTAGCTAACCCATGACTTCCAGATCAGAATATTTGCTCTACATCAACTGAGGTAGCAGAGGAGAGCTAAGTCAATTAAGAAGTCACCAGGCCCAGTGAATAATTATAATATAAATGCAAAACCAAGAATATTTTGCATTTCGAGGGCTCAGCGCAACACTGTAGTAACTTGTTCTCATTTCAATATGAGTTACGACACTGTTGCATTGAACCCTCGATTTGCAGTAAACAAAACTTACTGTTGATGTTCACAAGCACAATAATCATGCCATACATGAAGACACGTTTTCTGAAAGACTTTTTTCCACACTGGAGTTTCCACATGGCATCTTGCATAATCTAAATATTTGTGAGCACAGTATGTGCGATAATTAGCAGGGATGTTAGCATTGTCCATTTGTTCTACTGTCAATGGCATTTCTGAAAACAAAGAGGGTATTTACAGCTATGCATGTCATAATTTTAAAATGACCATGAATTCACATGGTTTCCTAAACAATAGAGGTATTTAAGTTCTAACGAACATCCTTTTATTCCAATACAAAAAGGACCCATAGAAAGAACCTCCTGTTGACCAAGAAAATACATAAATTCTATATACAAGAACATACTAATTTTATATTTCTTTAATTCAATAATCAGTTAAATAAATGTTTTGTAATCATGCCAGCAATATGACCCATTATGCTGTAGACACTTTATAATTTTGTCTATGCTCCAATAGATGAAACAAATTTATGATTAGTTTGACTAAAAATTAATGACTACTTTTCACCCAATGTAAATCGAAATGCTTTACTATTAGTATAATAGTTACCATTGCAATATATTGTACTGGACGATAAAAAGGTGATATGTTGTAAATTGTAATAATTAATAGGCTATAATGTACATAGATAATATACATAAATAAATATAATATTTGGAATATAATCCTATTATGTTGAATTTAGGGATGATCTATCGGTAACATACAAATATATCAATCATTCCTTGTAAACTAAATTACGTTTTTTTTTCTAAGTTACAACTGACAAGACTTAGTGTAAAGTTGTATAATTCCAATTTCCATGTGCTTTTTATTGGTTGCTGCAATGAGCCACCAAGGACTTATAATATACATACATAGATTCGCAACTGCTAAAAATAGCTCAAATGATATCGAGAGACAACTCCACAAAGCATTGTGACACTCAACAATCTCCGACAGCTGTAATTGGGTGCTTATAAACTTAAATATATACTACTCAGTGTGGGGAATTCACGTGATCTAGTGACGTCACAATGTTATCGTTACAAGCGCGTTTTCTGTCAATTGAACTAGGAAAACATCACATAAGTGCATTATTTTTCGTTTTCTTCTAAAGCAATATAACTGTTGCAACTCCTTACATAAAGGGCTACCTCCGGTTCAGATTTTTGTCACTGTAGGCCCTCTACTTTTTTGCTTTTCTTGTTCAAACCGTTGGACAGTGTTATCTAGGACTTATATACATACATGGATTCGCAACTTCCGTATTAACAGTTTAAAGTAATCAAATCCCGCGATAATAAGACGTGAATCAACGGGAATACAAGCTATTGTTTACAAAAGCGAAAATATGAAAAAATCTGTGATATCCGAATGATAATAACAGCGAAAATATCCGTGGTATTCCGAATGTTTAATCTCGGAGATGAAAGGATTATAATAGATGTCCGCCATCTTGGAATTTAAAATGTTCGACTGATGCCTTTTTCAATGCTTATACTTAGACTTTGTGGATTATAAATGTATCTCAATATCTTTAAGGAATTTGTTGCATCCTTTACCAATTTCCCGTGCCCAATTGCCAGAGTTTTATTAGTATAATCAAATTCGTAAACACACAAAATTTGGGTGTTTATATACACAGCTGTCGGACATTGCAGAGTATATAGCAATGCATTGTGGAACGATATCGTTTGATCTATTTTTAGCAGTTGTGAATCCATGTATGTATAAGTCCTTGGTGTTATGAAAATGAACGTTATTTTTACAAGAAAATTTTAGAAAACAGTTTGGACAAGAAAAGTAAAAAAGGAGAGGGCCTTCAGTGACAAAATTCTGAACTGGAGGTAGCCCTTTATGTAAGGAGTAGCAACTGTTATGTGGTGTTTTCCTAGTTCGAATGACAGAAAATGCGCTAGTAACGATAACATTGTGACGTCACTAGGTCACGTGGATTCCCCACACTGCTACTAGAAAACTGGCAATTGGGCACGGGAAATTGGTTTGAATGCAACAAGCTTCGTTCAAGATACACTGAAAATCCACATCTGTTAGCATATGCATTGAAAAAAGGCAGCAATCAAGCATTTCAAATTCCAACATGGCAGACATTTAGTATCATTCTCTCGTATCCGGGATTAAAGTTAATCATTCAGATGATCACAGATATTTTTGCAGTTGTAACATTTGGTTTCATCTTGCACGGACATCAGCGATTTTTTATTGGGAAAGGTACCGGTACTAGACAAATTGGGAAAAATTTGCAGCATTTTTACCCAAATTGTGAATCTTTTGAATAAATTGGGATTTTTTAAAAAACAAAACATTCATAAAAATAACAACTGCTCCTCTTTGGTTTTTATTCCAGCACTGAATGTTGCAATAAACTGAATAAAATTTAAAAAATAACTGTTTTATTAAAAAAGAGAATATTCTGCATCAGATTGGGAATTTTTCCCCTTTGAAATTGGGAAAATGGATCATTTTTTTCAAATTGGGAGGGTACCTTCTACAGGTACCAAACAAAGAAGGAAAAAAATCACTGGACATTTTTGCTGTTTGTGAACAGGAGCATGAAATCACTTTGATTCACGTCGGGTACCGCAAAATTCGATCACTTCTAACTGTAAATAAGGAAGCTGCGAATCCATAGAAAAATCCTTGGTGTCATACATTTGTGAAACTGATGAATGTTCCTTCTTAATTCATTGGCCATTTTTAAGGTGAGCAAAACACGATTAACCTGTACCTAATGGGTGCATATATAACATGAATCATCGCTATGGGTCAACAATAGACAGAAAATGATATCATGATTCATAGTGAACAAATATTAAATAAACGAAAATTCGTTTGCATTCTTTGATTTTTTTAAAAATCTGCAACTAGCAAGAAATTTACTTCTCTCTTTTCTTCCATTTGGAAATCCTAACATAGGATCAAAAGTAGGCTGTTTGTGTGGATTAACTTCTTCACGTTTGCCAAGTATAGTACCCTTGAAATTAACAAAATCTGTATCGGGGTCCTTATAGTTCTTTATTTTATCTGACACTTGCCCCATGTTGAATGTTGACGTCCTTGGCAAGGATCACGTGATGCACAGATTTCAACCAAAATTAAAATAACGATTTTATTCAAAGTACACATAAAAAAAAAAATATTACTAAAAATAACCTCAATATACAATAACGATAAATGATTTTACTTTTAGTAGCATTTTATTTTTGTTTCATGAATATTTTACAGCAAATTTGTGCATCAAGTTTCACGGGAGATAACCGAGGTAAACAAACTCACGTGTAGCAAAACGGCAGCAAAAACATGGTAGATTTACATGATTCTAGCGGTTCTGAGGAGCTGGATTCTGATGAAGAGGTTTTAATTTTACTTCTTTCTTAATTCGTACGTGTTCAACACTGAATATAATAATCTACATTGTCTGCGTTACATGAAAGTTCAAACGGTTATTCGTTCACTAACCATGTGAACATTTTTACTATTTTAGGCTTCATCATAAAAATCATGTCATAGTCCAGGGCCGGCAAAGTCAATTGTCCGTATTGCTTCGGTTGTCCTGCAGCCTGTACAAAAAAGTGAAAATTAGATTTAGTTAGATTTAGAAAGAGGATAATTCATAAATAAATGGTCAACAAGACGAAATAAAAAAGACCATTTTAGTTATGGTACCCAGAACTAAAACCTGCTTACATAAGAGATATATAACCATTGCTTTGCCATTTATTCAAATACATAATGGAAATGATGTGTTTTATACTTAGCTAGCTAACCCATTGTTCACACAATATATGTTTATATATTTCCAGCTTCAGAGAGCCTTTGCTCGAGGTGAATTAAAGACAGGATTGAATTATGAAGCACCTCCCCCGAAACAGATTATCAACAATTTGGTAATTTCAAATTCTTGTTAGCAGTAATATTTCCTCATTTATAACTAACACGGGTATCTTTAGATACATGTATTTAAGTAATCATGGAATTGCAGAAACGTTTATTTACATCTAAGATAATGATCTCAATGTTTTATTGCTTGATGGTTATTTAGCTTTCTGCAATTGGCATTTATAAATTATGATGCCCTGTTTGTTGTTAATGACTAATTCAAACATATTCTTTACTAAAAATGTTTTCTTTTGGATTTTTTTGTAAGGTCTTCATCACTGCCTCTATTTATGAGAAAAAATAAATTCAATTTTTGAAAACAAGGATTTTGTAGACATGTATGTATAATCTGTTCCAAATAAGTTTCAATGTTTTTAAACAGATTATAGCCAAAGTATTTCTACATGTTAAAACACTAAAAATATCTGTAGGAGGTTGTTGTTATGAACTATGAATCAGGAGATATTATGATCCTAATTTTATTATAGTTAAATACTGCAGACGTCATATTTTAAATGTCTACAAGTATCCTGAATTAAACTTGTTTCTTTTTTTAAACAGTTGAATTTTTAAATTGTATTTCAGTCTGGTATGAAACAGAAGTTAGCCGAGTTACAACACAATTTAGATTGGGTCGAAAGACTGGACCTCACAAATGGCCCAGCCCCTGCACCTGGAGGCAGTACAGAAATGATTGATGAAGGGGATGATCTTTCAAATAATGACTTCAAACGTGAACTTAGATTGTAAGTACTTAGGGTAATTGGTGTGTAACTTAAGAAACTGGATGTCTGAAATAGAAAAAACTGTTATTTTGCTTAAGTGAGAGACTGAGAGAAAAAGCAATTTATGTATGAATTTTACTTGACTCAGATGCCCAGCAAGTGACTAACTTGACCTACTGGGCTGCAATTTATGCATGCTTCAACACATTGTACTTCACAGGCTTGCTTCTTTTAAAATGAAATTTAGCTTTGCTTCTGTGAATCTTAATTTATTTTATCAGGAAGAGTACAATTCTATAATGTTGTAAATAATACCATATTTAGTAAAGTTATAACAAATTATAACTTTTTTTTCCATTTATCCTTTTCGTTTGCAAATGATGTTTGTATACTAGTATACCTAGTTATTTTGTTCTGCTAAAATGTGTTTGTATTCTCAGAAACATTTTTATAACTGTTGAATTATTTACTTCCAGCTACCGTCAGGCCCAAGCTTCTGTGTTAGAGGGATTATCAAATTTACATAAACTTGGTATTAAGACAAGAAGACCTGATGATTATTTTGCAGAAATGGCCAAATCAGATGTACACATGAAAAAGGTTGGTTTATGCATTCATTGTATTTATGAATCATGTGTTAATTTGTAAGGCTGCAACGGGTACCCAAACTGTCCGAAATACTCGAATCCATCTTGACATTTGTGGTATGGATCCAAAATTTGAAATTTCAGTTCCGATTGGGATACTAGCAAGAACGACCACACGGAAATTTCCCTTCGCCAAGGGTTGTTTCCCGATTTCGGATAAAATACCGGGGGTGTAAGGGGTGTTATTATATTCCATTAATTTCAATTCAGGTTTCTACAAGTCTCTAGCAGCCCCCTGGACCCCCAGTTTGTCAGGATTTTCAATATTCTCAAATTTCACCCATGCAAATCTTATGCTGCCTGATTGAGATATACAGTAAAACCCCGATTATTCGAATGTCATTGGGACCTGAAAAATCATTCGGATAATCCATGGTTTCGAATAATCCATTTCAGTATAATGTATTGGTTGGAAACGATAAATTCCGTACTGTCCGTATATTGCAAGGGAGTTAACTCTCGTATGTAAACATGACGTTATTTATTTGAGTGATAATAAGAATAAAATAAAATGTACAACAAACACTTATTATTTATCATTGTTTTGTGAATGTATATGAGTTAACCAATGAAACAATAATTCTTGTTAAATAAATACCCGCGCATTTATGGATTATGCAGAACACAATCCGACACAATAATATGTCATTCTCACTTCACTTACTAACGATCGACTAGGCATCGCTATCGTAACATTCTAAGACAATTAAAGAATCGAAGACGTAATGTTTTTAGGTTTGGTACGTTTTTTCATCATATTCTAGTTAGCTTTGTTTAACTGTGTTCGAATCTGTTTTTAAATTTTTATTGACGCTGAAATGCAAATCAGTTCATACAGATCACCATGCAGGTACGTACGCATATTAACTTATTATACCCGAGATCATAGTGTAATATTCGTCGCGATTAGTATAAAAGCGTAACAAACAATATGGTCAACTTAACGATAATTAAACTGTTGACACGCTTCGTGTATGAATTGATGTGACACATTGTTTGTCACACGACATTTGATTCTCAATCGGCCATTGTTAAATTGACGACTTCGAATAATAGGTGTGAAAATACGCGCATTTGTAACTTTATGGACCAAATAATGCATTCGGATTACACCAGGTATTCGTAAAATCCGATTCGTATAATCGGGGTTCGTTGTAGTTGAAATATATAGAGGCGTAATCGGGACCGTAGATTTTATTCGGATAATACCGGGTATTCGGATAATCGGTGTTCGGATAATCGAGGTTTTACTGTAATTAAAATAATAGTTAAACATAGATTTTTTTAACCTATATATTTCTTAAGAAGCAATTGATGAACCAAATTGGTGTATTTCTTTCATTTTAATAAAATTGAAATGAAGATCGTTACATAATATCATATCAAACAATCTTTCTGGAACCTAGATTGTAGGAGAAGCTGACTGCACATTTTTTAAGGCTGAGTGCAAAGAAGTTCAATCACTCTCTAAAGAAAATGTGTGTTGATTTTACAGTGTCAGTTTTTGTATTTGTATCCTTACACTTTGAACAAAATTAGTATTAACTTCATATAAACTCCAAACTTCCATTTTATTTTTAAGAGCTGGAAACTAATTGATGCATTATTGATTTACACTTTGTACTATAGTATTATACCAGTTTTAACATCAGACATGTTTATTTTGTAACAGAAGGTACATTATCATTATTACAATGCAGTGTTATGTTGTGCACTATTTTTTGCTGATGGTGTTTATTTATTTATCTATCATGAACAACTCATAAATGATAAAACATGTGATTCTTTCATTTATTGTTGTATTGTAAATAATCAGTTGTTTACTATTTATTTTCAATTACAAAATTAATGACAAATTTCTGAGATTAAAGATCAAGAATTACAGTTATTAGTCATAATATTAATTTAATGAAACGAAGAGATGAAAACAATTATTCAACTCAATCCAGATACTAATGTTGCCATAGGATCGGATCTGTAGTATTTGAAATTCACCATTTTGGATTTGATTGGATCAGAACCAAAGAGATTTAGATTCGTTGCAACCCTATTAATTTGAAATTCTCTATAAACATGTTACAACTTATATGTATGCTCCTGTATCTGTAAGTTTGAATCCTGTCAGGGATCTGATGTATTTCACATGTGAGGAAGCTGTCCATCTAGGTTACAGAAGGTCATTCGTTCTACCCAGCTGTATGCTTGGGGTCTTCCTCCGTTGCTAAAAGAAAACTGGAGAGTCACTAAATGACTCTGGTTGTTGGTGTGATATTTAAACTGATGGAAAAAGCATTGCTCCTGAATTCAAATGTTGCTTCTATGGAATTTTGAAAATATTTAAACATCTTTCATGTATGTACTTAATTACGTCCCCTTTCTAAGAAAAGGGGTGTATTGCTTTGCACATGTTGGTTGGTCTGTCCGTCAGCAACCATATCTTGTCTGACCAATGGTTAGAGAACGATTTGACCTAAGCTCTTCAGATTAGTTTGGGAGGTTAGTCATTACATGTAGATGACCTCTATCGATTTTGAGGTCAGTAAGTCAAAGGTCAAGGTCACAGGGGGCATCTGTGTTTCACAAACACTTCTTGTTGGAATTGCTGAATGTTGATTCTCAGTTATACACTGGGTAAAGTTAAGTATGTTCCTTTTTGCATATTATTTCAACTTTTTTATTGGTAATCTGAATCATTACACTGATCTAATCAACAGGTACGAGAAAAGTTGCTTGAAAAACAACACAATATCGAAGAAAGAGACAAAGCAAGAAAACTGAGAGAATTGAGAAAGTATGGCAAAAAGGTAAATAGACAATAAATCAATTTGAATGAACACAATCATGTACCAGAGGTCACTATACAAGACCCAGTATACATTTAAATAATTTCATTTTGGTGTCTAGAATAAACCATTTAAGCAAGAGAAATAGTATTATTTTCTCTGGCGATCATATGGAACTTTCCATGTATTCCAATAGTCTACCCATGAAATAATTCTAATTTAATTGTTACACTATTTTACTTTTGCGTAGGTACAAATTGATGTGTTGCAAAAAAGACAAAAAGAGAAGAAAGAAATGTTGGAAGCTGTCAAGAAATACAGAAAAGGTATTAGTACATAAACTGATTGTTAATGTTATAGTGATGTTAAAATAATTTTCATTTCTGTTCAATAAACTTATGAATGGATTCCAAAACAACAAAATTTGGCTTTATCAAGTTTATGTCAGCATCACCTCGGTGCTTAGAAAATGATAATCAGAGACACTGAAGTGTTTTGGTATGTCTCTAAACTCTGTACTATTTAGTACTATCTTACACAAAAATTCCTACATGTAGATAGTCAGTTGATGTAGGTTACAAAGCATTAAGACTCAGTGAGGTTCTGTAGACGTGAGTACTGTTTACTAATTATTGCTTCTTAAATATTCCTGTCTTTCCATTTGCTCCCTGGTTTTAGTGAAATGATGAAGAATACTTCAACAATTCATATGTCTACTTTTTGCATTTACCTTTTTCTTAAAAGAATGAATCATTTTAGTGTTAGATCTATGCTTGATGCATGGTTCTGTTTTAAAGTTTATTCATATCTGCTTGATGCATGATTCTCATAGTAACATTTGATTAATCCCATTGTTTTATTACAGGTCAGAAAACTAAGTTAGATTTTCTTGATGAAACACCAGGTAAAGGTAAAGGTGGTGGAATGAAGCAAAAAGATAAACCCCATCAGTAAGTGTAAACCATATTAGACCGCTTTCTGCATTCTAGGGCAAAGTGGACTGGGCCATGGGGAATTTTTTGCAGCATTTTTTAAGAAAGCGGGAATGTATGTGTTGTCTTAACAATTTAAGTAGTATAGAGTTGTTTATCATGTTTATTTTCTCTACTGGAATGAACACAAGATAGTGTTACCTTTTAGGTCAACCTTATTTTCATTCACCAGAGGTTATATTCCATTATGTAGCAACAGCCATACATGTGATGAGAATGTTTTCCAAGTTGTTTTTTTTTTAACTAAGGGGGGGAGGGGGCTCAAATATCCCCAACCGAAGGCCCTGCACATGTTCATGTACAAAGCATATCATAGCTCCACCAAGAGGATAGTAAGGGTATGGTATAATGGACCTTAAATATATGCTTCTACAACTACTGTAACGTCAAGGAAAACTTATTAGGTGGATTGGCCGTCATGTACAATATGTATAAGTGAAAATTGTAACACCTAATTTTGTACAGACCAAACAAGTTTTCACTTGTCTCAGAGTTGTCTGACAAATCATTGTTTGACATTGAGATAATGTTATACTTCATATTTGTTATGAGGCACATAGGATATGGAAAATTACTGTACCAAAAACAAGATATGATTTATATTATCATTTTATAAATGTCGGAGAAAAGTTCATTGTTCTTGATTATTGTTTGTGAAAGGTCCTAAATCACATAGGTTGATTTCATTCTATTCATAAGATGTATAACTATAACAATGTTTAAATGTTTTAGAGTTTAATCATTTATAAAAATTTGTTATGGATTTTAATGGTATTTTTATGCCCCTACCATTCGAAATGGAGGAAGGGCATAAAGTGCTACACCTGTACGTCCTTCCATCCATCCAAATGTTGGGTTTCTGAGCAATTACTCAAGAAATCTATTTGGATTGGATTCATATTTTACAGGAAGGTGTATAATAATGAAATTCATGTCAAGTTCAACATTTTCACAGGAGTTATGGCCCCTTTTTGACGCAGTTCTCAGAGGGGGCATTGGTGTCCTCCAGCTTGCTTTCTAGTTTGTAAATGATCTTCATGAATTTAATTTTATCAAATTTGCAGACCTAACAAAAACCGCCAATACAAAAATCAGAAGTATGGATTTGGAGGACAGAAGAAACGTAGCAAACAAAATACGAAGGAAAAAGCATCAGATTTATCAGGATTTGATCCAAAGATAAATCAGGCTAAACCAGGAATGAATAAAAACAAAGCTGTAAGTTGCTTTTATGCTTGAAGTTTATTATAAGATCGGTGAATTAGTTAGGTAGGTCTTTGACCAAAAATAGGTTGGGTGGTTTACAAAACTTGTCGAAAATTTTTCTTAACATACCTTTCATCAAATATCTTTCCGATTCTAATTTGACTTGCCTTCTTTGGACAATTGTAATATAACAACACCAGCTCAGGTTATAACGTGGTTTATTAAGTACTCTAACAAGTATAAGTTCTGAATCTAAGTAAATCTGGTGGCTTATATATCATTCGACCAGACGTTGTGACATAATGGACCACTAGGCTTCCAGCTGGTGATTAGCAAGATTGCATCACTATGCAATTACATTGGTCAAGTAATCACCATATAACCCTGGAGGGCCAGACGTATTATGTCACACTCTTCCCATACTTATCAAAAAAAAAAATGATGTACAATAGAAACCTTCTTTGGACAATAATACACATACTATTGATACTGTGGATACAAGATTTGTTTACTTTGTGTTATTCAGTATTTGTTAATATGTTTTATTCCAAGTTATACTTTGTACTGTTAAACCTGTGAAGAAAGACCACTTTTGGGAATGACAAAATATTATCTTTATTGACAGGCGGTCTTTATCCAGAGGTCATTTTGTTCTAAATAAACAGTGACACTTTTTAAAAGAATAACCTTTATTTACAAGTGACTTTTATTCAGAGATGGTTGCTAACACAGGTTTGACTGTATTTGTGTATATTATATTTTATTTATTTTATGAGTATATTATGTTGTTGTTGTTTATTTCAGGGAAACAAAAATAAACCCAAGAAAAGGGCTGGAAAGACACAGAGACAAAAAATGAAAAACAAAAGAAAATGATAAATTTCAAATATTAAAATTGTGTTCATATTTAGTTGTGTAAATAATGTATAGAGGAAATAAATCATGGACCTTTCAAACTGGATTGTGGCAAGTTTTCTTTTACAGCTTCTCATCAATGCAATGCTGCGCATCAGTGGTACCTTTCACCAGTGGTACCTTTCATCAGTGGTACCTTTCATTTGTTGGGTATTGGTGAATGAAGTAAAATGTTTCCAAAATTTATGAATAATTCTGGAATTATGCTTTGTCACTACAGAAAAAATATAATTGACTGGTATGTTAATAAAAGATGTATATACTTTAATGTAAGTGAAGCAGCTAGATAATGAACACAGTGAAACCTCTCCAAAGCAACATCCTTAGGGAGTAGCAAAATTATGTTGTTGTTGAGAGGTTGTTGCTCTAGAGGTTGAATCAATAATTAAATCATGCTGCATAAAAAAAATGTGCTGTTGTTGAAGGGAGATGCTATTGTTGTTGCTTAAGAGGGCTGCTCTGGAGTAGTTGTACTGTACTGATAGTCTGATTATTTTAATGCACTCAGGGTTATTAGATAGAAAGTAGATCTAGAGCTAGAGTTTCTTACTATAGTGTCCATGTTTCCTATACTGCTTGTTTTGTTATCATGTAATGATTTAGGTACACCATTTGACAGTGCAGCACTGTCAAATGGTGTACTACTTTCTATCTAATAAGTTATACATAGTGATGAGGTCAAAATTTTACTATACCATAAGTCTTAAAACAGACAATACAATGTGATAGACACATTTACTAAATGTCTAAACATTTCATATCCAATGAAGACATAATAAATGATTTTAAATTGCCAAACAAAAATATTGAACATCTTGACATTAGCAATTCAACTTTAGGGAGAATGTGGTTTTAAAGTAGCAAATTAGAAAATAAAATAACTAAATGAATGTGATTCAATCAAAATCAGCCACCTAAATCTTGTTCAAAATATGCAAAGATCGACACTTTGTCAGTCTTAATGCCAATGTTTGTTGTTTATGAGCGCCTATTAACACCTAATTTTTTACAAATAAAATGTTAACTTTTTCTTAAAATTTCATAATCAACAACACTAATATTCTTTATCAATTTGCCACCAACAACTGCATATTGTCTGCTATATTAGTACAGGTATCTCTACATATCTTTGTTGTCTGCGCTTTCCCTCTAGTTATAAATTGTCATCATGTGTCTGCATTTTATACCCACCCTCGGTGATCTGAATTTCCTTTTGGTTGTTTTCTGTAAACATTTGTTTTTATTATTCAGTACCAGTAATAACAAATAACTACATTTTTGTACAAGTATTAATAAAATGAAAAGACATAAATTTTAAGTTGTTTTATTTTCAACATTCATGTACAATGAATTCAATATATTTATTGTAAACCTTCCTCAACATAACCTGAACATATCACAAAACTCAAAAACAACAGATGACATTAGTATAGCTACAATTTGTAACATGCAATTTATCAATAATACCTGAAACAAGTCATATTAATTGTACTGCAAGTTTTAACAACTTCAACTATACAATAATATTTTTCTATCACAATAAAGACACTGTATGCATGATTTCAGTTAATGTCATGACAGGAAATCTTTCAAAAGAAAATTTAATCCTGAAAGATTACGTATAATGTACTGTGCATACATGTTGTGGTAAAAATGAAATTTGTGTATGCCATCAAACAACAAAAAGTGCTAAAATCTGATTACAGCATGATTCAATCCTACTCATATTCATGATTGAAACAAAATCATTCCAACTGTTCATGAGAAAAAATGAAAACTAACAGAGCATCAATACAAAAAGATTTGTAATGGCTTACATGGCAACTTCCAATCAAGACATAATTGTTATACTTTCGGTTTCTGACCTCTAAAAAAAGACCAAGCATCTTCATGATAGAATGTTCTATATTTGTATATTAAGTAACTTCACTTTAAAAATGTTTGGCATTGTTATATATCTATGGAATTATTCTTGTATCAGTATATGAGGTATTTTGTGTGGTTTCACATACAAGACAAAACGATTATGTAAATGCATGCTTGTTTACTCCAACCTTTTCAAGTTATTCGCTGATCAATGTTAAAATGGTATGATGTCATCATAATTTAAGTATCACAGAATCGTTTAGAAAAAAGCAGGTAATGAAATATATAACAAAAGTATAATAAGTTTATCAGTTTAGATTTTCTGTTTGTTCCTTGATTCGCCATGCAACATCCATGTATTTTGTAATTTCTGAATTGGTTCGGGAGTGATTTAATCTTCTATCTGATCTGTCTCTGTCAATCTGTAAAATACGACACAATCATCGGTTAATTTGTTTGCTTCTTCCAAGTTATACACCCCTTTTCAACAGTCACAGTCATATGAGGCAGACAGTTCATCTAACCATCGTTTCTGGGAAGAACCAGTACTAGACTCCCATCCTCCATAAGCAACTGCCTACTTTCTCACATAAAGAGACATATGGGATCATGATTTAAACATAAAATTTGAATCATGTATGGTTATAAAATGATGCAATAAATAGTATGCACCTGTTCTTCAATTTCTGAATATCTTCCACAACTTCAACAAATGTTTGCATGTGCAATAAATTATTCTAATACATGTTTTTCTTTTAAATATATAAAATAATTAAAATTCTCTAAGATTTTCTTTCTTACCAGAGGTCGAGTGATCCATCCCACTTCTTGAGCTTCTGTCTGTGGATAGGTGTATTTCTTAACTGGTTCTAAGTTTGCTCTTGATATAACCTTTTTGAAATGTTCTACAATAAAAAAATGTTAGATATGTCAAAATAGGTATACAAATATGAAATGAATATAGGAAGGTTTTGTTAAAAAGTTCAGCTCATACCATAATACATTGTCATATCTAACAATATTTAAGAAAATGTATGACACAGATACCTAATAAATGAATCCATACAAAAGTAGTCCATATAATCTGAGTGAACTAAACAAATGATCAATATTGTCTTTGATAAAGTGTTTCTTCCCTTTAAAGAAGATTTGCTGTGATGATTAAAGAGTTTTGATAGTTCTCATTTTTAATCATCTCCACACATAATTTTTTGATTATCATGAAGAAGGTGAAAAAATCTAAAAAATTAAAATATGATGTCATCTGTAAGATCACATATAGTGGTTTGATTGATGGCAACCACAATGCAAGCTCTTGGTATATATTCAATGTATAATTTTAAGGCAGAATTGTACTTCTGATGCAATGCAAACATAGTAGATAAAAGATACATACCATCCTCTTCACCCTCCTCTGTGTCATGAGAAGAATTCGGTTTACCGGTTATTACATGGACTGAAACAAAGAAAAACATACTAATTAGTACCATCATCATCATCTCTAGTAATTGCACCCCTCTTGCTAGAGTATTCTGGCGATGTGAGATTTGTCTCATTTATATTTCTGCTTCACTTATTGCTGTCTTAACTAGCTCAAGAATGATAATTTATAGATGCAATGAATTCTTCTAAAGTTTGTTCAATATCTAAACAATAGCTTGTCAATGCACTTCTACCAGCAAGTAATGCACAATGATAAGTAAATTTCTAGCTTACTATGTCATGTCCAATGAAGATTTTGTGGAGTATAATATTTCATTGAAGTTCAAATTCAATTAAAGTCAACAAGAGTTTAAAAAGTATCATAACATATAGGATATATTAAGCTTATGTGAGCTTTTTGACTGACAATATAATAGAGGTACATTTTAACCCTACAATTATAATCCAACAAACTCCATATTTTATCCAAAATATTGAGACATCTTCGAAAATGTATCTATTGAAAAGGGTTAACAATGAACAATTCTAGAGCGATAACGATTTTGAAGAATGTACTGTATATAATTACGAATGAACTCAGACAAATAATAGCAAAAAATATAAATGAATAAATATAACACATCATCATATTCACTGAATACATTCATTATACTTACTGCACAGATGTTTAAGAAATAAACAAAAAAAGTTAAAACAGATCGTTAACCTACTCTTTTTGAACGGATTCACACTGTAATTTGTGTATAGCTTCTGATGACGCTGTTCTTTATGTATAGTTTCGCATAATATTGCATTATGATGAACAAAATTAGGCGGTTCCTTTTCAGTTTTAGTAGCCATGATTGCAGTTGTAAAATAATAATGTTCTTCTAATGTTTACTTCCGTGAAGCTTTCATGTTGTCAAGGTCGTCGCTATGTAAAAGGGGAGGTAATCAATTAACATACTCAAAGACTACAATAATAACGAAAAGCTTCATAATTAACGCAAAGCATTAAAATGGCGCACGTTTTCGATAATCATAGTTCTGTCAAATAGAGCGGCATAGATAGTCATATTTTTATTATACATTTCGTGGGTGAACATCAATATCTTCAGAACGAGATCGCGTTTTTAGACATTTCATGTACTTTTGGGTTGAATGGGTCTTAAATTGCACTGGTAACATGATTTTCTACCACAGGCTGTTTGTTACCTCCTGGTTTGATATGACAATAGTGTAGCAGAATGATATAAAGTATTTGTATAAATGAATTGTCTGTGATATTAGCCAGTCGATGAACTAAATTGGTGGAACATTTGACTTGCATACAGGTTGTGGGCCCTGTCTCATCTTACTACAATAGATTATCTTTTTATGTATTTTCTGCCTTTTATATTGATGAGGTTCAACCTAAGCCACTATCATTTTGCATATTAATGACAGATTATGAATAAGGTTCACACATTTGATAATATCTGGGACCAATACACATTAATAGAGCCCAATGAAAATAAATGAAAATACTGTAATGACTGTGATGATGTTATACATTATTTGAGATCAGGTTTTACCAACAGCGATCTCCAGGCCTTTTCTGATTCTTCTTTTTAATCTGAGTAGTAGTATAATAATAGTATGCCATGCAATCATCTAATTGTTCCAGAACCTTATGAATGGTTATTTCGAACAAAGAATCTATCGCAGCTGCATAATAGAAAAAGCTTTTGTCCCGGGAGATATAAACTACCAGTATCACATTTATTTATTTGAGTTTAACAATGTTTTTCAACAATTTTTTCAGTTATATATGTGGCCCATTCACCTAACCACTTTTCCTGGACTGTATTCTAACCAGTACTAACAAACCCTTCCACAATGAAAAGGCAACTTCTCCACATGGGGAGGAAAATAAAAGCCATAACAAATTCATTCAGACCATATGCAATTTAAATACTTGTCAATGAAAAACATCCTGCAACTGTGAAATTTCAAATACATTATAATTTTATGTACATGTGGTTATTCATTTCATTGGATTCAATGCCATTTTCAGCACGTTTTCAGTTTTATCATGGCCGGCAGTTATCCTAACCAGCTTCCCTGGACTTCATTCAGGCCTTAACCAGTACTAATCACATTCTATCTGCAAGCTACCATACCTATTTCAGAGGTGGGGGACAATTTATCATAGGATGTAATATCTTCAGTCATATTTGTCACAGACAGTGTGAGCTTGGCCCGGGGTTCAAACTCACAACCTCTTGATCAGTAGACCAATGCTCTAACTAAGCCAACTGGGCGGGTTGAAATATCAAACAGACAGAAAATAAGAAAGATGTCTCTATGACAAATTTGTTTATTAAATCATACTAGTATAAGAACAATGATTTTTTGCGATTTCATAAAATATCAGTTTTGTAGAGAACTTATCCATGTAAACCGAGAACAGTATTTACAAGCAGAGATAACAACAATAGTGTAGAAATATGATTGCATCCACCAGTAAGTGCTACACAGCAAATAAACAGTTAACAATACATAAATAACGGTTCAAAAACACAGATTTTTTGTTCTGAAATGTAAAAAGTAAATAGCACAATTAGTAGGAACAAAGTTTCAGCAATTTATTGATAACCATCCTCTGGAAAAATTGTATGCTTGAAAGAAAATGAACAGCTTTAATAAAGACGGAACACTAACAGATGTAGTTGTAGGATTGTCTAACAACCATAGAAGTTTTATCACTTTTTGTTTGAAAAAATGTTTGTTCCAAATAATAATAATCAAGTCTCCATTTCTTCAACTTCAGTTTCATATATTCTGGGGCCATACAACAAAACATAAGCAGAGTGCCAATCACCTGAAATAAAGTAAATTTAAATGAATGTACCCCAGTATATAATGCAATAAATGTGTGTAATCACTTGATGGTAAGTTCCAGGGTTTTCATTAAGAACTGATTGCCAATGAAAAACCAAAATCAGTTACAATCCCAAAAGTTCCTAATACTTATAGTTATACACGATGAGACCCCCTTGACCCCAAGCCAAATCTGTTACTTTCATAAGAAAATCCACTGATAACAGTTTTCTAACATTTTTTTCACTGGGGCTTAGCGTTGCACAAATGGCCAGTATACAGTGACTTTCCAGTCTAGCACACTGTTGTAAGGTTATCATGGAATTGTAATAAAACAGATAAAAATATATTCCTACAAGATATAACATGCAGAAAATTGCAAAACATCGAAATTGCATGATATGCTCCAAGCTATTGTGACAGCTAACACAAATATACGTAAGGACAAAAGTCTAGTCCAGTTGGGGTTTCCATGATCATTTTAAAACCAGTAAAGTTACATCTCTGTAATTTAGGTTACTTTATTTCATCTTTCATTGAAACCTGTTTAGCAAGATGTATCAATTCATGACATGCAGCGTCTTCTTTCCAATGGTCCCATTTTTATTAATGTACGATTATAAACAAAAAAGATATTGCAGTTTTTGTAGACTGGAGAAGACTTTTGTTCATAAATGTACAGCGACTAGTATTACTCTATAGATGAATGATGATGGTTGAATAACATGTAACCCAGACTCACCTCCACCAGAAAGTCTAAGCACATCTTCTGAAGTTATCGGTGTAACATTGTCATCATCGAACATGAGCCAATCATCTGAAAGTGAGATGCAATTGCTTCATATCTTATTTTTTTGGTTAAATGCCATTTTTTAACAATTTTTCAGTTATATACGGTGGCCAATTCACCTAACAAGTTTTCCTTGACTGTATGCTAACCAGTACAAAAGGAACCAGCTACTTCTCAACATGAGGAGGAAAATCGACATTACTGTCATATTTTCATGGAAGGGTATGACCTGCTGTGACTGGGAATCGAACCTGGATCACCAGGCTACAAATCCAGCATACCAACCACTGGACCACAGCTTTTGTAATTGTTTCAAGTAGATAATTAAATGCTACCTGTAGTAATAATTAATGAAGAGAATTTAGCACAACACAGATAAAACAGACTTGTTAACATCAATGCTACAGAGCAATACATACACACAAAATAATCAAGCTGATCAGATAAAGCAGATTAACCAAACAATCAATTTCTGGCATACTTTGAATGGTAACAAAAGATTACAGTAGTATTTTACAACTATTCAAACTAAAATGTTTTCCAATTATTAGAATTGGATTGGAGAAACAGGTATTGCAAACATTGACACATTCTAAATTGGATGTATTTGCATGTATCAACATACTATCATACTAACCTCCTTTCCTTCTAACCCAAGCTACATAATGCCCACTAGAACTAGAACGACCCTTATGGGTTAACACAGCCTGTAACTCATAGTAACCACTGTTGTTTGATCCTTCATCTGAAATAATAAGTACAAATGTGCATGTTATGCTGAGTTTTTTTATTTTGGGTATTCACATTACAGGGCTGTGAACAGAAAATTTGAAATTTAGCAGAAAACAATGGTGAAGCATCCAGGGGGAAGCCAAGGGCCACCTGTGGTTCTAGGGCTAAAATTCTCACTATGTTTTTCACTGTTTGACCAAGGTACTCCGACTATGAATGTAAGAATTAATTTGATAGGACAAAAATGGAAAGACATTACTGAAACAATGAAGACTCATAACTGCATTGTCTTCCTTACCCACCCAAATAATCTCATCTCATTGCCATTATCTCAGAATCAACTTGGGTGTCCTTAAAAGCAGGAAATTCCACAAATCAACATAAAATTCAGAGTCCTGATAATACATACAGTTGCATTAAGTCTGAGTTCTCCCCTATATAAAAGACCTACTCTAGAAATGGGATCAGACCAAGAATCTGTCTAGTTAACCATATCTCAAATAAATCCAATGAGTAATTGTGTATAACACATTGAGGCACTAACTTATCAATGATACATTATACAATAAAAACAAAAAATTAAGAAGGAAACACTTGATAATTGAAACACATATAATTATTATTTATACAAATATCATACCATCTGGAAAGGAAAATGGATCTTTTAAGGTCTTCTTTTCTTCTGTTGGTTGATTTGGTTTTCCACCTTCTTTCTTTAACTAAAATAATGTACAGCTGTGTGTGAACTCACTAATTTAACTAAAATAATGTACAGCTGTGTGTGAACTCACTAATTTAACTAAAATAATGTACAGCTGTGTGTGAACTCACTCATTTCACTAAAATAATGTACAGTTGTGTGTGAACTCACTCATTTCACTAAAATAATGTACAGCTGTGTGTGAACTCACAAATTTCAAGCTTGTTATGTAGACAATACTGTGGTAATCTAAAGCTAATATAATACCAACAAAAACATACTTTTGGTGTCCAGATGTGACAGCTATGGTAATTTCAGAACCACCCCAGAGAGAGAGAGGGGAGATAACACTAACATACAGAACAACCGAGCATTTAAATCCCTACTTAGAACAAATAGTTTTTCCTGCTTCTTAATGTGCCTGGTGTAAAGCACCTCGTCCATTTCCTGTGATTATTTTAACACAGTACTAGACTTGGTAGTTAGAATGGCAACACTAAAAAAGCGTCCCAGAAAATATCGACAGGTGAAGCAGTAAATAAATTTAGCTTGAGTAGGTAGATAAATAACAAGGTAACATCTAAAAATATTAAAAACCAACCTTTGAAGCTTCCTCTGCCATCTTATCTTCTTGTTCCTTAAACTTTTCTCGGGCAGGAATAAGTTTTTGTTGTAATTCCTCAGAACACAACTCATATACATCCAGACTTAGAGGAAATTTTACATCCTGAAATTAAACACATTTCATTAAAAGAAAGTTGAAAAAAAAAAATTGACTATTACATTGAAATATAACACAGATATTAATTGAATACAGTAGGATCATAAAACAAGAGCACAGCAAGCTGTGCCAATGCTCGTCTATTCACCGCCTCACAAACGCAGACAAGGCAGGATCACAACAGCTCGATTTTTTCTTTGAAAACGGCTGAATTAACAAGGATATTTCTACTTTAATGTTTTACTGTATCTCCTATGTTACAAATGAATAAAAAAAAGTATGACTCCAAACACAAAGCCTACTATAAATCATCATTACATTGGAAGTCATTCAATCAAATTAAATGAATAGCCAAAGAAAAAATAAAGCAATTCAATAGACTCTTTAAACAAATAATGTGTAAGTTATCTCTATTTTACTAAAATCATATTTCATGAAGTGGTATGAAACTGATGGAAAATCGGCTAATAATGTTTCAATTATACAATTTAAACATTTACCTTTAAAATTTTGGCATTTATGGATTCCTTTTCCTTAAAGTAAAATCTCACAAACTGTATAGTAAGATATGCTGGTAATCTGCTGATTTTGTTCTGAAAAAAAAAAAAATTCGAATGAGCATTATAGAGTCTACAATTTATCCATCTTATCTTCCTTGCACATGATATGACTATATCAAATTGTATGCCAAGGTTCTAGACACAGATACAATGTTAAACCAAATAATTTCATTTTATCACTTTTCTAATACAATATTGTTCAATGTTGACCTCAAGACTTATCACTCTATTTGAAGCCACAAAAGTCAAGATCAATGATACATGAGAAAATATAATTGATAACAAATACAGCAGAGGATATACTCCTTGGAATTATCGGAAAAGGCAATGAATTGATAAATAAAAACATGATTATCTACAAGCATCTATCACATGAGCCTATCAAGGTGACCTTGTGCCTCAGAGAATTGAAATCTAACTTGCAACTTACAGGTAAATTTCATTTAATTTTCCAAGAATACTTACAGACTTCTTATATACAGCATCTCTACCTAATGTAGGAGAATTCTTAGTTATGTGTTCTTCTAATCTCTAAAATGATAAGAGTCAATGTTATAAAATATGCTACTATCTCTAAAGGTTATTCAACGAAGGGTGCATTTAAAAATAAATGAATTTGAAAAGTTCAAACAGTATTTCATGCTAACATATTATTAATTCAGTAAATTAAGATGTTAATGTATTTATTTTTACTGATTGAATAGGAAATATGACAATATTAATGTGTTACTCACTGATCGTAAACCTGTGTGCATATATTTAACCTCTGAAAGGAAAATGATACAATTACACACATGTCTTAAATATCACAGTGAAATATAAAACTTTAACAAGAAATGTGTCCAGAGGACACAAATGCCCCTATTGAGAGGACAAAAAGGGCCATAACTCCTGTGAAAATATTTGGATTTGAACAGAAATCGAACTTGACTTGTATTTTATTATTTCACCTTCATGAAAATATGAAACCAATCCATGAAATATTTCTTGAGTTATCGCTCGGAAACCAAAATTTGAACGGACAGACAGATAAGGTAACACTTTATGCCCGTCAGCCATTTTAAATAGTAGGAATTTTAATTAATTACACTATTGAAGGAGACAAAAACATGGGAATGAAGTAACATGCAACTTATATGAATTGAAAGGTGCAAATATTAACAATGGAATAAATATGTTATATTCATATAACTATAGCCTTAGTCACAAATCTACCTCAAATAAATATAAACATTACATTACCTTTCTCTATAAAGCAGCTTAGTTGATAGAATTTTTCTGTGTTATTACTTTGTTTTTCTTCCTCTGTCTCTTCACATTTCATTCTATACACAGGTCAAGGAATATTACAAATCTCTAGAACTGTGCAACAAAAATCACTCAATATTGTAAAATGTGAACAGTATTATTCTATCAAACTATCTGATCACAGTCACTTTAAAAGTCAGCCTTTTGTTTTGGGGAACAGGTATCAGGTCCCACTGAGAGGGAAATTTGTGTCGTGAAACACCAAATTGGGCAAGTTTTGAAGACTAACATAGTTACTTTCTCCAATATGTAGTATCTTGAATTATTTTTTAACTGTGGGAAAATTTTTCTGTCAGTGGGGAAAATATATACTTTTTTACTTGGGGTATGAGGCAGAATACTGGACTCAAAAATAGCATGAAAAGGCCTGAGAGCAGTACTGAGAATTATATATTGATAGAACAGAAATAAATGAAGAGCAATATATAGTTCACAATATTATTATGGAAGTTTAAGCATATCAGAATGTTTTTCTTAATCAGGGAGATTAAAGCAAATGGTTCTAAGAGATCATACCTTGTGTGAACAAAAAGCGTAATTTACAAGAGCTGTGAAATATATAGCAACATCAAGAACAGACTTTGCTAAAATATCACAGAACTGAAATCTATCAAAATATTTATCAACTTTTTCAATCAAATACAAGGATACGTAACATCGAATTCTCCCCCAAAGTATTGGTCCATAAAACCTTTTGATGAAGCTGAAGCTGATGAATTCTGAAATATATGCGAAACGTTTAAATCATGATATATAAGTATACAAAAAGTATTACATGCAATCCCATTAAGTAACACATTATGACATAGAAACAAAATTAAATTAAATCAGTCATTTTTTACTCAAGCCTAAGACAAATTCAACAAGTTTTAATAGAAACTAAACTTACCATTGAATGAAAAATGTACATTATTTACTTTAAACAATTCTTTCACTTGCCTGTTAGTCATTGTCATAGTAAACATAACATTTTACTTATATTAACTTGTTACAAGACAAATCTTAGGTAACAAACCTGATCTGTATTTCCAAGTGCTGGAAGTTTTTGTTGTAGACATCTAACAATCTCTGTCCAACATTCATTGGCATCCTAAGTGAAAAGTGGAAGTTTTAATAAAATATGACTTACAAGATATTAACAAGCAGTTATTTATTACTCCACAAGATATATGTGTAACCAATAATCAAGACATACACAACAAAATAAATCCATAAAGAAACAATTTTGCAGCCGACTTAACAGTGTGTTTTTTACCCCTGTCTGAAAAGTATACATTTTCACCCTAAATTTATAATAAAATTCCGCTTCAGTCAAATTTAATTTTTCTTGTAAACATTTTAGGTATTAAAAAAAATATCATTAAATAAATCTGTAGGATAGCTCTTTGTCAGTAACCATCAAGGTCATAAACAATTGATTATTAAATGTTGGGATTTATCATGTGCCCCTCAAGATGCACTTTTTTCACTGTCAAAGGGCCCTGCCACCTTTCCCCAAAGGTGAAAAAACACTGGAATAGCTTCGCAATTTCTCTTATCGCAAACATACAAATAAACCAAATAAACAAACAAGTTACAATCTTACAAATCAGGTGATGACTTAGACAACTTTGACGAGTATGATGTAATTCACTTACAATCTACAGTCTTCAAATATATGATAAGAAGTATTCAAAGAGGGGCAAGTGAATAAACCAACAATAGTAGCCAACAATATTACCTGTTGTTGAAAGCCACCATGTTCACTTTTCTCAGCAAACTGAGGGTATGCCATATGAAGAACTTGTAAGAAGACTATTGGTGGTATCGCTTGACCTGACTTGTCCATCGACGCAACTAGATCTCTCATTCCTATTGAAAGAAATTTACTTATGCAGTAAACAATACACTACCAGTATGGTATTTGTGGGGTGTTCGCAGGACATGAACTCATGTCAGCCAGTTAATCTATTATATTGAGCATTTATTAAGAGTTTTCATAAAACTTATTCCTGAATGAATGTCACAAAGTAAGTCACTCTACATTTACTGTGAGCATAGGATTATGTATATGATAAGTATTAAAACATTTAAGTCAGGATGTCCATTTTCATATTCTCATAGGTAAGCTGCAGCCGAAACCTTTCATTTGCTTTCTATACAAAGTGGTTAAAAATCTGGTAATTAATTAATAACATTTACTAACACCACCCATCAAATGCATATAATAATACTGCCAAGGCAGCATAAGAAATTTGTTATATTACTGTACTCAGACATAACATCATGATTGACATACCTGCAGTGATAGAATCTGATGGTACAATAGCTCCACCCATTGTTAAACCTCCAGTATATCTAAAATACAATCATGAATAGGATACACAAAATAACACTGGTGTCAATATGATAGACAATATAAAATAATATATGTATAATACTTCTAAAATTATAGCAGAGATGAAAATTGATGATTAATCAAGTAATCTTACAAAAAAAAAAACATTGTATGAGGTAAAAAGATGTGTAATAGCAGTCTGTGAATTTAGAATTTGGAAACACTTGTCTGAATCACCAGAAGTGAATAGTTTCCTTTTATACTTCATACATAATTACCGCAAAGTTACTTGTCCGAATCGATAATTACTTGTCCCGGACAACCAGACAAGTGCTTATTTCGCAGACTGTAATAGTTGTTGTCGATAACCATATTGCATTATAGTGACACAGATCATCGAATATTTAATTGATAGATATATGCAAAACGAAAACAATTTACTTTTTAAGAGCATCCTTAAGTTCTGGTACAGATCTTAAACACTGTATTGTAGCATTCATGTAGCAAGTATTACCAAGATTAGTCAAACCAGCTGGAACATCAAGCTGAAAATGAAATTATCTATTTAATATATAAATAATTATAATTATTAATTATACTACCGGTAATATATGAAAATAATCAATGTTTAATTGAATGGGTGTGTACTTGAGTCATTATAACCTGGAAGTATTTTTTAGGTATGCTGAGCTATAATGATGTCAGGAGTTCTTTATTATATTATAGTTGTAGCCTGTTTTCTTTATGTATTTATATATTTGTAGTCTGATAAGGGTGCATCCCCTCTGAAAATTTTATTGATACCATGCAATTTTCCCCAAATTTTCAATTTACTCCTTGAAATTTCATTCCCCCAATTGGTTTCAGATGAGAATTTTTTCCCCAAAAGAGACTTCAACCCACTACTATTTCATCCCCATTTTAAGGGCTCGGATGCATTCCTCAAAACATAAATAAAACCTCTGATATTTAAGTTAAAGAATAACACATCAATTTTAGCATTTGAATGACATACTGAATGTTTTAATGCGAACACATTTCTTAAAAAATTTGAAAATTATAATTCTGACTAGGGTCTATACACAACCAATGTTTTTTCTCTTCATTGGGAAAGAGGCCTTAGCCTAAAATTGTCGATTTGGGAAATAAAAAAGCTGGTATAAGTTTGGATTTTTGGGAAAACTGCCTGATTTTAAAGAAATTTTCAATTGGGAAGAGGCCTATAATAGGCCTCTGTTATAGAAGGTGAAAAATCACTGACAACCCAATTAAAATGGAAAAAGAACTGTCTGAAAAACAATAACACAAACAGCAGCATCAACATAGACCTATAAATATATAATACGTACAGCAGAGGCTAGTTGCTGTTCAGACATATCTTCAACAAATACAGTTTTCTGGGCTGGTTCTTGAGGCAGTGCTTCAGCAGTCCCCATCATCAATAGAACACCTCCCTAGTGAAAAGAGAACATAGTGCTGATTACAAATAGAAAATGCTTCATTTCAAAACTCATATTGTTTAAAGATGATGAGATAGTTAAAACATTATATGGAAGTTTATATGGTAAACTAAACTTGATATAACAGAAATTTAGCATTCTTGATCCTTTTAGATGCATTGCTATAATACAAACAAATTAAGAGGGTCATGATTGCCCTATAATAGCTTACCAGAAAAGCCTATCAAAAATAAAGTGACCCCTGGGGCAGGGCCAATTTTGTCCCCTAGAACCATGAAGTGTACACACATGGTAGAGGTCCTCTAAACAATACCCCATACCAAATATAAAAGCTCTAGGCATTGCACCTTTGGAGAAGATTTTTCAATATTTTCCTGTATGAGCCTATGTAAAATCAGGTGTCCCCCGAAGCAAGGCCTATATTGCCTCTGGGGCCATGATTTGAACGGTCTACTAGACAATGCTAAACACCAAACATCTAACTTCTGGCCATTGTAGTTTCTGATAAGAAGTCTTTAAGAAGTCTATACATGTATAAAATCAAGTGACCCCCAGGGTGGGCCAATATTGAATCTGAGTTACAATTTGAACACTCTTGATAGAGGTCCACTAGACATTGTAGTGTCTAACAAGATTTTTAAAGTTTTTCTTATTGTTTGCCATTGTTCTGAATGATTTTTTTGACAAATTTTAAAGTAGACAACTTTAGGATCATTCTTTCAAAGTTTGGTTGTAATTGGTGCAGTGGTTTCAGAGGACTGAGGAGATATAAGTTTGAAGGAAAATGTGAATGGATAAACAACATACACCATACATCGGACGGTCAGCTATCCTAATAGCTCACTTGCACTTTGTGCCAGGTGAGCTAATTGTTAGTTATTATTTAACAGAACACTCACATCTTTCAATTTAAAATTTCCCCAGGTTTCATCCTGAAAACATACAAACATAACAAATTAAGCAAAATATTGTTTCTAATCAAGCAAGCTTGTGATCTTAAAGTACATACTTTAACATAATTATAACTTTATTATGTTCAATAAAAAATATTCTGGAATCTATAATTCACCAGCATATCAAAGACAATAAAGATGAGTAACTTCCAATAGACGGGTAAGTTTAAATTTAAAGAAGTTAAGAATTGATAAAATTATTTTACAACAGCACACTTCAATATGCAGTAGTACAGTTCACAACTCTAAATGAAATAATAATTCATTGATGTAAATACTTTAAGGACGGCTCCTTTCATCATAACTTTCTGTCGGTCAGGCTGTACTCCAGACAGGGCAAACAACTGTGCCTTAAACACTTCTGGACTTTCATCTGTATTGCACTCAACATCAGTGAATTTCTCTTTACCCCACTTCACATTTACTGAAGAAAACAAAATCAAACAAATAAATCTCAAAGCCTGCTATGTTGTAGTTATCCTATTCCAACTTTTCAATAAACAAATCTGTATTATAGTGTATACATTAATGAAATCATTCCTTCCCACAAACAATTCTGCATCATCCAAAACACACTGCCTTGCCATTGCCACATTCTTTAAACAGTGGACTACAATTCTAATTAGCAAGATTTAAATGTTTATGCAATCAGCATGTCAATGCTCTGAATGCAGGGATATTTGATCATATATGATAATATACCCGTATATCCGCTCTATTTAATTATATCATTGAAAATAATTTACAAATAAAAGACCTCTACAACACATTAATCAATAGGTATTCCTCTACTTTTATTTAATATGACATGTTTCAGAATAATTCCTATTTCCTCACTAAACTGTGGATGGCTTCAAAATACATTCTGAATCGACAGAACAGTGGCAGCCATTATTCTCATATTTCTGACGTCACCACTACATGACTAGCACCATATTTATTGCTAAAACAATTGCATAAGAAAGAGTATCTTTAACACTAATAGTCTATCAAAATGCAAGTGACATCATGGGAACAGGGGTTGAAATTAGCACTCGCTAGCTTGCAAAATGCGAGTTGCAAATGAAAAATGCGAGTATGAAATTTCAATCATTGCAAATTTTTGAGTACATGTAGAAATCACCGAAAATCTGCTAAGCTGTTCTTTACGCTCTTTAAATTACTTTACTATGTGAATTTTGTACCCGCGCACCGTTTATCGCTAAACGCTGGCATTTATTATATTTTGGGAATATGACCTGCTATACCCTTGGGATTGGGAATTTTCGCGGTGTTTTAATTGAAATTCGGAAAAATGTATAACTACAATTTTTGCAATGTTCAACTTATTCTACTTATTCTCCCATAGAACAGAAGCAGAATAAGGTATTTACTACCAATAGTGATTGAACTTAAACATTATTTAAAAAAAAAATTTTTTATTGGGAATTTTTGTCTGTGAATTAGGAAAAAATACACTATTTTCCATTGGGAATATGACCGAATTTCAGCTATAAAATCGCTTGTCAACAAAAAATTAATTCAAAGACCGACTTAGTAAGGTACGAAGCTGTTGTAAATCAAATAATGAATTTAGATAAATGACAAACTACCGTAAACTAGATTCTGATTAAACAATTACAAAGTTCTCCTGTAGTGTTAAACAATAAATCATCTGGTTACAGGTATTTATACTTGCTCTTAATCATATCTGATCATTGTATTTGAGTGTCCTTTATTTTTTTATTGTTTGTTTAACAAATTGTCTTTAAAAAAAAATCATTTTTAAATTTGCAAGTAGGAGGGATTTCCCTTACGCAGGTTTTCTGCGTCCCTGACGCAACTTTGTGACCCAGGACCCACATTTCTGTGGTACTTTGCATCCTGGGGACCCGCAATCGGATCTGACAAATAGATATTTTCCTTCCTGCTAATTGAGTGATCAGTATATTATATATACACATGGAGACTATAGTCTACACAAAATCACTAGTCCGTTCGATAGATAAAACCATAAATCATGTGAATTTGCTATTGTATTCATGGTCTCAATCACTTGATGGTATAAAGTGTGATAGATTTATAGGTTATCTGAACTTAAGCAAAAAAATTCATATCCATATACGGGACCCATAAAATTTCTCAAGGACCCCAAAATACAAACCCTGAGGGTCCTGGGACCCTCATATAAAAAATCCTAGGGAAAACCCTGAAGTAGCAATTAGCATTTTGCTAGTTGGAAATTTTGGCACTCGCAATTTTTTGCAAACAGACAATATATAACAATATGTAGGAAGCCATTTTTGGCAGGTGTGTGTATGAGCATTGAAAATAAGTTTTTTTATATAATCTTTTGATTTGGATGCAAATACCTTCATTCAGAACAAAGCTATCACCGAAAAATGTACAGCCAAAATGAAGTGGCCTCTTTGAGAAAGAAGGGGACCTACAGGTGGCGCATTGTTCTGTTTATACCGGATATATGGGTACTGCCGAAATATGAGGCAAGAGTATATAACCAGACCTATTCCCTATCCAATAACTTGAGCAGTTAAGTCTTAATAGTATTCTTGTATTTTGATTATGCTCAATCTGAAAATAACATTAGTTTGTACGTATATATAATGTATTTGTGTAAGTCTTCCCTGTGCCTTCTGTTGGTCTTCCCCTAGGTCTTCAAATACAATTTGATTTAGGCAGACCCCAAAATTTCCAGCAGAAATTTGACTATATCTTTAACAGTTATGACAAATCATTAAAGTATACATGCTAAGAAATAAATAAGGTATTTCCTAGAATAACCGGAATATTTTTTGTGACCAAGTGCTGTTAATAAGTCTTCTAAAAAGTGACATTTCGTGACAATGCAAAATGTCTGGGTGGGGAAAGTGAAGCACACTGAAAGCAACGTAACAACAACAAGCACAGGTTCATTTTATCAAATTATTTGTTCGCATAATAGAACCTTTGTAAATCATCCATTATACCAGTATTCACTTCTTAAATTACCTTTATAAACTGGCATTTTAAGAAGTTTGAAATAAAGCCGGTTTCACAATAAATTTCCGGAAGTTGGTCGCGCATGCGCATTCATCGGGTAAGTTTATAACGCGGATCTGAAACCCGCAGATAACCTATGAGTCTGTAAATATATAAATAAATGACGTAATAATAATTCGAGAGTTCACAACTTCTCAATCGATATAAAAAGTGTTAATACAAACTATGAGTAAGAGTTTCGATATACAAACAATAAATAATGAATATGAGTCAAACGTTTGTTGGTGTTGCGTTTTTCCCTCGACTTGGTGCGTGTCCGGCACAAGGCTGCGTTTTAAACACTACCTGAATGAGAGGGAGATAACTCACATTTGTTCAGGTATGGAGGGTAATCGCTAAAAAGACTCCGCAGAGCGAGGACACCGTATTATAAACCATTACTCCGCCTACTGGATAGCATGGAACATCTTGGATGGAATTGTTAACAATATCAAATACTTGTATACATATAAGTTCTTGACAATATTTATATTAAATCATTAATATAAATGATTATATTTTATAAAGAAATGAATCATTAGTGGTGCCAAGAGGTAGGACAATTACTTTTCGTGAGCGAACTTTTGAGTATGTGGCTCCAAGACTGTACGTGGAACTCATTACCCTGTAAGATTAAATGTGCTCAGTCCATTACCAATTTCAAGAAACTAAGAAATATTATGTGTAATTTGTGATAAAAATATTGTTCTTAAATTCAATTTTATCATTACACATCATTACAACTACATTCGAACATTTATTTAGTAATAGTTTTTTTTCAAATGATAGATAATTATAGCAAGGACTTATATACATACATATGTCCTTGATTATAGCTAGTACGTTGTATCACTTAAATGTATGAACATATAATTATTATTTTGTTTTCATTTTGTAAGAAAATACTAACTTTAAATTTAGGCTACTTACTTTGATGGCGATACCATTATGTTTTACATGTATATATATTTCTTTTTGTTGATGATTGTTATTGTAAAGCACTTGTGAACATATTCTATATAATATATATTATATTATATGAAAATGTGCGGTAAACATGTGGTATAATAATAATTATTATAAAAACAGACTTATTTCTTAAAAATAAAATAATAACAAGGACTTATTTTCATATGATACATGTATGTATATTTATAAGTCCTTGGTAATAAAGAATGATTTTTGTAAAAAAAGATTTTTTAAGTCTTAACTAATTAGAAAAGAATGTTTTATCAATCAACGTTTCAGCCTATTGGCATATATATTAGACAATTATTAGTACTTCGTATTTGTTATATTGTTAATACACACTTTTATTTGTAAATTATATAACCAAGGACTTACATACATACGTATAATTACATACATATAAGTCCTTGATATAAAATATGTGATAAATTTATATCATTCATCAAATGTTTGTGCAATAATTTAATTTGTGTTATCTGTGGTAAGTTGGCTAGATACATTGTATTATTTATTACATCCTACTACATATGAAATTGTATCTGATTTTACGTGAAATCAGGTAGTTGTATTAAATACAACTACCTGGTGAAATGTATACACAAATAAAACTTAATTAGATGGAGTACGTTCCGTACTTATATAGCTATCCAGTAGGCGGGTTTACGATTTATAACGGTGAACCTCTCTCTTCTGTTTTCCTCGCTCTGCGGTATCTCTTTAGCGATTGCCGTGTTGCGAATGTACACATTCAGGTGTGGTGTGATTGTGTTAGGATATCGAAAGTTGTTTCAGGTATGAATTGTATTTACAACGTTTATTTATGGACAAGATGTAATTAATACAAAAATGTGTTTTTTATTGTTGAGATTTCTGGGTATTCATAAATCTTTCGAAATTCAAGCATCGGAATACTCGGTACAGTAATTTTGTGTATTTTCATATTTCAAATGTATTTTGCGGAATTTTATGTCATACACCTAACAGTGAGTGATATGTGAGTGAATGGAAACTGTCGATATCAACATATTGCGTCAAGAAGTGTTGACATCTGTTAATAGCCTCACTGAATGGGGTTTTCGGTTCGTTGAATTTGATTTCATAATAAATGAAATAGGAAGGGTTAAATATAATATCCAGTGGCTACTAATACTGTCACAGTCAATTTATTTATACCAAATTAATTCTGTATTCAATGCTGCTACATTCCTCTAGCTCCTTCCTTTTTTTCTCAAAGTAATTTACTGCGACATCCACAAACTATTGAGGCTAACCCAGCCTTTGCTTCACCATAGTTCTAGGATTTCAAGGGCTAAATACACTCTCTCAGCACCAAATGTAATAGAAGGTAAACAATGTATACAATGTGGGGCTTATACCCGCAACCTCCTGCTTGCAAGTCAGATGCTCTTCTAAGTTAGCTAATCAGGCTGATTTATATGACCGCCAATTTTTTTATACTAATGTTTTATACAATTATAACTGGGGAATGTGTAATTGCCGGCCCTAGTCAGATAATTAAGGGAAAGAGAAACTATTTTACGGCCCTAGGGTCTAGCTTTCAGAAAATGTTAACTTTTTGAAAATTGGTACAGAATAAATATATGTTTTTTGTTGCTCAAATTTGGGCAAAGATTTTGTTTGGTTGTGTTAATTGCATTTAACAATCAGACCATTTAATATCACCTTTTTAAGACAAGTGGTCAGATCTCACGATAACTGACCAGTGGTAAGATATATCACTTTTTGGTATGAAAATTACTGGAAAAAATTGATACAAAGTAATAACAAAATCAATGAACAAATTTGCTGTTTATTCATTATCAATTACAAAAGGGAATCAGACATATATACACAACAGAATCATACACAATTTGACAAACATACACAAAACATAAACATTTACAGAGGAGACAAGTTATACAGAATCAAAATTTAGAATTGCACTTTCTAGACTTTGCACATCATCTGAACGCGGTAGACATAATAATACACCTAGAAATGTTAGTGTTTGCCCTATTTTTCCAGCTAATCAGCTGCTGAGATTATTTGAATTTCGTACCGATTAATTTCATGTAGACGACTCTCTGGGCTCTTCAGCAGATAAATGAAAAGTTCTACTATAATTACGTCAAGGTATATTTCAAAATTGAACGAATGTTTAAAGAGACTATATGTATCCAGACGAGTAGAGTTATTAATGGAAGAGTACCAGCTTTGATGATAGATATCTAATATTCTCTGTTTAATGGTATTGTAATTCTTTTTTTATTTACTCAATTTATGTTTAATAAGAGCAATATAGAACATAATATTACCAAACTGAAACAAGGTATAAATGTACGAAATTGTTAGTTAATTTAATGTTTTAAGTAAGGCGGTGTTTGCTACCAAGAAAGAAAGTTTATCATGAATTATTGGAAAAATGTGTTGGAAAAAACTATTCTAAATAAATGATATTATTTCTAAAATGTTGTGGGAGAAGTAGTATATAAATCAATTGTTTTTTCTAGTTGAACATTTGATGTTTTTTTAGTGATATGCAACACCGTATTGTTTAATCAACACCTGTTTATTGTACACACGTGTCGGCCACTCACGCTTGTTAATCCAATTATCACCTAGTGATCGTTGTATACACAAAGCAGCACAATATGCAATATAATCTATTTCATTTAGTACATTAAAGATTATCACTATATGATTAAATATCATTTAACAGTTGTAATTACTTTGACAAGTCTTCATCAGGAGATTATTGTAAACTAGTAAATTAATTTTTAAAAAATATCATTCAAATTCAACTATGCTTAACTTTTCAACTGAAAAGCAAGCAAAGTAAATGAAATATTTCAATGCAAATAAGGTATAACAAAGTAATTCAATTACTTTAATTGTAGTAATCTATCCTTTTTGAAAAGATGCAATATATATACAAATTTAGCTAAGTTAATCACAATACCTTGATAATAAGTCAAAATATTCTTATACAATATTACCTACATTTTGTAGGTAAGTATCTTGATCCTATTTCCCTGTTCAACGAACAGAAAAACATGAAATGGTATATAGATTTTCGATACAATTAATATCACATTTTGTACAATTTCTTAGGCATATTTTCTATAATTTTCTTAATTCTTTCATCACAAAATCATTTATATCAGTACATCTTAATCGACAATTAGAACATCGTCAGCAGTTCAGCAACTCAAATACTTTTCCATCTCAGATTTTACTGATTGGTTCGATTTTTAATAAATCTATTCTGAAATAATATAAACATACTTACGGCAAAAACGACACATCAGTGCCATTTTTTTTCATTTATTTAACATTTTGATAATTTTATGTGTAATTAAGGAATTACTCTTAGCTGATAACTGATTTAACTACATTGTATTTGTTTGTCTTGATTAACTAATTAACATTCTTCTAACAATCTTAACTGATATTATTTAAAATCATAAACACATACTAGTGTAAATAACTAAATGCAATTAATTGATGGATAGAAACTAAAGGAAGGTGATAATTACTGATTTATATTGTAAAACTTAATGTCTTTGATGTTCTGAAAAATGCAACATATTAGATATTCTTAAATACTGAACGAAATTTCATTTAACGCACTGTTACTAATTTTTGATATTTTTCTTTTCATACTGCTATAATGTTTTAATAATGCTTGCATTCCTATTTTACCATACATGCACGTTTAATAGTCTTAAAAGTCTAATTTATCAAACTGCTGGCCTATTATCGTTACATCTGACTACAGGTCTCTATAAGGTAATAAACGTTCCAATTGTTAAATTGAAATTAACAGACCAGACAAAATCTTTGGCCAAGTTTGCACTACAAAAAAATATTTATCCTGAACCAATTTTCAAAAAGTGAGCAATTATTGAAAGCTGAGAGCTTTAGTTTTATCGTGGAGCAATAAAAATAGAAATAATTTGAAAACTAAATATATATTAGACCCTAGGGCCCAAAAAATATTTACAAATCTTTTTACAAATAAAATCTGTGTTAAGATGGGATTAATAAATAGGGCTACCTTCTAGGGCCTAAAAAACAAAACAAAAAAACCCTGTCATGAATGAGTTACTGCTACAATAAATGTACATGTCAAACATGTGTTAACGGCCACCTCTGAAAAAAGGCCATCCAGTGTATAAAGGCTATTCTTTCAAAAACTGTCAATGATTATTTAGAACAAATTGACCTGCGAAAAAAGACCACCTGTCAATAAAGGTCACATTTTGTCTCTCCCAGCAGTGGTCTTTATTCACAATCAAAAAGATACCCGGCAGTGGATTGAAGTTTTGACATATGTTTTGTTCTTAATGTGCTTATACAAATTTGATCAATAATGTAATAATGCTAAAATTGATTGTTTGATTTCCTTTTAAGACAGTACTCGAATTATCCTCTTTTGTGGTGATAAAAGAATTATAATCCTTTATAATTTTCTTGCATATTGATATTTCTGGCCTGTCAATAATGATATTGTATTTATTGATGCTTTTCAAGTTGTAAGCTACACGTTACAGGTATATTGTATGGTTACGGCCTGTACCCATGCATGAATGAGCAGACTGAATTTCATTAAATATAAAGCATAAATAAACTAACCCTTAGGGTATACTGATCAGAAAGACGCTTTTATTCGAAAAATCTACCAAGTGGTTAAGAAATACATAACATTACGAGTGTAGTTTTGAATATTCATATTTAGTATGGACATTGATCATCGTTCATCAAGATATGTATTGACCACATGCTGGTAAATTGTTTTATTTTGATTCCGGTTTATTTTGTGCATTAATTGTTTTGTTTAACTTTCTGATTTAAGTTTTTTACTAAGATTTAAGGTATGATTTATTATTTATCTTTTCGCATTTTTTTTATCCTTATTAAATGTATTGAAAATGCCGTTTGCTTTAAAAGTAGACATGTTTTTAATTCTTTACGTATTAAAATGTGTACTACGTACATCGTATATATAAATCAATTTTTAGCATACCTTATGTATATATATCTACAACGACCTTGATTAGTGTGCCAAATTTTATTTTGTCTGATTGAAGTTTCTTGTGTAAGATTATCATATGTCTTATATAACTTTTAGTTAAGTATTTTTATAGTTCGGAACTATGTGTAAACAACATTATGAAAGTTTAATTACATATCAGTGAATACTATCAAATGAGTTTGATGTTGTAGATCATGAAAGTGTTGACACTTTAAGTCGGTGTTTTTGCCAATAATCGTTGAACCAAAATATACCTTGCTATCTATATTGTGACACTATGACTGGTGGGGGTTAAAGTTAGGTATTTTATTACTGCTAACCTTTGAAGATAGAAATCAACAACCACACACACTACATGCTTGCTGGTAATTAATTCTTCTAGGGGTCTATTCACTCTTTAAAGTTTAAGGGTATTTCATTGTCTATATTGCTATATTTTAAACTTGGTTAGTGTTTAGTTGTTGACCATGTCATGTGAGATCATTTGAGATATGGCTGATTGACATGTCAGATTAGCTCACAAGGAAAGTTTGAAAGATTTTTTTAATGTGAATATGGTGTAAGAAATACTAGACGATTATTTGTTTCAAAATTTATTTAAAAAAAATAAGTTAAGGAACCATATTGAGCATCTGTGAAACATGTACTGTCAGTGACTAATATTGTTTTCTTAATGACAGTTTCATGCCTGCTAGTTATAAGTCAAGCTAGCTGTTTCGGAACCACCTATCATGACCCAATCCCTCTTCTAGGGGCCTCTGTGAGCAAGTTATTATGTTATAGTAATCTCTAAGTCCCTCACCACTCTGTGTTCAAATCAACTGGGACCTGACTTCATATGTGAGGAAGCCGTCCCGCTGGCTTACAGAAGGTTGATGGTGGTACTCTGGTGTTTGCCCGAGGTCTTCTTCCACTGTTTGCCCGAGGTCTTCCATCACTGTTTGCCCGAGGTCTTCCTCCACTGTTTGCCCGAGGTCTTCCTCCACTGTTAATTAAAGCTGAAAGTGTTACTGACTGACCCTGGATGTTGACGTGATGTTAAACACCACAGAAATCAAATTATGGCGCTTTGATTGTTATTGCTTGCTCTATTATGTGCCATACAAAATTTATTTCTTGCAATAATTGCATCTACTGTCATTCATCTTCTGTGAGGCATACAAGTTGTTGAATAAAGATAACATTAATTTCCAATAAATTCATATAAATGTAGTATGGGTAGTTACATTTAATTATCATGCTTGTAGCTTGATAGCAGTAATTGAAATCTATGTTTTTTAACATAATTATGTAATATTATTTTTATTATAGTACTAATATTGTGATATGTTGATTGTGTTTCATTTTGCATTCAGACTACCGGTACATAAAGTAACATGTAATACTATATGACATGGTCATTTTTTTGTAACTTCTTTCTGTATGGTTATTTGTTGTTGTAAACAATAACTATATAAAAACTGTATTGAGTAAATGTTTACATGTATAAGTATTGTGTCATTTTGATAATTCAATTTTTTTTATTTTTTTTTCTCACAAAACAGATGAGCTATCATGCTATAAGTAAAAATTATTTTATCTAAACTTTTTTCTGTCTTAAGTTTTTAATAAACTTGTAATTTACCTATTTAATAACTTACTTTATTTTGTTAAAATGTTTCACCTTTCCATCAGTTGATTGGAGCTCATTTCAGTCATTTACAATAGTGCATCATTGTTCATTGTTAAAATATGCAGCTGTCTGTATGGTAAAATCTGATCTTGATCAAGTTTAGCTCATTATCCTTAACATATAGGCGGTTAATTTTTGTTTTAGTCATGTTTAATTAATGTGTCATTGATACGCATCGTAAAGATCTTTTATGTTTGTCTAAAGTATCAGAGATGATCAATCCGATATAAGATAGGGTATAGATTTAAGTTACAGACTGACTTCATTTTAAAGTTAAATAAAGGACATAGTTCTGAAATATCAAATTAAATGGATCTGTTGAATAATTTATAAGATGTTGTTATGGAATCATGGTTTTGTGAGGTTTTCTAAGGTACAGCTTTGTTGATTATATATTAAGTGATAAATATCCTGTTGTCTCTATTCATACTGTTTCATAAAAATACGATTTAGTATACATATAAGTACCGGTATAAAATTTTGTTAGTTACTTTTTATTTTTGATGATTTTATTACAATTAAAGAGGAGTATAGTGGAACACACAACAAGACAAAAGGTATTTTTGATGATTTTATTTTATTCAACTAGTTTCGACAAGGTTAGTCGTCATCAGGGATCATTTTGATAACTCAGATTGTTTTCTAATTTTTATTTTCTTTTTAAACATTTTTTATCAAAGTTATAGTTTCGTTCATTCATTAGATATTTCTTACAACTTTATTTCTCATTTCATAATTATCATATGGAGATGATATAGGGACAGCGATTTTTTTCATATCTTTGGAAATGGGTCCGGGTCCAGTCAGATTGGGAATTTTGGAGTTGTGACAACTAGGTTATTCAACTTATTGGCAAATTTTATCAATAGACAATGCCAAAAAATTGTCATAACTTTGTCATTTTATGTCCGATTTTGAAATTCTGTTTTTAAATGTTCATTGGGAATTTCTCCATTTAGATTTGGGAAAATTGAAGCCTAAATGCTATTGGGAAGGGTCCGTCTACTGGACCCAAACAAAGACAGAAAAAAATCGCTGGGGAATAAATGTTACAGAGAGATATCAAAATATTTTATAAATAAACCATGAAAAACTGGAGGATGAAATATCAGATGATGTATGACAGTAATTATTACATGAGATTCCGGTAAAATTTGATAGTCTGTTCCATAAATAAACAAAGATAAAACATCAAAGGCTGTAATACCTCTGTGAACTATCAATATGGATGTATTAATTGCAAATAAACTAGGACTATCTCTGTCTGTATTGACTTCTTGTACATCACTTGGTCTTTGGGTCACTTTTATAGACCTTTACTGACTTTGTAAATAAAATACCAAATATGTCAAGGTAGTTATAATTATACCCGTCTGATATCTACATGTCCATATACATAAGGCCATCCTTAAAAATATTTTGTTTTCGGTAACGCTACGTATTCACCAAAAAGACTCCTACCAAACATTTTTTTGGCCTCTCGGGTAAAAACATTTTTTACAATAAAAAAGCATTCTGACTTGTATTTTGAGTTGAATATAAAAATTTAAAAATAATTTTTTCCTACCTCCCCACTGAAAATTCTCTGGGTAGGGTCACTGCAAACAAATTTTTTTATGGATTGCTTATTGGTTCTTGTTTTATCAGACATGTTGAGAAGAATTTTAAGATCTACTAACATTTTGATACCCTTGTGTATATACAGTGCTTAGATTAAAATTTTTAATGATAAAGATGGTGGAATTGAAATATTTGGACCAAAAGACTGCATGACAAAAGTCTTGACTTACATGTAACTGTACAAAATGTGATAAGAATGAATGGATTATCACATGATAGTGGTAAGGCTTAGAGATAAGTTTTTCGGTACTATTTTATTGGAAGTTTGTCATTATCTGTCAAATTATGTGCATTTGAATTTGTTAAAAGTGTAACAAATTCATATAATTTTTATATTCCCTCTTATCTTAATGTATTTTCGTATGCTTTGTATGTTTCAAACTTTCATTTCCATGTTAATTAATGTGTCTGTATGAACTAATGAATATGCTATTAAACGGTGACGGTATTTAGGGGCTTCCGTGGCCGAGTGGTTATGATCTCTAACTAGTTATCCCAAGCCCCACACTGCTGTTTGAATCCCATCAGGGACCAGGGACTTCATTTCATATGAGTGGAAGCAGTCTAGCTAGCTTATAGAAGCTTGGTGGTGGTTTTACTGAGGTGTATGCCAGGGGTCTTCCTCCATTGTTAAAGCTTGAAAATAAGTAACCAAATGACCTTTGACTGCTGGTGTGACATTAGACTCCTAAATAAGTTGTTCACCCATGTGTCTGTTCGTGTAATCAAAGTACTGAAATTTCTCATGGAAACTGAACTTATATATACTTGCACTAAACATGGAACAGGAACTAGTTGAACAATAATTTGCATGGCAGATATATAAAAACGTAGTTCTTTTGTCGGCATCAAAATTCATGCGTGCTATGCGAGTGACAGCTATGGAAAGTTGAACTATTGTTCAGTTTTCAAAAATGTTGAACTGTTGAATTTAGTTTTATTGAATTAACATTTTAATATCAGTTGATGTTAGTTCTTACTTAAAAGGATGACTTTTTAAGTTTTATATCATCTTACTATTATGGGAAATATTTACTGTGTGTATTTGTTTAAAAAATTCTCGTCACAGCACTTCAGTATCCATTTTATTTGTTGCGGAAGCTCCATATAATGAAGTCATCAATGTTATACATTAAATACACAAAAGATAAACATGATAATTAAATATGCTAATATATATGTCTGTTTGATGTTTGTTGGATTATATTGATTTTCTTTGTAAATAAATGGAAGCCAATTTTGTTCCCTCTGATACGGTTATGAAGGTGTATTGTTGTATAGAACACTGACCTGTGGTCCAGGAAGACTATGACTTAATTTTCCATAGTTTCAAGGACAATGTGCCTGTTGATAATAATACATTCAAAATTCATGTGTGCCGAGTTAGTAACAGCTATGGAAAGCTAAACTATTGTCTAGTTTCAAAAATATGAAATACCAATTGTTATGCTTCTGTAAAAATGTGGACATATTTTGATGAAACACAACTAATATGATGCAAATAAATAACTTAAGGTTGCAGTATCAATAAATATTGTATAATAATTTATTTGATACTTAACAGAAATAATTTTTGTCAATTGGCGTAATGTGGGCAATTAGCCCTGAGGATTACCATCATGATGCAATCATCGAATAACAAACATGCATGTTTCAATCAGTGTTAGTATCATTATCCATCCATCATTGATCTGATGCAATTAAAATTATAAATCTAAGTTTTTTTAACATCATGATCAAAAGCTCTGCTAGAAGCCTTATTAGATTTCATATTGCTATGTTCTGCATTTTTCTTCTCTCAGGTTTTGAAATTGTGCCGACAACCAGGGTCATTTTTTGCAACTTTTCCTGATTTCACAGTGGAGGAAGACCCTTATGTTCCTCTGTAGAAAAGTTGCGCAAACTTAATGAACTATTCATTAAGTATGAATGAAAAGTTCATGAAAGATTCATGATTTCTTGAATTCCATTTGAAAGGGGATCATATGCATGTACCTGATTAGAACTTCTGACCCTTCTCAAAATTAATGTGTCTTTTGTCCGTTACTTGGTGGGATTCAAACTCACGGCAATGAGGGGCTTGTAATTACTTGTCAGAGACTATAACCCTCGATGATGGAGACCACAGGTGCTGAATGAAGTTTTATAAGACTTCAATTTGAAACAAAAATGATGAACAAATAAATGAATCAGCTTTCCTACTTATTTTCAGATTGGGATTAATTTAGCAGCCTCTAGGGACTGATACATTATAACTAATTATTGATTCTGAGGTGATGAACATGATTCTTGTATGACAATCTATGAAATTCAGTCATAAAAGTCATCTGTATTGTTGTTACATTGTATAGAAATTTACTGTTTACGTATACATGGATAATGTATTAACCCGATCTTGTACATTATCATTGGAAGTCAGCTTCTCGATTTAATTGCCAAACCTAAATCGAAATCAATAATTACCATTAGAAGGATTTGTTTTCAAAATGTTATTTAGATATTAAATATTAATTGTACAGTAATTCCTGTTAAATACAACATTCTTACTTTCTTGAATTTAATCTACCTGTGATATGTCTTCAGTCAAGGTGTTCTTTGTTGATGATAGTGCTCAAAGAGTTAGTGCATGTTTGTATGCTCAATGAAATTGCTTTTACCTACTGTGATATTGAAAATAATTGATTATTGTTTTGTTGAAAACTCAATCGATTAAATATCTATTACAAAGGAAAATTAATCTTGATTTTGCTTACAAATAATATACCCATACTGAACTATGGTATAATTTTAATAAGAATAGCTGACTGATTTTGAAGTGGAGATGAAAAGAATGGATTAAATTGTGTCTACCTATCTTAGTGCAGTTCCTTCCATACTTACAACATGATTATTGTTCTTAATCTACAATTTAGACCCTTCAGACATTATTAATACATGTTACTGTTCATATTCCGAATTATGAACATTGTTATAGTAATATTATGGTAATGTATTACGATTGATACCATGAGCTCCTAATCTGACACGTAATAAATGGCTACAAATATTCCCCTAGAATAGATCAAGCCAGTACTTGTTTCAAATGATACGTTTTTAACAGTTTGAAATTATACTAAATTAATAAAGGCTGGAGAACTGTACTAAATTATGTGGATTTAAAACTATTATGTTCTAATTCCTTGCTAATCCTTGCGTTTAATCCACACTGATTAGCAAACTATTCTAAATTTTCAAACTATTTCATAGATTAAGCATATGACTAAATGAATCACAGAGTTAGTGTTCTTCATCTCATTTATAATACTGTCAATAATTTGATGAAACACAGTATTTATATATTGATAATTGTTTTACTAATATGATTTAAAATAAATGTAATTCAATATATCTTGAACCTGGTTGGTCTAAGGATTTTAGTAACTCCATTTATGTATTAAAAATGTTGTTTTTTTGGTCTGTTTTTGTAGTCTATAGAGGTTTTATTTATTTAACACAGGGTAGGATAAAAATGTTCACATCTTCATTTAATGCTGTGTAATCAAATGTATTGTACGGAGATCTGATAAGCTTTCCAGATTAAATATGATCATTATTAATTCATTATCATTTTATTTGTAATTCATTATCAAATCTATAGATTACAAAAACAGTTTATTTGATCGGGGCAGAATAATTCTTGCAGGTGTTATGCATATTTCAAGGTTTTTATAGGAATTAATTATTACTCGACATTGAAGAAATGCATGGAAAATACAACAGTTTTGCATCCAATTAATATTCAATTATTACCTCATCTGTATATCTTAACATGTACATTCATTTGTCATTCTAACAGCAGTGAAAGCTACATAAAATGTCATACTGGTGTGTTTATTCAGCCTGAAGTGTCTCTTGAGAAAATATTGAAATTTCGAGTACAACTGAATTTGATTAACCCCTATTGTGGACTGGTTCGCAAGTGCAATCTTCCCCTCTCATTTATACCTCATTTTCTAGTTGAGTTTGTCATATTTAACTGTAATGATCATTTATTTGAAAGTGTCATATCCGCCATGGATAAAAGCAAACTGTAATTAGGTCTTTACCAGTATTTTCAATGTTATCGAAATTAAATCTGATAGCAATAATGGTCTATTATAGTTTTACTGGTTTAACATTTCTGATATATTAAATATTTACCATTAATACCTGTTCACACATGTATATATTACTTACAAACACGATTTGTATTTCAGAATATAATTTTCTTTGTGTAATTGTAGAGCGTTTCGGTAAATAATTAATTTACAGTTGTTTGCACCATAAAGTTCTTCATGTGAAAGTTGTCTATCGCTGCTGCTTGTATCCCTACCTCAATATGTTTGCCGTTGCTTCATGATAGATGTTTTCTCCCAATTAATGTTTTGTTAAATTGATAATTTAGTTATTGAGGTATTCATTTTTAGCTTGTCTGTTTTCGAAGAAAAAGTCGGGCTATTGTAATCACTGCGTCATCTGCCTCAGCATCTGTGTCTGTGCAAAAACTTTATTGTAGCTTATAACTCAAAACTAAAAAAGGTAGCATTATATAACTTCATTGGTGGATAGATCTCACTGAGGCGGTAAACAGACGAGCGTTGGCACCACTTGTGGCGCTCTTGTGTAAACTTCTTTTTATATTTCTCCTAAGGCCAGACAAAAAATATTGTCATTACAGTTACCCAAGAAATTCTATTTTTTAGCGCTGCACTCTTAAGTTTCATAACAGCATCATTGTGGCTTGGTATTTTATATAAAGAGTTAGAAAAATTCTAACATTTTTCTATTGTGGTACAAAATTATAAGTATGTAAACAATTTTTTTTTTCAAAATTATTGACATTTTTCATTCGGACAACATGATACAGAGGCATTTTTTTCAATATTTCCTCAGTTTAAAATATGATATTCATGAATTTGAGATATCATAAATTTTGTGTGGCTTTGTAGTAATTTATTGTCTGAATTTTGTATGCTTTGGTATTTTAATAATATACAGAGTACAAAAACACCATATATTCTTAAAGGACATGATGAATAGCTTTGAAATACTATTTGTCCATTATTATAGTGGACTATTATTTCTGTTTATTTACACAAGGGCAATCATAAATCAAACTTGTGAAATGGTGCCCCATTGTAAGGGGACATATCTCTTATGGCACCTATCTAGATAAGTTGACAAAGGGAAGATTTCTGATTAGAACATATTTTGTAAGCACTAATAATATTACTTAAATGTTAAATGCAATTGTTTATATGTCCTTTAAATTTATCTGTATTCATTTTGATGAGTTTAAGCTAGGATCAAGGATATACGTAGAAGATGATTTTAGTTATTTTTCAGGCGAGTTATCATTTATATTCGATATCATTTAGAATTAATACTAAGAATTACCTGGTACAACCAGAATCACATGTCATACCCTTCAATTTGACAAAAGTGTCACTTTCCACCATACATGGAGAAGTTGTCAGCTGCTTGTGGAAGGATGAGTTAGTGCTGGTTACAATACTGTCAGGGGGGACTGATTAGGTGAACCTGCTGCTGAATATAAGACTAAAATATTGTTGAAATAAAATAATCAATGATAAAGTTTTTACCTTATATGGACTAGCTCCTGACTCTATCTTCTCCATCACTGCAGGCTAATTATCGTACTGTATTGAATAACATTCAAAGATTTATTGATGAGCTATGTTCATTGCTAACAGTCTAGCTGTCTTTACAACATTTGTTTTACACATGCAATACTGGGTACTTCAGTCTACAGAAACATTTAGAGATCAATGTGCTGATGTGATGTAAGGCAATTTTATGTTGTTTTGCTTCTTCCCACTACCCTTGAAGTAAATACTTAGACTTTGTGGTCGGATGATGTTAGTATCAGTGTGAAAGTTACATTTTTGGTGTTTTTATCTTGTTTTATTTCACTTAGAAATGTTCAACTTCTCTGTTTCTAAAAAAGTGAGAAAAGAATGTTTGACGTCCGTTAACTTCTGAAAGCTTTTGACTGAAATCCTGTTTGTGTAAAAAGTAAACAAGTGGAAGGAAGCTATTAATTATTAAAATTGGATGTTTTTTGTTAGAGCGACTTCATCTGACAGCTCCGTGAATCACAAATTCAATAAATACCAAGTTTTGCTTGTATGGGAAATATTGATCTTATATAATTGAATTTTTGTTAATTGTTAACTATTGACTATTATGTTTGTTCTTTTCTCTGTCTTGTAAACTAGGAAATGTTTTGATAAATGGATGAGTGTCAGTGAACATTAGCTTCATGTTGGATTTTGCACAGTTGTATAAAAACTTGGTATTTGATCACTTTCAGCAGTGTTTATCATGAAATTTTATGTAAAGGCATAAGAGGATGTTTGTTTCTGGGTTATCCGACCTACTGGTACTCTTAATTTTTTCACCGGGACCCAAGACTTTTTATTATGCCTGAGGAACCATGCATCCACTTTCTCTCTTGTTCTGCAGGCTTTCAAGAGCCAAAAAAAAAAAAAAACTTCTGTCTTATCCATCCTGTTTTTGATAAGTATGTAACCAGAACCTAACATTTGTTTAGGTCTAAGCACATTGTGATAGCTTTCACAAGGTTATTATGTTTTATAGTGATCAATTACAAGATGTAATTATATTATTGACAAGTTTACGTCGTTGCAATAATACATACCATTATGATTAATAATCAAATGATTTTTCTTTTTTATTACAGGTGCGACACGATAGCTATAGATCAGCCGAGTGTATGCAGGTATTAGACTTCATAGGAAATAAAACCATTGTTTGTTTGTCTGCTAGATAATGGACAGCATAATTTTCAATGAAACAAACCCTTTGAAAATTTGGTAAAATTTCAGACATTTTGATCATAAAATTATGACACAAAGGACATTAATTAATCCAGGATTTTGTAATTTAATGTTTTCTAGGACAAGTTTATTCGTATTTCACACTATTGTGCTAGGTAATAAGTCACTAATATATTTTACTAAATAATTGTTTGATATTAACCTACAGTGGATTTAAGGATAAGAGGCTTACAGAGGTGGACGTTACAAAGTCACTGAAGTGTGCAGGATATGCATTAACATATAGTCACTACATCGACGATAGTACCCTCATATGGTGATAGTTGTTGTAAGTGATTTATCAGACAATTTCTTGGTTAACTGAATCGTAATAGTATACGGTAATCTATGAGAATCTGTGGGAAATAAAGAAGTTGTGACTCCAGTAATTATTTATTGTATTTATATGAGATAGTGAAAATTATATTAATTCAGACTTCTGTGTGTTATAGTGAAAGATAACACTGCAGGATAGTAAAGAAGTATCATCTACAACTACGAGTACGATCTTACCTCAAATTAAATGATGTAACACCTTATTATAGAAGATTTTAATTGCAATATGACATGAAAATGGGATAGATGTGCTTAGCAAATTATGTGAATATCAAAGTAGTGTAAGTACTGTCATAGATATATTATTTCATCGCGGAAAAAACTCGCAGGACAAATGTTGCGAGAAGAAGAGATTGAGATTGCTATAAAAGTGGTCGTTGTTGGTAATGGAGCTGTTGGAAAGTCCAGTATGATTCAGAGGTACTGTAAGGGAATATTTACCAAGGATTATAAGAAAACCATTGGTGTGGATTTCCTGGAAAGACAGATTGAGTGAGTATATTGGCTTCTTGTTACTTGTGTATAACGTTTGTATCTGTGTACAATTAGCTTTGTTATTAAGTATGTATACGCTATTGAGACACTTTTAAATTTTGACAGTCGGCTGAGAAATTAGTAGTCTTTATAATGAGCTATGTTAATGCTTGTGGTCTCTTAATGGAGGTATATATTGGACAAGATTATTGACTGGTTCTCCAGTTAGATGTCTACCTTCAGCTTTCTTACGATTAAAATATTTTGAAGTCAGCTATACAGGTTTAATTATCTTATCTAGTTTCCATGCAATAAATCAGAGGTAGATTAACATTGAACTGTACATGGAATTACCAGGATTTACTTTTTTTCATGCCAAGATAAACAGTATTATACATACGAAATGTTATTGTTATATTTTATTTGTTTAATTTTTCATCAAATGGTACATGTATTGTGTTAACTTTTAAGTATTATCTTATTTGTATGGAACATGTAACCATGCGCTTATAAAAAAATATTTGTATGTATGTTTAGAATTTTATATATTGCAGAGTGAATGCTGAAGATATCAGACTTATGTTGTGGGATACTGCTGGTCAGGAAGAGTTTGACGCCATTACAAAGGCTTATTATAGAGGTAAACATATATGATTTCTCCCTTATTATAGAGGTAAACATATATGATTTCTCCCTTTTTATAGAGGTAAACATACATAATTGCTCCCTTATTATAGAGGTAAACATATATAATTTCTCCCTTGATGTACATTATGATTTTATTAAATTGTTGGATGATAAAGGATTTAGTAAAACCTCAAATTTCACTAAATTCTATATAAGTGTAAAGCCTAAAGGCATTTCTACAAAGAAATAAATCTTTAGAAGAAATCCTCAAGATGCAATGTTTTAGTCATAATTCATAAATGGTTTTTGTCACAGTTTTGTGGATAAAACCCATCATGGTAGATTTATGCAAGCATTAAAACTTTGTAGACCATTTTCTGTACATTTGAATGAAATGTTCAGATAAACGTTAATTTTACATACCTGGGTAAATTCTTCCTCTGTGTTTATTTATACATTGGTCTGAATGTTAAGCTTTCAATGAATTTGTATTCATTGATGACTGGTTTTAGTAAACATTATACAAGTGTCATTTCTTGCTACAGGATTCGGTGTACCATGGTCACCTTTAATACTGTATAACCAGTCATAATAAAATCTTTAATCATTATGTAAGGAACATTAAATGTTTTGTTGCAAATAACATGTACAGTCAAACCTATGAACAAAGGCCAGCCTTGGGAAAGACAAAATGTGGCCTTTATTGACAGATGGCCTGTATTTGTAGGTAAATTTGTTCTAATTAATCAAATACGTTTTTTTTAACGTTTATTCACAGCATGGCTTTTGTCTGCTACAATTAAATGCTGCCATGTGAACAAAGGTCACTCTAACTCAAATTTATTCATCTCATAGGCAAAATCAACCTGAATAAAGGAAATCCGCCTCCGTGGTCAAGTGGTTAAGGTTGCTGACATCAAATCATTGTAACCTCTCACTGATAGAGGGTTGTGGGTTTGAGCCCAGCAACCGACCATGTCTCTTTATGTGAGAAAGTAGGCAGTTGCTTATGGAGGATGGGAGTCTAGTACTGGTTCTTCCCAGGAATGATGGTTAGATCAGCTGTCTGCTTCATATGATTCTGACTGTTGAAAATTAGGGGCATAAAACGTGATCAAACAAACAAACAAACAAACAAACAAACTGAATAAAGGTCAGCTGTGCATGGAAGCCATATTTTTTCTTCTTTTGTTGTGACCTTTATCCTGTGACTGACATATCTGTGCTCAATATTATGGTTCTTTATTAGTACATTGTAACATAAAAACATAACAATAAAGTTTCCATTGCTTTGCAAATCTCCATGCAAATCTGAATGCCCCCCCTCTCCCAAAAACGTTTTGACCTAAAATATTGACATGCCTAGCTTCGACAAGTATTAAATTATTTGTAGATCTTTCATAATTTCTGTCTAGTGCAGACATTTATGTACTTCTTATGAATAACCAGTTTTACTATTGACATAGCAGATATGTCACGAAAAATTGTACCATAGGTCAAGCTATATATAATTATGTAAAAATACATTTTCTGCATGTATAGATATATATAATCAATACTTATTGGTTGTTGATTTAATACATAAAAACTTGTTTATCATATCATATAACCCTGAGAGTAAATATACCATGATTTCAACAAGAAAGATTTTTACGTTTACTCAAAATGGAACAAACTCACTATAAAATTTCTCAAACAAGATACACTTAAAAAAATCTTACTTTCATGTATACAATATTAGTCTGATATCAAACATGTAAAAGTCTATGTTACAGTTTAGTAAATATTGACTGAAAACTTAAGAATTTTAAGTCTTGTTGATTTTGATTAAGACGAGGAAATGGGTGTTTGAGAGCATGTTTTATCTACTTCACTGTAATTGCTTGATATTATACACTTAAAATATGAATAGAAGGAATTTTTATTTCCTTTTGAAATGTTCAAATCTTTACACAAAAACCTGTAGACATTGTGACATGCCGATAAAACGTCAAATTATGGTAAATAAAACATAAAATTCAAAATAATATCAAAATGCATAAATTTCTCTTTCTATGCATTTCATAGGTTTATGTGTGAGAGTCAGACAGTTGTCTTTTTGTAACAAAACATATACAAACTTATTTTAAAGATTTTGTTTGCTATACTTCATGAGAATTTTATATTATGTAAAGTGAATTTCATTTGAAATATGTTATCAAATTTATAACCATTCATCAGTTTTGCTCTTAGTTTTGTTCACAATTACCATTATGTCAAGTATAATGTTCCATTATATGTCTCATTGATTGACCATATTGGATAACTTATGTCTTATAAAAAAACTTAGACTTTTGCTATCAATAAATGAGGACATTTTTTGCCTTCCTTGTATTTGGTGGTTTTATTTGATGAACTTGTGTGTCCTTTTGCACCCACAGTTTGGGTCATTTGACCAGCTTTAACAGTTGATGAAGATCCAAGGCATACACTTAGTAAGAACAACTTACTTCTGTAAAGCTAGCTGGACAGGGTCCTCGTCTGTGAAATTCCTCTGATCTTGGTTGGGTTTTGAACTCACTGTGGTGAGAGTTTAGTGATTATTAGCCAGGTACCATAACCACTCAACTACAAAGGCTACAGTAACTACAGTAAATCTTGAACTTAAGATATAAAAAAAGGGAAATGTCAAATTCTTGTTGAAACAATTTTAACTTAGTTGTGTGTTTTACCAATTTTTTTATTAATGAGGATTTGTGATAATAGATTTTTTCTTATGTGACATATCCTGGCAACAATCACTCTTTGTAACTATGCACTTACTGGAAATGTGGTGAGACACATTTAATTATGCGATTAGATATATGAACACATGTCAATTAATAAATCAACGATATAATGACATGTTTATGAACACACTAACACATAAATGTGTGTGGTTGTTTAATTTAATGCTGTTTCATAATATTGTTTTTAAACTTTAAATTAGTTTGAAAGGAGTTTTAGTGTAGCAGTTGATGATGACTTAGCTAAAATTCCTCCTTAATTCGTACCTAAGCTATCAAGCCTGAATGAATTGAAGAAAACAGTATATCTCATTATTTACTTAATATTTTCTGTGATTTATTATAACATAGTAATATTGATTAAAGTCAAAGTACTGAAAGTACTCATGGAAACTGAACCTACATAGATTTGCACAGCAACCTGATACGGGAACTAATCAAATTACAGCATGGTGGATGTAGAAAAACATTTATGTTGAAAATTTATGTGCACTGAGTGAGTGACAGCTATGGAAAGCTGAACTATTGTCTGGTTTCCAAAAACTGTTTGGACTCTAAGCCATGGAATTGACTTTGTTATTGATAAATATTATCCTGTGCTTATAAGATCTAAACAGAATTATATTAATTTTGTGTTTGGTATTCAATCTAGAGGATAGATAAGTATAGACTTAAAGGTGGGGAACAAATCTAGGGCAGTTTGAAAACTGTTGTAGGATTCATTTAAAGCTTAGCATTTCCAGGCCCTTTTTGTGCCAAAAAGTGTATATTTTACACTGTGTGAGAAAAAGTTCCCTTGATTAAAAAAACATTCATGATAATTTACCTACGAAAGTATGTTAGTCTTCAAAAATTCCAATGTGATGTTTCACGAGCAAATTTACCCCATCAAAGGGACTTGACACCTGTTTCCAATAAACAGTAAAAAAAAGGGCTGATTTCATACGGATGCTTAGTTTGATTTATCCTGATTGTTGCTCACATAGTCTCAATGGGGCTTTCCCAGGTACTTGACAATAGATTTATGATTTACTTGTCTGTGACCCCTATACTTTTGTTAAGCACTTCAAATAAAGGTGAGACAGTTCATGTAATGCAATCCCATCAATTCAAACACTAGTGCTAAACTATGATAACAGTATTAGTAATCTATGTAGATTTACTTTAGTTTTGTATCAAACAATGAAAGATGTGATTTTACTAACAATCCTACAGCTTCAATAGCCTAATGATGGTCATAATATCTGAGTTAAGATTTTAAGGAGGTGATCACAGGTAGAATATCGAGACAATAATGACCAATTTTATTGCGTTTATACGATATTGATGCATTAAATAACTGGACAATGAATCACTTTATTGACACTGTGATTTATACAAGGAAATGTTATATTTTGACACATGACAGTATGCCAGCATGAATATTTTTACCATGACAGCATTCACTTGAATTATTACATGTTTTGTAATTGATATGTGATTAATTTGGGTTCAATCACACGGCTGACCTGGGGATAGATTTTTTGCACATTAAGCAGTAGTTATATTGGCTATATCATCAACAATTAACTATAAAGGTCTGATCTTACTAAAGCACCTTCTTAACAGTATGCTGATATGCTTTGTCACATTAATATTTACAGTAATTATAAAATTGTTTTCTTTAATTTATTATTAATGTTTAAAGTAATTTACTGAGCATAAATGAAAGTTTTTCAGTTTCAAGTAAACACTTTTTATTCCTGCTATCTGAGTTTTTTACCAGCATGTACTTGCATTGAATGACACTTGAAAACATGACCATAAATAAAACTAAATCCTATACCTCGATATTACTATTATAATACATTTCTAGACATCGGCCAGATTAACAGTCTTTGGAAACTGAATAATAGATCAGCTTTCAATATCTATCACTATGTCAGCGTGCATGAATTTTGATGCGGACCAAAGGACTGTTTTTCTACATCCACCATGAACTGTGAATGTTAAACTAGTTCCTGTTCCATGTTGCAGTGCAAGTCTATGTAAATTCAGTTTCCATGAGTACTTTCAGTACTTTGATTAATTCATGAAAGCATTGGAATAGATACAGTCAAACCTGTGTTAGCGGCCACCTCAGAATAAAGGCCACCCTGTGAGTATAGGCCATTATTCTAAAAACTGTTTTGTTGATTATTTAGGATAAAATCTCCATTGAATAAAGGGCACCTGTCATAAAGGCTATAATTCATCTTTCTCATAGGTGGTCTTTATTCAAAGGTTTTACTGTAGTAATAATAATTATAATGAAGGCATGATAAAATCAAATTCAGATTGAAAACAAGGTTCGGTCATGGTAAATACCACTTTTTGCTGAATTTTTTACATGATTGATCGTAAAAAAGTCACTCAGTGCGCCATGCTGATTTTTGCTTGATTTTGTATAGGTATAAGTATTGATAACTGTTTAAAGTTTTCTTGGTCTTATTTAACAATCCATTACCAGTTATCATGAACCCTGAGAGCAATGCCTGAAGAAATTGGCTCTCTTTGTTGTTTAGGCACGAACGTTTCAATGGATAATTGGTGGTAAATTCTGTTATTTATGTTTAATGTTTGCTTTCTCATCAATTTTAAGTGCTTTGGTTGGTTATTGTAAAAGGCTTCTATGAACATAAAGTTTCAAGTTGTTCTTGTCCGATATCTAATTATTTACTATCTATCCACTGAATAGCATTTTCTACAATTTATAGAAGTTTGGACCGTAAAGTGTATACCAAAATCTATTATCGTTTGCACATAAATCTGTTAAGTAGACTTTGCATTTTAAGATCACTTGGTTACCTATACAGTTATTGAGATTTTGTTCTGTCTTTTAAGTTCTTATAATGTTATCACACTGTAGATAGCTAGTTGTTAAACGACAAACATTTGTCATACGATTGATTGATAAAATTGATGGATGACTCTTGTATATACTTACCATTGTTTAGCGTTGTGTGGCTTATATGTACAAGTAAATAGAGCCTTTTCAGAGGTCACCCTCGAGTTCATACGGAAAGAAAAGGACACAAAATAACTTTTAAGTCGGTATTGAATGTGTTCAATAGATTTTATCCAATCAATGTGTTCTGAAGGAGCTGAAAATTACCGTATGAGTAGAATGAATGAGTTTAGAATGTAATTTTATACTGGGATAGCTTTTTTTCTTCCACATTGATAGTAATTACTGTTTTGCTAGCCTTTTTATTGTAAATTTAGAGGAATATATTAATATAAATTGATTAACCTACCATATAAAATGCATTAAGTGTCAGATATGATATTCAAAATGTGATTGCTTTTGAAGTATGTAACATTGGTAGAATTTAAATTACTGTACCAGCTCCACCCTGTTTGATAGTCATCAAGAAATGTCAATGTTATGATATAACTATCTAAGCTTTTTAAATGTATGTATTTTATTTAACTTCTAGTCAATGTACAATGAACATAAAACATAATTATATGATACATGTATTTGAGTTTGAATATTTCCAATTCTAAATCAAGTATGTAATAACTGGTCATTAAAAAATTAAGATACAATGTAGTTGCGAGGAGCTCACTATGTGCATGTTCATGATGTGTATGAAAAAATCATCCTTTAACAATGGCAAACAAACATGTGGAAATAAACATTACAAGTGTTTCTCTTATGGTTCGGCTAAGTCATTTTTAGGCACTTTCTAGTACAGTTTGCTCAGTTTACAAATTATGTAAATTAATTTCCCCTGTCTAATATTTATTCATACTCCATGAACTATTCATGAGGTGTTCATGAAGTATGCAAGATTAGTTTAAGAAAAAATAATATTTTCATGAATTCTATTCGAAGGGTTTCACTGGTTACATATAATTTCTGTCTGTCATGAAATCTTGATGAAAACAATATTGTAACTGGCCTATGTGTGATGTTTTATCATGTTTGTTGACTGAAGCTTTGTTATTGATTCACGTTAGTGAAAAAGAACTAATAAAACAGCCAGCTGATAACATCATTCATCTGTAAGGGACGAAATTAGAATTTCCTAAGTTAGTATTGAAAGATTGCATAAGTAATGTTAATACCTGAGGCAGTTTATATTAAGATTATCATTCTTTTATCTGATTGTTTATGTATTAAATTTGCTTTAAGAGAATGTGTAATCATTTTGTTGTTAATGAAAATATCTGTGTAGAAACCTATAGGGAAAAAATTGAAGAGTTTTGGGGTTTTTCACTGTTTTTTTTTTATTATAACTTTACTTAGTATAATCTTTTACTAAATGAATAATTATAATGCTTTATTGTGATAGCTTAAGAGTGACTTTTTCTCCTGAACTATTAATTGTGTAGATAAAATCTTGTTGTAAGATGCCTGTGTTAATACTTAATGTTACAGTATTGTTTTTTATGTTGGGAGATTTTTTAAATTTTTACTTACGGGAGGTACTGTGTGCACACACATTCTAATGAGAGATATGTTGTGGGGTGCAGCCTTTGATCTTTTCGGTGTTTTTATCCCCACAAGTTACACCCCACAAGTCGAAATTATCCCACAATTCCAGTTTGTACGTAATTGAACCTCACAATGCCGAAATGTAACAACAACAATAAGCCAACTTGACTGTCCCTTTCAATAGGGCTGACACTAAAATAAAACAAAAACTTTTATTACATTTCTAAGAGCACTTACTTACCATATGTGAAATGTTGCATGAGAATTGGTGATAATTCATGTCTAGAGCACCTGGTCTTGTAATTGAAGTATAATTGGTTTATATAATATTATTCTTTTTTTTGCAATAAAGGTGTTTACCTAATATCACCTAATGTGGTAATTGAATTTTTATTACCAATAACACAAGTGATGTAAAAAATGTTCGAAATAAAACTAGAAAATATATGTCTACAATTAAATTGTGCATGGGAAATTAATATTTCATATTATAAAAAAATATCTTTCTGGATGAAGATTTTATTGAGAAATGTTATCCTTTGTTGAGATGTAGCCTTCAGTCAATTAAGTACAGTAAAACTTGTATTTGTCAAGTTTAAGAAACAAACAACTGTACAATAAGCTTATATTATACATGTATTGTATGAGGGATAATATTTATGTGTTATTACTTATCATTATGTTGCATATGTTTAACATTTATAAGTTTTCTGTCTGAAGTTCATACCATATTTATGTTTACATATCAGTTTCATTGTTGTTTAAAGTGTAATACAGTATGTAAATATTTATACATGTAGTTTGAGGAGAGATAAATCTTGATTTTCCATTCTCATTATGTTGGCACTACAGTTTTTGTTTGATTATCAGGGCCGTAGGAACCAAGGGGAGGGGGGGGGGGGGTTACAGCCTCTCCCAATAATTTTGGATATAATGGTTATCAAAAGGGGTTATATCTAATTATACCCCCTCACACATTGTCAGAGAAAATCTAAAATTTGTTCCCCAATAGTTTTGGATGTACATGTAATGATAATAAGAAAGGGCTATTTATACTACTACTAACCCCCCATCCCCCATTGCCAGACAAAATCCAAAATTAGCTCCCCCCCTCAAATGGGGGATTATGTTTGAGAAAAAAAAGCTTTGAACAGTAACTGTTGTCATATATTTGAATCTTTTAGTTAACCTAGAAGAAATTATATGTTAGAGATTTATAACTGGTATTACTGTAGATAAATCCTTCATGGATTTATATCAGAATATCTGTACATATTTTGACATATTAATTACACATAAGGAGATGAATTTGTTTCAAAAATGTATTTAATTATATGACAAGTTTTTGTATAAAATATGATGTATAGTTTGCTAATTATATTGACCGGTGTGTTATTTTTAAGCTAGAGAGATTGTCATCTATCTGCCTGATATTGGTCCTTATTTTATGTGTTCTTTCTTATTTCAGGGGCTCAAGCATGTGTTCTGGCATTTTCTACAGTAGACAGAGATTCATTTGAAGCTATAGAATCCTGGAAACGAAAGGTATGTATTGTACCTACTAGTAATACAGACTTGACTGATTTTAGTATGTTACAACATATAGGGAAGTTGTCTGTTACTTCTTTGCAGGGCCTTTTTTCCAAGAATTGGGAAGGGGCCTTAGCCTTTCATTTTGGGAAATTCAGGCGCGATGTTTGGCCAAATTTGGAGAAGGCTAGGTTAGACAACCAAGTTAAAATAGCATTGTAATTTGGGGAATTTCTTTCCCGAACTGGAAAAAATAGCCTTTTTGCATCAAATTTCAGCCTCTGTTATAGAAGGAAAAAAGGCCTTGCTTTGAAGCCTGCTTTTTGTTGACTCACCATCATAAAGACATTTAATACTCATGATGTATAAGAAAATAAAACAATGCAATGTAATGAACTAGAATGGAAATCTTTAGTTCAGATGTTTTGGATTTAAAAGATATTAAATGTTATAAGCTTTGAAATAATGCCATGACTTAAAGCCACAATAAGCTCAGGGAACGATGTATTGTCATCCTTTGATAATCGCAAATCTATAGTACAGAATTGTAAAATGGTCCATATAAAACAGAATAACACGAGTATACTTCTACCGATACCAAATAATCTTTAATGAAAATTTTACATTTCAAGCTACATTGTTTACTAAATGATGCTTCGTCAGTGATATGGAGATTGCAGTAAATTTTCCCTGAGTTTTCTTATAACCAATGGATGGATAGCAAACATGTATGAGTACATGATGTAATACACAAAACATTGCAAAATGTATTGAATTCTTTTTTTGGCTCGTGTGACTTCACTGATAATTATGTGCACAGTTCTGATCATTTACGAAGGGTTTATGGAGCTTTCGGAAATGCTTGGAAAAAATGTTAAACGTTAACAATACATTGTATTTTGTCCTCTGAACAAACTACTGTTTTCCATTAGTTATTGCTCAAGGAAGGAACAGCCAAATGAGATCAGATATGGGTCCCTTCTGTACCATTTTGGGAACTTTCAAATAAATGTATTACAAACTTGAGGTATTTTGCATATTGAAAAGACACATTGTGGCTTTATAATCATTCTCGAAGTTTATTTCTGTGAAGTAGGTATAGTTAAAAATTTGTTTGTGTTCCTGTTTGAAAATCATACAATACCATGTCATGCTTTATTCCTGAATCAATCTAACATTACCGTAAGCAAAATCCATCATTGGTTAAGTGGACAAAGCTGGATGGTTCAGTTCACTAATTTCTTATTGTTGAAAGGTTATTGATCATAACTTGAAAAGGATAGTTTACATTAATAGTGGGATATTAATTTGTGTGAAAGGTTTGTAAACCCTGTATTTGCACTTAAATCATTCATTATTACTTAAATACTCGAGCAATTTATGTAATGTAAATGTTTTTGACCTGTTAGAGATCTTTAGTAGTTCGAATGGAAATCTTGAACCTAGTCTGTTTGTCTCTTTAATATGTATAAGTACACTGTACTTAGTCATCTGGATTAAAATTCATTGTATGTTCAAAGAGCATTCTCAAGCTTCCTTTATCAGCTGTTTTATCCTCTGTCTATAGGCACAAAATATACTATAAATACAAAGATGATACCTGGGTACTTTGATTATAGCTGTCTTATACAGGCAAACCTGTGAACAAAGGCCACCCTTTGGAAATACAAAATGTGTCCTTTATTGACAGGTGGCCTTTATTCAGAGGTCTTTGAAAGTTTTTTAAAGAATGACCTTTATTCATAGACTGGCCTTTATTTGGAGGTGGCCGCTAACACAGGTTTGACTTTATATTGATGAGTTATTCAACATCTCAGATGTTACATTGAAATAGAATGTTCCCTGTCGGATTAGTTGTCTATTTTTAATTATACATTACGTAACTATCATTTCCCTTGCTGTCCATACCTCAGTTTAATTTTTACAAAAACAAGTCTTTTTACAAAAACGTTGTATCCAATCCTATAAAGCATCTGATTAAATCATATGAGCTGATCTCATGACTTACATAAGATAAATCATTATTTTATGTAAGTCATGAGATCAGCTCATATGATGACTGTATTCATTTAGGTTTGATATCATCTAATGTTGTATCAAAATACTGAAGGCTATCATACTGTTTCCTGTTGTTTTACCCATTTGTTAGTAAAACACCATTAATCACTTAAGGATTACAGATAAATAATGTTGTTATCACCACCAGTTATTGTATGAAATGATTGGTAATGGTTTTAAAACTTTTTCTGTTCCCCATGGCTTTTTCTCATAAGTTCAGATTTTGTAATTGACTAGTTTTTTTCACCACATACATGTAACATGTCTGACTGTTGTCTCATTCTATATGCTCAACTTTCTTATGGACATTGCCTTGTACGTAGAATAAAGGAGAGAATAGGAATAATAGAACAAATCTCACACTAAAAATTCCATTTTCCCCAGAATACTGGTACTAGCTTCCCCCAAAAATCCCCTACCTCAAACCCATCTGACACAAAAGAGTTAATTATAAGACCATACAAACTCAACACAGTCTGCTGGAAGGTACCTCCTTGGAAAGGTCTGTAACTGAACTATATGGGAGTTAAAACTTGTCCTCTTGAATCTTGTGATACAACACTCTGAAGTCTTTTAAATCTACCCTAGCAGATCTCAAGCATGCATTGTTTGGTTGTAATATTTCAGGTACTTCCTGTATACTTGATGAGTTGTTTGGTCAGTTGCTTATACATTGTAATACAGTCAAACATGTGAATAAAGGCCATCCTTGGGAAATATTAATTGTGGCCTTTATTCAGAGGTCATTTTGTTTTAAATAATCAATGTTGGTTTTTAAAGAATTTCCTTTATTCGGCGGTGGCCGCTAACACAGGCTTGACTGTATTAACATGAGACTTTAATGTATGCAAAAATTTTGTTATTTCCAATTCTTATATTAAAACAACCAGTTCATCACCTTTCTATATATACATGTACCTGGAGAGTAATTGTATTTGTTGTTTTCAGGTTGAAGATGAAGTAGGGGAGATAAGCATGGTGATTGTACAAAATAAGATTGATCTCATTGATGATGCAGTGGTGCAACCGTAAGTAGTCCCCCTTTAATCAAATCCACAGAAGATTTACCTCCCTTTATGAACACAGTCCAACACATTATTTGCCTGTGCATGTACCAATATTTCATTTATAAATGAGCAGTTTAGCATGTAAGAAGTGAAGCCACTTGATGTACAAGTTGAATATTTAACTTTATCTGTACAATCCTTCTTGTGGAGTTAAGATATTTGAACACTCAACAGTCAAGTTTACAAAAATTAGTTGTTATATCAAATACAGATTTTTAAGTAATAGTCATGCTTGGTAAAACTTTGCATATTTTACTCTGTAGACAGATTGTTTTCACATCACAGTATCTTTAGATTTTTATGAGTTTTTAGGGTGAATATTTTGTATAATAAAATTGTTTGATAATAAAATGACGATAGATCTGTATTAAGTTATTTTACAATATAGTGTTAACTATCTGATAATGAGAATTTTATGAAGGTTTCTATGCATAATTTGATGTATAAACTCAGCGAATTATCCAATTATCTCAATTATTCAGTTCACTGAATGTTGGTGGTTATTTGATTTTGTATCATGGGGACTATTTGAACAGTCATGTTAAAATAAAATTTAACTTCAAATACATAATGTTATACATTGTGGAGACAAGGGCGTCTGTTTTAGGAACAATAGATATAATCTCAAACAATAAGTTTAGAGTCCTAGTTTTATTTATTTATTTATCTGTTGTTTAATGGCCCATTTGACAGCTATGGTCATTTCAGAGCTTGGCTTGGCTCGGTATTTAATAGGAATGGAGACACTGAAAGTGTCCCTGAGAAATTCGAAAAGAGAAACAGAGAATCTAACCCACTTCCTTTTATAGTATTTCAACGTGTTACCACTCAACCACAAATCACCCCATTAAATCCTAAGGAACTGAGGTTATAAAACTCAGAGAACAGGCTAACAAATCATGCTTCTTGTTGGTAGTCTGAGCTGTCTGACAAGGCTTCATTTCATAGGCTGGTTTTGAAATTCAGACCACAACTTAAGAAATTCAGATTCTGGTCCAGATGTCGTATTATGATGATATAACATTCTTAGGTTCCACCTATCAGGTTTCAGTCAAACAAGAGTTAACAGCCACCTATGGATACAGTTCACAATGCTTTTTAAAGGTCACTGTTTAATGCACAGTTATTCAAGAAATAGAGCAATTAACCTCTGTATGAAGATCACCTGTACATATTACTAATATTTGTCCTTCTTTCGGGTGGCCTTTGTTTGCAAGTTATACTCTCTATGATCTTTTTGCTTTAAATGTAAGCATGGATAATTTCTTTTATTTATTTCATAATTGTTATTTTATCATTACACATATTTGTAATTCTATTTGATATTTACAGTGAAGAAGCAGAAGCACTTGCCAAGAAGTTACGTTTGAGATTTTATAGAACTTCTGTCAAAGATAACCTCAATGTAGAGGAAGGTAAAATACAAATTCTTGTTCAATATTCTCTCCTGTGTCTCTCTTGATAATTTATGGTCATCAAATTACCATGATATTTTCATGGCATGATTAAAATTCTACATGTACTTACTTTTTCTTTCATTTTGTGTTGTACCTGTATATATGTAAAAGGAATGTATGTATGTGGATTTAAAATTACTTGATGTAAAAGTGTATCACCATCCTAACACCAATGGCCTGGGCCATCTTGGTCACTCTTCCTGTTTTAACGGTGGAGAAAGACTCTGGGTGTAGAACCACTAATATATGTACCAGGTATGTCTATGTATTTTCACTGGCTAAGATTACCGGCCCATTCAAGTGAAGTTCTAGCTCCTATTTCAGACTGAGGTTCTTTTGTGAAGCATAAACCTCCCATGGTGTCCAGCTAGGTATAAAAGCAATTTATTCGTATATGACCTGTATGTTATTTATTCTGGACATCCATGAATTAACTTGTAAATTTGTCGTTTGTTATTTCAGTGTTCAGATACTTGGCAGAGAAATATCTTCAACAGTTAAATTGTGAAGATGAGGAAGAACAGACCACATTCCATCAAATAGGCTCTAGTAAGTGATAGTGCCTTATTTCGATTTAACCCAAAAATACTTATGCAGTACAATCTTTCCAGAATGGCCCTCTCTTTAGCAACAACCTCACTTAAACAACAGCATGATTTAACTATTAATCTATCCTCTATAGAGCAACAACCTCTCAACAACAACATAATTTTGCTTTTGGTAGTTGTTTTGGAGAGGTTACACAGGAAATACTAATTAGAATTAATTTCCCTTTCTGTACTGTGGATGAGGTGGCCAATTCATTGAATAGTTCTGTAACACGGGCACCCGAGTCAAGTCAACTGACCATTATATACATATAAGTTAGCATTATGTATTACTTTTATGAGAAATATTTTCCAAAATATAATTATGTCATTTGTCTGAAAGAAGAAAAAATGTAGTTACAGTATTGTTGCTTTTACTGTTATATTTCACTGAAATATATCAAAAATATTTTCCTGTTACAGATTTTATCAATGCGGACACTAATGGACACATGGATGCAATTGATAGAGATTCATACAGAAATCAGAATTATTCCTCGCCAAAAATTCGAGCAAAACATGACAAGCACAAAGGTTCAAAGAATGGAAAACTAAAATTGACTCATAATGACGAAGGCACGATTCATTTACAACCAAGTAAAAGACGAACTCACGGCAAAAAATCTTTGGTACTTGGAAAGTGTTCAGTATTGTAGCATTTACAGTGAAAAAACGTGGAATATATTCTACCTGCTGGTGAAACACAGGATGGTTTGATTGTAACCAGTCTTCCAAACTATCTGATGACTGCTTCTAGTTTGTTTTATTAACAGCTGTTAAATGTGCTGCTTGTTACATTTCACAAGTTTGTGATATCAGATATATTCAGGGGAGGTAATCCCTTTTGGCTACACTGGGAAAGTTGTTTTCAAGTTAAACATGTCAACACAATTATGCTGTATGGATATGTTGTTAGAAGCTGGACTTTATTTTATTTATTATGTCAAAATAAGATAATTGTTTATTTTTGGTCTCAAAATGAAATTAAGGAATTGTTTTAACCCATTTGCTGCCAATGAGATGGGTATATCTGTCTGCACGCATCTCTGCATATTTGCCTACATGACTGGTATACCGATCTGCATGTATCTCTGCATATTTGCCTACGTGACAGGTATGCCTGTCTTCTTAAATCTTTGCATAATTGCCTACATGACAGGTATACCCTTTTAGGAATAGGTTTAAAGTTTTGAATAAGTTGACATTTCTTAAAAATTCCCTCGCAATACAGTGTACAATGTAGGCAATTTGTGTCTGGCAGCGAAAGGGTTAATTATCTATCTGTAATTATTCAGTAATCGTCTCATCATACAATTTTGATATAAGACCTCAATTCAGACCATATTAGACCTTAATGTTTGGTTTAAAAAAATATTTGTGGTGTAAATTAATTGCTAATGTATGTATATGAGAAAAAAATATGTATTTTGTTTAATGTTATTTTTTTGTACTAAACCAGACTTGAAACTTTCAAATGGGAATTAAGGATGTATTTAGGGGATTTTGGATGTGCTGTGTTGATGATTTGTATTAATGTGTGTGTATAACTACAGCGCTTATATTTTGTATTTATAATTATTGTCTTAAATAATGCAATACCTGATCTGTAGTATTGATTTATCAATAATTCATTTTTGATGCATGTTACATACTTTGTCTACTATAGCAATAAATATCATTTCTTTCAATACATGTACTTCATAAATGGTCATTATGGCTCAACAGGGTATAACCAATATTCTTCTCATGTTAAATTGAGCCACATAATTAATACATGTAGCACACATACTCAAACTTCTATTACTGTAAGATTATAACACTTTGAATTGGTACTGTACACATAAAGTGTCATCTGCATTTGAATAAAGCTGATATCTTTTTTTAAAAATTGTTATGTTTCCTTGGTCACCAATCCACTCTCACGTCTAATCAAATGAAATGTTAAGAAATCGTAATTAAATTATATCACTGATTGAATTGAATCAGGAATCTAATTTGACTTGTACACAATACATGCACCAAATAATTTCCTGAAATTTGTGGCCATTTCTGTAACCACTGTACTAAATAAATTTGGGCATTATTATAACATAATAAAAACGTAAAGGCACTTGTTTATATTTTTAAATATTAATTTTCTTATGATCAGAAAATGGTAGTTAGATTACTCAAACAGTACCATGATTTATCCATTTATCTTTTACTCTGTACATAAAGTCAACACAATTCATTTCTTGAACTTAAGTACATGTTCCAAGTTCATCCGAAATAATTGTCTTAATTCTTTTGTAATTATTGCCGATTCAAGAACAGTTACTACCTTATACTGTGGTCACTATATTTCGAAACATGTAGATAGTTTTCAAAATGACATACAATGCAATATCTCGCTATTTTTGTTAATTTTTTTTATAACTTGTGTGTATTGAAATCCTGTGTCTTTAATTAATATTATGTTCTGGTATTTGAAAATCCTTAACTATCATTTATTCTGTGTGCTTCTGTAATGACTGGTGTTCCGTGTACTCTTATTGTTAACTTGATTTTATTATAAAGTTTTGTGGGGTAAGAAATATAAGCAAAGAATACATTGTATTTCCTGATAAACTGTCTATTTCTTTGAAATCATTTTTTAAAATTTATAGCTATAAATGCTTTATAATCCCTGTGGATTACATCCAATGTTTTGAAAATGTTTGACAATAACATGATAAATTTGAAATCTCAGTTGTTATGCCTCTCATGAAGTTTATGACAGAATACTTTGTATCCATGTTATTGTGTGTTCTTGTTTGTAATTAAGAGCCAGTTAATGCTGCTTGAATGCACTTATCCCATATTATTTTTTTCATCATAAAATGTCCAATTTGTTCGCTTCCATTCTGTTAAGATATAATAAAATGTAATGCAAATCTTAGATTTATCTAAAAATGTTTTTATTTTTTTGTGATCGAGGATTGTATTTTGTTCAAAAAAGAAATTGAATGTGAAATCATATTTTTGTAGAGCCTCATCAGTTAATAATGATCTTAGTTTTGCTTTTTGGCATCAAGTTGTTAATGTTCACAAGCAATGACATCTTCCTGAAATAAATGTAATCATCTGAAGCCTGAATTCAATGAAGCTTCAATTTTCCTGTCATTGCTTTGATAATTTCATCATTCTTCAATGGAACAAAGTTAAGCATATATTTATCACAAGCAAAATACGAACTTTATGGTGTGTCTAATTACTGTCGAGTACTTTCAATGTGGTATTTGACAGTTTACACATATTTACAACTGTTTTTTTTTCTCTCATTCCATACACATGTTATATATAATGATTTGTTATGTCCATTTATATTAAATATTACCGAAGATTTTTCAAGTAGTTTTTCTTGTTTCTGATCGACGAAGATTCAACACCAAGTATACTGTTGCTGTAGTCAACTGAACCCATAAGAAAACCAGATATTTATCTTATTCTGGTTCAACAGCTCAAACATTCATTAGAGTAACACAATGACTACCTGTAAAGATGAGGAATTATTATGTAACATACAATAAAAACGATTTAATAATAACCATAACAGAGGTGAACTATATTTTGCTATTTTAATATCACCAAATAAAAAAGTTACACTAGTATTAATAAACGAGCATTAAAAACAAAATAAACAATGAAAACATCATAGTAAAGAACATACATGTACACAAGAAGATGATACCTGGTAAATAACACAATATCCCATCTTCCCCAAAATACTACCTCTTCCCCAAATCAAACAGATACCCAACATAAAGACCATACAAAAGACAAGTCTCGTGGAGAGTATTGCCTTGGAATGGTATGTAGCAGAGCCATCTGAGATTTATACTTGTTTGACAGCTCAACCTAACAATTACATGCAGGGAAACAAAAATTGAGGTAAAAATTCATAGTCACAGATACAATTAACAGCAAACACATAATATAAGTTGACATCTCCAGTTCTCCTTAACTCATAATGAACAAAACTAAACGAAGACCAACAATAACTAGCATATTAAGGTTAAAAAGAATGAAAGACAATGCTTGGTTATCAATAAGGATGTTTTGAGCAACTTAGTACTGGAGTGTGCTCCTGAACACAACTTACCCTATGTTACAGTAAATAGAGGCATAGGAATTGAATAAGTGACACTCAAAAGTTTTCATGTCAATATATGTAATGAATAAAACAAAATTTGATCAAGAAAAATTATATTATATACTGGTATATGACAATAAATTTGAAATGACAAGTGCTATACAATAATAATAAATAAGGTATATATGATGCAGTTGTCATTACTAATGTATAAGCAAACATATCAATATTTTTCAAGCACATACATGCGCACATGATCATATTACATTTGATTAGCTAACGTATACTGTCTGTCATATAAAACTTGGATTTTATGGCTTTCTAAAACTTTATCCAGTCTGGTACAATACAGAAATCCAATGACAGGGCTGTTGATCGTTGGGTAAGTGGCGATCCGATCAATGATTCAACCCTCACGATCCGCAAATTGAATCACAAATCTTTTGTTATCTCGTAGCCCATCTAAAACTTGAAACATTTCAGTAATGAAGACAGATAAATTTAATTTTCTTTGAGGAATAATGAAAAAAATCAATATAAACTGCTTCTATGGCTTAAATTTATATGTACTCTAATTCAGTTAATGGATTTTTCATCATTATATCTGGTTTAAACCTTTCTCTAAAAATCCCTTTAGAGCTCTTAGTAAATGGGGAAGGACCCTGATGAGACAATACAATACACTTGAATTTTCAACTTTATTTGTGATTACCCGAGTACTCGGATACTCTCCCCAGCCCTATCAAATGACATGAGTTGAATATGCCTATATTACATTCCTTAGGTAAATATTTTTCATGACATACCAAACTCGGAGCCTAGGTAGAGCTGATACATCAATTGGTAGAAACGATTGTTATTAGCAGGCATGTCAGAAGAAAAATGCCAGCTATTGAACACAGTTTCTTAATAGAAAACAGCCAATGTCAGTAATGTCTTGTAAACAAAACATTTCCTGATAAATGTCAATAAGAAGTATGGAAGGTACAAAGAAAACCAAGATAATGAATGAACACTTATCTATGTTACTATATGTGCATTTTTGTATACATGTATTACACATCAATTACATTTATTAGGTTTTCGAATCATTTTTATCATCACTTGTATCTTTTTCTTGCCTATCTTTGTCCTGGTCTGAGTTTGCAGGTTCCTGTCCATTCATAGATCTGTTTCTTGAGTTTATATTGCACATTAGATCCTTTAAAGAATTTTTATGCATAGTCTGTAACTGTTTTCGGAATAGTTTCTGATCATCAGCAGTACAGCCTAATAATTTGGACTGAAACCGAGAATCTATACTTGAACTTATAGGGTCTGATAAACAAGCATTCAGGTAAGATTCAATGGTAAGAGATTGGTCTTTTGATGAAGTCTCCATTTCAAAACTGAGACTGTCAATTATCTTGGATACTGCCTTGTATGCCTCTTCTTGCGTCTCATTTCTCGGTGTAGAGACTGAAACATCAACACTCAGACAGCGCATAATAAGACGTGCAGATGTATTTTCCATATCTTCTTTATCAACTGAAAATAAAATAAAATAATCTGAATAATAATCCGAATTTTAAGTTATATGATATATCTTTCTATAAATAGCATTGTCTGGAAAATCAAATAACAAATGAAGTGAAAAATATGTTCAGTACTAACATTATTCATTTAATGTCGTTTTATGGTGCATCAACAAGTAATGGTCATGTACTAGTGATGTGTTGATGTAGCGCACATTTAGATAAAAAGAAAAAAGGTAAAAAGACAGATCTTTATGTGACAAACCAAATGATCCAAATTATTGATATTGACACTCTTGCTGCACTGACAATTTGCAAGTGTGGAATATATTACTAGAAAAAGGATTCATTGGAAATTGAACGATAGTTCAGCCATACATATCATTGTTTGATTGGTTTTCTTTACCATATATTATAAAACATTTAAACATGCCTCATGTGGAACAAATACAAATAAATACAGAACATGCACATATGAATTTCTTACAAATTGATCTATTGATAGTCATTTCAATGCATTTATGGCCAAATTTGTGTTCAGAGTAATAAAATACCGGTAACAGACCTATAAACGAACATAGTGATCAGTGACATACTTTATGTAAATGGACGAAAAATTGATGAGTGATTAAGACAGAGATGGTCCGAAAGTACCAGACCTGTCAGCGTAGAATTATGAGAAAACCTTGTTTTGTGAAAATGATTAATCCTATTACAATTAATATTTTACAATGCGTAAGTATGCAGTAATTTTTTACAATTTCATTTCCTTGAGTCCTGGGACTCGCAGGACTAAAAATCTTTGAGTCCCTATGTTTAAAGTGTGAGCCCCAAATTTTGAGATTCAAATAGGTGTAAGTATTGCCCATCCAATGCTTTATTCATTTTACCTATGTAGCTTGCCACTCTAATCAATAACATCAGTCCACTATTTACATATAACATAATTTCGCAATGTGGAAATTAAGAGCCTTTGATAATAAACAAAAGCTGACAGATTTAGGACTCATCACTGGGAAATTAAATGCATCCTGTGGATGCACATAGAATGAAAACATGCGTCCACCCCAATATTTTTGCGTCCTGGACGCAGGATGCAGAGGTAAAAAAATCACTGAGTATGCCAGCCAAAATGGCTGAAACTTTTTACTTCAAACTTATTTACATGATTGTGTCAATGTAATCTATCTAAAAATTTGTATTATCTCCAATTAACGCAATGATAAATTAATATCGAAGACGTGTGTAGTACATCCTGTAGCTCACTTCAGTTGATATGTAATAATGTCTTATTCTACATACATTTCGTGATTGACATTGAAGATGTTAGATGCACTCAGTAATCTTAGCGAAAACTTATGATATGAACACCTTTAAAACACCCTGTACTAGACTGGAAAGACGATTGTTGCATGGTGACTGGTCGTGTGATTTTGGTAGCAGATTAACCAAATTTCCAGCCTCAGTTGAAATATTTTCTTAGTTTCTTTTTTATTGATATTGTTATTAAAGTGATAAAAAATTAAAATGGCGACATAGTAAATGGGTGTTTTTTGTGCTATGTGTTTCAAATTGATTGTTTACTTAATTGATTTAAAGTTGATTACGACATTTGAAAATGTATTGTGCGGATCGTAAAATATCAAGGATGAGCCCATTGCGTTAATAAAAAGTGCCGTCATTCTACTTCCTGTCAGGGTCATTCAAATAGAAGGGTCTGGACTTCGTAAATTAAAGCGTTTGGGTAGCGATCACTTTCACGTGATCGTGCGCGAGATGGCCGTCATTGTGAAACGGTGAAGAACACATTGAAATAGATACCCAAATATTCACAAATTAATAATCATTATTGGTGTAGAGCTCCACGAAAAGTTAGATCGTAAGTATCCCATTCTAATTTGACCAATTTCTTAGGATAAAATCCATTTATTTATGTTGAAATCTGACGTTACATAATGGACGAAAACTCGTTTTAAGCCCAGATCTAGATTGTTGTTGCAAAGCTTGTATTTTTCGTAAGTAAATATAACCCCTTTAAGTTATAGAGTGATGTAGTATGGATTAATTTCATGTCTTTTAAAGGTTGTTGAAGTAACTCATGCAGTTACTTTTTCATATTGTTTCCAATGCTAAGAAATAATGATACATGAATTTGAGCCTTTTTGACGAAGTCGCCATTTTGAGTTTGACCAGTTGTAATGGATTTTACTATTTTTATTAAGTGATTCCGTCTTTAATAATCATCTAACGCTGAAATGCTTGCAACACATTTTAGAATGATCAATACTCCGTTAATTCATGATTTTATTTTAAATTTTCCATTTCTTGTTTTTGAATAAATTGAAATTGAAAATGTTCATTTTTTTATTTCAATTTTCCAAATTTTCTTTGGTTCAGAATATATGTCTGAATAATTGAAGGCCAGTACAGACAATTTGTCCACTCGACATTCGACTCTAGGACAATTCAATTACAAAATAAATGCTTCAATTCTCCGTTTTGACAATTCAGAACTTGAATGATAAGCTTGTTTTCTATTTCACGCATTCCGTACATAATCGGTACGGTCAAGGACTTATATATACATGGATTCGCAACTGCTAAAAATAGCTCAAACGATATCGTTCGACGATCCCGCAATGCATTACTATATACTCGGCAATGTCCGACAGCTGTAACTGGGTGTTTACGAATTTGATTATACTAAAAAAACTCTGGCAACTGGGCACGGGAAATTGGTAAAGGATGCAACATATTCCTTAAAGATATTGAGATACATTTATAATCCACAAAGTCTAAGTATAAGCATTGAAAAAGGCATCAGTCGAACATTTTAAATTCCAAGATGGCGGACATCTGTTATAATCCTTTCGTCTCCGAGATTAAGCATTCGGAATACCACGGATATTTTTGCTGTTATTAACATTATCACGGATATTTCCGTATTTTCGCTTTTGTAAACAATAGCATGTATTCCCGTTGATTCACGTCTTATTATCGCTGGATTTGGTTACTTTAAACTGTTAATACTGAAGTTGCGAATCCATGTATGTATATAAGTCCTTGGTACGGTATAAAATAATCCCGGTATTTCTGGACTGGAATCCGTAATGGTGTGTTATCCACACGCGTGAAAAAAGCTTTCCGATAAGTATCGACAGCACGACTTGATGTTTATACAGAGATAAGCGCCTGAAGAGCACGAGTCCAGACCATTCAATTGAAAGACCCGGTTCCTGTCAAGCGTTTATACGCAGAATACAGAAAGTATCGAAAACAGTCAACCTATGATAAGAAGATAGCCGTCACTGACTCACTCACTCATTGTGCATGAATTTTTATGTGGACCTTAATCTACACCTGCCATGCAATTGTTAAACTAGTTCACGTTTCATGTTGCAGTGCAAGTCTATGTAAGTCCAGTTTCCATGAGTACTTGCAGTACTTTGATTTTTACATAGGAATTTTCTTGAAAACGAAAGTCGTTTACCATCCGTCACGCCACCCATATGTTCTGTATTATCGTGCATGTCCTGGAGAAGTCCAAGAATACTTTCCTTCTCTCTTTTGATCGACATGGCTTGCTCACGTAGATTTTCTATCCTGTTTTCCACATCAGAAAGCAGTTTTAATAAACGCTCAGCATTGTTTTGGTCGCTGTCGTCCATGATTGCTAGTTTGATTTATTTCTAATTGAAATATGTAAACATTAACCGATTATCAAATACTTTGGCGTTTCTTGAAATAAATAAACTTGTACATGCTGTTCTCTTATTTTACATATAGATAAATTAATCTCATTTCATAACCATCTCATCAAGAAGAAAGAAGACTTAACCCATATGACGCATTTCCGCGAACATGTTCCACCCAATTCACGTCTCGAGTTGTACGACCTTCTTGGAGAATAATTCGTTTCGGGGACCTAGACCTCAAGGTAAATTGTCTTTCGTTTGAATTTTCCATTTATTTACAAATTTCGTTGCATGAAAATTTAGTTATTTTTTGCCGGTTGTGACTTCTCATTTACCTTAATAACTGAAGCCATTTGGTCGACGAGTAGTTTATAGTCTACTCAGACTACTGTACTGTAAAAAAATTGACTTATTCGTTCTCAGTCAGGTTCGTACTTATTCCTTTTATTGCAATTTAAGCGAGTATGTTCTTGGTATTTCGATTATTTGGTGTTGTTTAACATAGTTTATTATCTTTTAGATGTCCAAACCTATCAATTATGATTAAATCTACTTGAACCCAAGTTATTTTGAGATCATTTTTAGATTTAGAATGACAGTGTTGAATAAATCATTGAGATTGACATTGTCCAATCAGTTTTCATATATGTGCCATTTTCATATTGAAATAATCCTTGTCAGTAGTTGCTATATCATCTGTCACAATGGCACTGTCTGTAATCCAGGATGCAATTTGAACTATCGTCAGAGGTCCTAACTGCGCCAATGTCCAAACTGCGCCAGCTTTCTTGTTTTTATCGTAGTCTCGTGAGATTTTACCGCACACGCCAGTGACCATGTGAATTTTTTTCTATGACGTAATAGATAAACGAGGATGAATATTTGTGTGAAAATACAATTCAAATATATAAATAATTCCATTTCATTTCACTCAACTGTTTTTATGTGTATTTTCTTAATGCAAAATGATTTACACGAAGAATGACCCATTAATGCACGAATTGTTGGAGTAAAAATGTCTGGAACGCACCGTCTGCATTGTTTCCTGTTGCATCAATGAAAGTCACGTGACTATAGTCGTATTTTAAGGCTGTGCCTATTCTTATAATTACTTTTGATCCCTTGTAGATATTAAGCTTGGTAAGTGATTTGAATCCGTATTTTTATTCTCAATTGTCTCCCGGAACATACAAAGATCAAGAAAATATTTCAATGATGCACTCATTCAAGCATTGTTATAGGAGGAAGGCGTGGACGTAGATAAAAATATGAAAGTAGAGAAATACAACTTAAAAATATGGGTTAATTAAATTACAGTGCTCAAATTGGAGAAGTATGGAGAGGTGACACATTTTTTTCAGTCCTCACTGTAAACAGGAGGAATAAACTATGTTTAAAGCTACTCATAACCGATAAAATAGTTTTATAAGTTGAAAAATGCATTGTTTTAAGTAAATTTGTTCAAAAACCTATTAACATGAATGACCTTGCCTAAATTATTGTAAATGTCGAGACGTCACTCACACATGGCGCAGTTAGGACCAAAAAAATGGTGGTATTATATTTGATTCACAATGTGTTTTATGTTACTTTGTAGTAGAAACGTATTTATGATGAGGGATTTTTCTTGGTATTGAAGTAAATTGGTTTTATTTAAGTGGTTAGTAAATAGTTTCTATTATATGTAGTGTATTGATGTAGCATTTCACAGCTAAAGCTTAGATTGGCGCAGTTTGGGCACTCGAGGATATATTCAATTATTGATTCTGATTCCAATTTCATTAATATACTGAAATAAGCCTCCTGTTTCCCCAAATAACATAATAATAAGTGATGACGAGGACTTAAATGCTTACATTGATCCTCAACTGCTAAAAAAAGCTCAAACGATATCAAGAGTCGATCCCACAATCCATTGTAATACATGGAAATGTCTGAAAGCTGTATAAATCGGGTGTTTACGAACTTAAATATACTGGAAAACTGGCAATTGGGCACGGAAAATTGGTTGGGATGCAACAAACTTCATAATGATACACTGGAATTACACACCTGTAAGCATATGCATTGAAAAAGCATCACTCGAGCATTTCACATTCCAACATGGCAGACATTTAGTATTAATTAATCCTTTTCGTCTCCATATTAATCATCCGGACATTGGGATCATCATGGATATTTTCGCTGTTGTAAACAGGAGCATGAAATTCCGTTGATTCACGACACTTCCGCGGGATTTGATAATTTCTTGCTGTAAAAACGGAAGTGACCAATAGTGATGTTAATGAACTTATATAATTAAAAAAAAACATTTTTGTCTGTGAATTGGGAAAAAAAGATACTGTTTTCCATTGGGCATAGGACCGAATTTCGGCTATAAAATCGCCCACAAAAAATCCCTGCTTGATGATGAGATAAAGCCATTGATCACGATTGTTGAGACATCATATGCAGTTTTTCACCTTTCATTTTCATTGTTTGCGGAATTTGATTACTGGTAGTACCCAAAGTTGAAGCACAATATCCTCCATATGCCAACAATTCTAGCATAGTTGCAGCCTGTGACATGAGCAACTTGCCTGACATTTGATCAATGCCAAGGAAACTTGCTACATGATCAAGAAGTATTTATCAAAATTATAATTGATTTTCAGTATCAGATAATAAAGTTTCACGAGTCTAAATAGCACATTGTTATTCTACTACATTCAGTAGTGTTCTTTCAAATTTGTATTGCTCCAATATTATGTGTTACGATTATTTTGATCGGAAAACCACAAGTGGTTCAATCCTAGTCTAATTCATGAGACATACAGGCAATCCGTTCATGATTTCATGTCGGAAGATAGATATCGCCAAGTCTAAAGTCATCTGTAGATTACCAAACGCGATAAACAAAATATTTCCGTTACGGCGGCATAAAAGGGACACAGGAAAATTTTATTTATCGTGATAGCTACACGTGTGCACGCGGTAGGTCCTTCATGCGCATGTAATAGCTTTCACATACGCATGCAGTATATATTACGTACGCATGCGGAAATGATCACGTGCGCACGCAGTAGCTATTACGTACGTACATGGTAAATAAAATATTTCCTATGTCCCCTTTATGCCACTGTGAAAATATTTTCTATGTCCCCTTTATGCCACAGTGAAAAAAAACTTTTTGAAACTTTATTTTGCTGTTGTAAAACACGTTATAAACGTAATATTTGAGCAGACTACATGAAAATATTGTGTTTTTCAAAATTGCCAATTATTTTACCAATGCAATTTCAGAAAAAAATATTCCAAAAGAAAAAAAATACCTACCTACCCACCTCTGGAAATTAGGGTCGGAGCACTGCAAACAATTTTTAGCTCACCTGATTCATCAGGTGAGCTTTTAGGATCGGTGAATGTCCGGCGTCCGTCGTCCGTCCACAATTAGTTTGTTTACACTCTAGCAACCGCAACTCTTTACGAATCTTGTTTAAACTTGCTCACAATGTATATGGCCACAATGTCTCGGCTAAGTTCGATTATGGGCAAAATCTGATAATAACTTCTAGAGTTATGGGCCCTTGAATTACAAAATTTGCTATATTTAGCTTGTTTACACTCTAGCGCCTTCATTTATTCACCAATCCAGATCATATTTTCAGTAAATGTGTATAACCAAAAGATCTTGGACAAGTTCGATTATGGGTAATATCGGACCAGAACTTCAAGAGTTATCTGCCCTTGACTTTGAAAATTTGCTATATTTGAGTTTGTTTACACTCTAGCGCATTCATTTATTCACCAATCCTAATCATATTTTCAGTAAATGTGTATAACCAAGAGATCTTAGACGAGTTTGATTATGGGCGGAATCGGACCAGAACTTCAAGAGTTATGGGCCCTTGACTTTGAAAATTTGCTATATTTTAGCTAGTTTACACTCTAGCACCTATATTTATTCACTGATCCTAATAATATTTTCAGTAAATGTGTATAACCAAAAGATCTTGGACAAGTTCGATTATGGACGGAATTGGACCCAAACTTCAAGAGTTATGGGCCCTTGATTTTGAAAATTTGCTATATTTTAGCTTGTTTACACTCTAGCACCTTCATTTATACACCGATCCTAATGATATTTTCCGTAAATGAGTATAACCAAAAGATCTCGAACAAGTTTGATTATGGGTGGAATCGGACCACATCTTCAAGAGTAATGGGCCCTTGACTTAGCAAATTTGCTATATTTTAGCTTGTTTACACTCTAGCGCCTTCATTTATTCACCGATCCTAATCATATTTACAATGAATGTGTATGACCTTATGGTTATGGACATGTTAAGTTATGGGTGGAATCGGTCCACAACTTCAAGAGTTATGGACCCTTGGATTAGAAAAATTGCTACGTTTTAGCTTGTTTAACAGTATTATACCTTCATTATTGGCCTTCAAGTTCTCAGGTGAGCGATAAAGGGCCAATGTGGCCCTCTTGTTTAATGATGGCCTTATTTGGACTATTTCAATTGATTACAGGATGACCCTGATGAAATGCTTTGTTGATTATTGTAAAATTGATGTACAGTCAAACCGGTGTTAGCGACCACCTCCAAATAAAGACCATCCTGTGAATAATGGCCATTCTCATTGATAATTTATAACGAAAGGAATTCAAATTGGGGCCACCTGTCAATAAAGACCACATTTTGTCTTCTTCAAGGTTGGCCTTTGTACAGAGGTTTGACAAAATGATTGGATTTGTATATTACTTCGACAAAAACTTTTCAAACTATGCCACTAGGTCTGAATTGGCCCTGTCCTAGGTTCCTCGTATATAGACTTGGCTAAAATATACCAAAATAGGAAGTATAAAAAGTAACAACCTTATTTTCAACCATTCCCGATGATGTATGTCTACATTACAAGCATATTTTGTATTGCAGGATAATGTTTTGGGACAACTGGAAGTTAGTAAGTCCCAATAGGAGTCCATACTTGGACTTTATCAGCTTGGGAAATGTTAGATGCTCCAATATGGAAATGCAATGGATGAGATGTGCTGAAAATGTTGGCTTTTCAAATACAAAGAAGTATTGTGAAGCTTTACATGAAGATTATCTGGAATGTTTATGGAATGTAAAAACTGTAAGTTATTAGCATTTTTGCATTGATATGAATAATGATTATTCAAAATTTGAAAATTGTACAGTCAAACTTGTAGCAAAGGCCACAATATAAGTGACCTTTCCATAATGTGAACTTTACTGACAGATGGCCTTTATTCAGAGGTCATTTTGTTCCAAATAATCTATGACAGTTTTTAAAAGAATGGCCTTTATCAGGAGGGGACTGCAAACTTAGGTTTGACTGTGTTGATATATCATGTTTGGAGACATTTATATAGAATTTTACGCCCCTTTTCAATAGTCACATGAGGCGGACTGTTCACCTAACCATCGTTCCTGGAAAGAACCAGTACAGTACTAGAATCCCATCTTCCATTAGCAACTGCCTACTTTCTAAGATAAAGAGACATGGTCGGTAGTGGGGCTCGAATCCACGACCCTCTATCAGTGAGAGGCTAAAGACTTAGTGTTGTAAATTCGGACTTGAAAGAGAATCGATTATCAGATCGAATCGGAAAGGGTGTTTCGATTCACAATCGGAAAATAATCGACAAGTGACAGCAACGATTATTCGATTATAACTGATTACCGTTACATCACAAGCTAAAGTGATTTGAAGTCGGTGACCGTAACCACTCAACCACGGAGGTGGGTGTGTAGGTTCAAGGAATAAGTGAAATTATAGTATTTACATTCGTCTTATGTATTTCTATACTTGACCGAAGTTAAAACGATGTGTTCTGCTTAAAAGTTTATTTCCAGCCTATCATTCAATAGCATGTATATAGGCTAGCTTTGATATGGAGATAATATGTATATTTCTTTGCAGAAAAAGAGGATTAAGGCCATTAGAACTGAAAGAGTTCGCCAGAATAAACCTCCACCACAAATTCCAGAAGAATACCTGTAAAATATATTCATTTAATGTATTATTGTGACTGTGATGATGAAATTTTACTTTGGGACTTTTTGTAGCTAAGATAAAGAAAAACAATATCAATCTTAGCTAGACTGAAAATTAGTGACATTTTAAGAAGTATTCTGATCTTTGAAGTGTGTGAACGATGTGGTGAATTTTCTCTTTGAAAGGATGATGTTAAGTAGTTTAATTCATTGGAATTTATTATATTGATCACAATAAAAATAATTTTGTTCTTTTATCATGTTGTGTTTTGTATATATATACTGTCAAACACATGGAAATTGCCAAAACATTTTTTTTCATCAGCATGATTCTAGGAATACCTATTTTATTAGCTTGCATGAGCACTTGTGCTCAGGGTGAGCATTTGTGATCAGTCTTTGTCCGGCATCGTAAACTTTAATCTTGTGAACACACTAGGAGTCACATATTTAGTCAAATTTTCACTAAACTGGGTCAGACTGTTACTATCGACAAACAATTATTTTGGGGTCAAAAACTAAGTTACCAGGGCAAATTGCTTGAAAACCTTGTTAACACTCTAGAAGTCACTGTTTTGATTAGGTCTTCATGACACTTGGTCAGAATGTTTATATTGATAAGTTAGACAAGTTTGATAATGGGTCATCTGTGGTAAAAAAATATGTCACCTGGGAAAATTGCTTGAAAACCTTCTGAACACGCTAGAAGTTACTGTTTTGATTGGAACTTCATGAAACCTCGTCAGAATGTTTGTCTTCATGATATCTTGGAAGAGTTCGATAATGGGTCACCAGGTCAAATCTTGGAAAAACCTTGTTAGCACTCAAGAATTCACAGTTTTAATTGGATCTTCACCAATATCCACAAAATGTTTGTTTTAATTATATTTTGGACAAGTTCGAACAAGGGTCATCTGGGTCAATAACTAGGTCACAGGTCAAATCTTAGTAAAACCTTGTTAACCCTGTAGTTGGCACAGTTTAGATTGTATCTTCACCAAACCTTGTAACAATGTTTGTCTTAATAATAATTATGTTGGACCAGTTCGAACATGGGTCAGCTGGGGTCAAAAACTAGGTCACCAGGTCAAATGTTAGGTAAACTTTTATTCCACTGCAGATGTCAAATTTTGATTGGATCTTCACCAACATTGTCAGAATGTTTGTCTAAATGATATATAAGATAAGAAGGAACATGGGTCATCCGGAGTCAAAAACTCGGTCAACAGGTCAAATCTTCGGAAATTCTTGATAACGAAGTAGATGTCATGGTGTTGATAGGATCTTCACCAAACCTTGTTAGAATGTTTGTCTTAATAATATGTAGGACAAGTTCGAAAGTGAAAAAACTAGGTCGCCAGGTCAAATTACAGGAGAACCTTGTTATCAGCAGTCCTCATGACACAGGTTCAAAATAATGTTTTAATGAGTACCGGTAAACAATCATCCATCATGCGAGCGATACCAGATCCACAAGAACAGTAGCTGTTCAAAATTTTAATATCTCAGATTTTTAGCTCACATGTCACAAAGTGACAAAGTGAGCTATTAGGATCACTCTCCGTCCGGCGTCGTGCGTCGTCAAACTTTATGTTGTGACCACACTAGGGGCCACATTTTTACCCAATTTTAGCAAAACTGGATCAGAACGTTAATATCAACAAAATCTCGGACGAGTTCGATATTGGGCCATTTGGGGTCAAAAACTAGGTCACCAGGGCCAAATAAGAGAAAACCTTGTGAACACTTTAGAAACACTGTTTTGACTGGATCTTCATGAAACTTTGTCAGAATGTTTATTTTAATAATATGTAGGTCAAGTTTGATAATGGGTCATTTCTGTAGTAAAATTAGGTCACTAGGGCAAATTGCTGGAAAACCTTGTGAACATTCTAGAAGTCACTGTTTTGATTGGATGATCATGAAACCTTGTCAGAATGTTTGTCTTCATAATATCTTGGACGAGTTCGAACATGGGTCATCTTGGGTCAAAAACTAGGTCGCTAGGTCAAATCTTATGAAAAACCATGTTAACACTGTAGATTTCACGGTTATTATTGGATCTTCACCAAACTTTGTCAAATCGTTTGTTTTAATGATATAACGGTCAAGTATGAATATGGGTCATCTGGGGTCAATAACTAGGTCACCAGGTCAAATCTTAGGAAAACTTTGTTAACACTGTAGATGTCACAGTTTTAATTGGATCTTCACCAAACCTTGTCAAAATGTTTGCCTCAATTATATGTGGGTCAAGGATGAACATGGGTCAGCAGGGTTCAAAAACTGGGTCACAAGGTCAAATCTTAGGTAAAAATCTTGTAAAAGCTCAAAATGTCATGGTTTTGTTTGGATCTTGGCCAAACCTTGTCAGATTGTCTTAATGATATTAAGGACAAGTTCAAATATGGGTCACCTAGGTCAAATCTTAGGAAAACCTTATTAACACTGTAGATGTCAAATTTTTATCGTATCTTCACCAAACCTAGTCAGACTGTTTGTCTTAATGATATGTAAGACAAATTCGAACATAGGTCGTCTGGGGTCAAAAACTAGGTCACTGGTTCAAAACAATGTTTTATTGAGTGAACAGTGATTGTCATGTGAGCGATATAGGGCCATCTTGGCCCTCTTGTTTAAGCACATTATGTCAACAAATAATTTTAATTTTGGTCTTAGAAGGGAGATTTCATGACATAGTTCATAGACTAGCATGTTGATGGGATAGTGTGAAATGGCTATTAAGGTCTAAAATTCCCGTTTGGACCGGAAACAAATTAATCATTTATATGTATATTACAGTACAACCTCTCCATAGTAGCCCTCTCTTGAACAACAATCTCCCTTCAACAACAGCATGATTGTTTCCCACTGCACTATTTAACTATTAATTTAACCTCTAGAACAACAGCAACATAACTGTGCTACTCCCAAAAGTTGTTGCTTTGGAGAGGTTACACTGTATTGTATATGATGAACATGTTTTTGATCTGTGGGGCCATTTGAGGGCCTAATTAACAAATATACACCAATATCCAAGAAACAGAAACAAAAGAAGAAGAACAAGCATTTATTTCATAAACCGAGTAAACGGACAAAATGCGAAAAGATCACACAATATCAATGCCTTGAAATTCAAGGTCTAATTTGAAACAAAAAACAACAACAACATTATTACATACATGTAGCCTCAACAAACTGAAAACAAAATAGTCAATTTATGAAGACATATAAAAAAAATATAAATCCCACAATATTTCCAGATCGTCTCATCTTAGTGAAACAGAGCTATAATTATTAATTCACAATGAGATATATTGATGTGCTCAATATATCAGAAAACTAAAATAGACAATGCATCACTTAACAGTTCTGCTACATCTCAAGTACCTCTTCCATCCGGCCTACACCATTATTACTGTCTCGTTGCCAAGTAACGGGCCTAGTCTATTGCAGTACTTTACTACACTGAGCACAAATACAAATTCTGGGTCTTCATTGAAGCAAGATAATTTTATGCTGATTTATTTAGAAAAAGGTGTTACCTGCCATTTAAGCAGTCATTTTTTCATACAAGTTTCGTTGGATTACTTCATTTTTGTATATATATAGTAACAATATATTAAAGCATCAGTAATTGATTGACAAGAAAAACTGAAGATCTGTCAACATTGTACCCATCAATGTCAGCTCTACATAAGAAATGTGTGAATTCACGATCTTCTTAAAAAAATATTGTAGTGAGGCACAGAACTTAAAATTGAGCATCAATTTGTCATAATAAAACTCATACTTCAAATAATGTACTGGGATTGTCAGTGAACAAGGAAATTTCAGTACATGTATGTACTGTTAACAATTTTGACTTACAATCCATACCCTAAAATGTCAATAAACTTCCTTTTCGTCGAGGTACATACAAAGTAATCAACCCCTAACTTCATAGTCCCTCATTACAAACAGGAGTTCATCACTTATCATAATGATGCATTAAATCTGATGCAATCAAACATATTATCAATCAAATCAACAAAACGTATATGTAGATCTACAGCAAATGTTAATCAAGAAAACAAATCTGAAATTTATGGTAAGTTCCGAATACAGAAAATCTCTTAACAGTGTTAGCGGAAAACAGTGACAAAGAGCATATATTAATACTACATTGGTCCATGATCATTGGACAAATTCCATTCTGTTGAAAATTAGATTTAAATAATGGTAAAGGAATTGCACTTCAGTTAATTAATAAATATTAATTGAAAGTAGTGATATCTTGAACTCATAATAAATATTAGTTGAAAATAGTGATATCATAAATTCATAATAAATATTAGTTGAAAATAGTGATACTATGTATCTTGAATTCATAATAAATATTAGTTGAAAATAGTGATATCTTGAATTCATAATCTATTATTCCTATGAGGAATTTCTTCTTAAAAGTAAAGCTCCTTGATGAGAGTATATATGTTGTTCCATGTGCTGGTACCAGTCTTTAACTTTGTGAGTTGACATCAAGTCTTTAAACGCTTTACATCCTTCAAATGAATGCAGGGCACCATATACAGACTACAAATATAAGAAGTTTATTTATATGGTTTACATCGAAATCTTGATGTATATACAAACAGATTCAAAATGTCGCTAATATATCAAACATGAAGTTCATTAACATAAATTCTCAGCTCAAATTCTTTACATTAAACTGAAAGTTAAGGTTTGTTGATACTTTAAATAATAGTTGTTAAGCAGAGCTAGACAGGTTTTTTCAGGCTATTCATCCAGCAGGACTACCAGTTTAGTATTAATTATAACTAGTTCTTCAGAAATTCAACACAGTCGATTTCTACTTGTAATTATGAGCTGATGAGTGAATTTGTCAACCTCAAGACTATTTAAACTGTCTTATGAATGGAAGATCATTCATAAAGTAACATCATATGATTGGTACCAGTTGGTCAGTAATAAGTGTGAAGACAAGATGAATCAATGCTCACTGGATGTACTTTGTGGAAAGAAAACAAAAATTTATCATCTCTGATAATATTTACTACGGTAGACTGGAATATTTAGGAAATAGACTAACAATTATATACAGGTCTGAGGTTATAAACTTTGGATCGGTCTATACAAGCTCCAATCTCCTATTTTGTCTTTTAATGTTTTTAAGGTATGAACGGACAATAATGATGTTATTGATACATTAGCCTGGCAGTATATCTGATCTGAACATGTATCTAAACATTAATCAGCTCTATCCATTCAGCAATAATACTTTGAGGATGGCATGTAGATTTTAAGCTTGGAGACTGTTCTCAAGTTTTATAGTCTAAAAACAACACCAACCAATCAGCTAAGGTTTTATGATTTTTACAGTCCTATACTTTATGCTCTTAGAGCTATGTCACGTAATGGTTACAAATCCAGCACTCCCTAGTTCTATACTTACAAGATCAGCTAGATTTGGTCTATCTCCTCCTAAGAATATTTTATCACCAACAGCATCCATCCATTCATCACACGCATCATACAGTGACTCTCGTGGATCGTCCTTTATTTTATGTCTGAAACATTAGTGAGAAATGTATAAATATTATTATTATCAACAGTAAAATAATTGTTTCATAACAAACACTGCAGTCAAATCTATGAACAAAGGCCACAATGGGGAAAGACATAATGTGACCTTTATTGACAGGTGACCTTAAAGTCCTTTATTAGAGGGTCATATAGATTTGAACAATCAATTATTGTTTTTGAGAGAATGGCCTTTATTCACAGAGTGGCCTTTATTCGGAGGTGGCCACTTACACTGCATACAGATTTGCCAAGTGCTATCTTGATCTTAACAATAAATGTATACTCATGTGTACATCTTACACACCTGATATTCTTTCCAAAATAGTCTAGTCTTTAGATATCAATGTTGCACTATAAATTGAGATAATATATACTAGTATTTGCATTTAATAATATCAAGGACCTTAAAGGATATAAAACAAGAGGGCCAAGATGGCCCTATATCGCTCACATGACAATCACTGTTCACTCATTAAAACAGTGTTTTGAACCGGTGACCTAGTTTTTGACCCCAGACGAACTATGTTCGAATTTGTCTTACATATCATTAAGACAAACAGTCTGACTAGGTTTGGTGAAGATACGATCAAAATTTGACATCTACAGTGTTAATAAGGTTTTCCTAAGATTTGACCTTGTGACCTGGTTTTTGAACCTAGGTGACCCATATTTGAACTTGTCCTTAATATCATTAAGACAAACAATCTGACAAGGTTTGGCCAAGATCCAATAATAACTGTGAAATCTACAGTGTTAACATGGTTTTTCATAAGATTTGACCTTGTGACCCAGTTTTTGAACCCGGCTGACCCATGTTCATCCTTGACCCACATATCATTGGGGCAAACATTTTGACAAGGTTTGGTGAAGATCCAATTAAAACTGACATCTACAGTGTTAACAAAGTTTTCCTAAGATTTGACCTGGTGACCTAGTTATTGACCCCAGATGACCCATATTTATACTTGACCGTTATATCATTAAAACAAACGATTTGACAAAGTTTGGTGAAGATCCAATAATAACTGTGAAATCTACAGTGTTAACATGGTTTTTCATAAGATTTGACCTAGCGACCTAGTTTTTGACCCAAGATGACCCATGTTCGAACTCGTCCAAGATATTATGAAGACAAACATTCTGACAAGGCTTCATGATCATCCAATCAAAACAGTGACTTCTAGAGTGTTCACAAGGTTTTCCAGCAATTTGCCCTAGTGACCTAATTTTACTACAGAAATTCCAGTTATCAAACTTGACCTACATATTATTAAAATAAACATTCTGACAAAGTTTCATGAAGATAAAGTCAAAACAGTGATTTCTAAAGTGTTCTCAAGGTTTTCCCTTATTTGGCCCTGGTGACCTAGTTTTTGACCCCAAATGGCCCAATATCGAACTCGTCCGAGATTTTGTTGATATTAACGTTCTGACCCAGTTTTGCTAAAATTGAGCCAAAAATGTGGCCCCTAGTGTGGTCACAACAAAAAGTTTGACGACACACGACGCCGGACGGAGAGTGATCCTAATAGCTCACTTTGTCACATGTGAGCTAAAAACAGGAGTGAAAATCTGAACTTACCTTTCTAATTATCTCAATAAATAATGTGAAAATGTCCAGTCAAAATTTAAAAATAAAACATTGTGTAATTCAACAATAAAGCCAACATCAGATTTTTTACAATTAAATAAGCAACCATAAGGCCTAACATAAAAACAAAATAGGAGAAAAGAATTATTATGAGAAACTAAGACTCTGCCTTGTCATGTGCAATGGTCATTTACAATGTATGTGCTAATACACTCCATCCAATTACCTTCTTTTGACTATCTTTCCTATAAAATACATAGCCAGTGCTCCAACATGAACTACAAAGAATTGTTGAAATTTGGAGAAATTCTTATCCCATTCTCCCCACTCTGCAAAATGGTGAAATGCTTCTAAAGCTTCTGAGGGTGTTTGATAAACATTTGGTGAAATTGTATGCATTAAAATATCATCTGTCCATCGTCTCCATTTTCTTTCTTCTCTGTAATATATGAGAACAAATTACATTTTTAATACTCGGTTTGAGCATTAAACATATAGATAATTTAACTAGAGACATTTACCACTATAACAAATTATATAATTATATTAAAAGTTGGTTTGAGTATATTGATAAAGAATACTTAATAGCTCATGCTTTTTTCTTTTTGTCCATTCAATTGATTACAAAGAATTATATTATTAAAGTTCTAAACTATGATTTAAAAAACTGTGAACATCAGGAGATTTAACAGATATAAACCTATACTTCAATCACACGCATTATTAACTACATCCACTATTAGTGATCCAGAATTAAATATGATTAATCTACATTGTGACTTGTTTTATAGAAAAATTGTAACATAATGTCCTTATTGCTGATAAGAATTTATATTTTAAGACAGTCAAACCTATGAATAAAGGCCACTCATGGCCATTGGCATAGACAAAATTTGGGCCTTATTGACAGGTGGCCTTTATTTGGAGGTCATTTTGTTGATAATTTGTTATAAATAATCAATAATGTTTTTTTTAAAATAATGGCCTTTATTCACAGGGTGGCCTTTATTCATTGGTAGCTGCTAGCACAGGTTTGACTGTATTTTGAGTATTCTGTTTGACAGATATAGAGTAGGAGGGAGTATGATTACATATGCCAATAAGCCAAACTGTACATTTCCTGAATACAAGCAATCAAGTAAAATAAAGCAAATATCCAGGAGCATTCATGATCTATTTTAAGCTACACTACTACAATATTACAGCACTATGACAACAAACTTTAATGCGTGTTATCAAACATATAAATCAAATTTAAAGTACTGAAAGCACTCATGGAAACTGAACTTACATAGACTTACACTGCAACATGGATCTGGAACTAGTTTATTTAACAATTGCAGATGTAGGGAAATGTAGTACTTAGGTCTGCATAGAAATTCAGGAGCACCAAGCAAGTGACAGCTAAGGAAAGCTGAATTATCGGTTCAGTTTCCAAAAAACTGGGTTACAAACACAGATTAGACATAAAATTAATGCAGTTCCAATTTGATAAGAAATATTTTGTTCTTTCGTAGATTTAATATATGAAGACAACAGCAACAGAATTACAAAAAGTTTTCAAAACAGCTAAGTCATTAGACAGAATTATCTGACACAATACAAAACAAGTTTACGCATTTATACATTTTGTAACTATGTTTGTTTAATCGGGTTTATCCCATTTTCAACATTATTTCAGTCATATCGTGGCGGGCATTTATCCTTACCAGCTTTCCTGGACTTCATTTAGGCCTATACCAGTACTAACCACATTCTATCCATAAGCTTCTGTCAAGCTACCCCACATAATTCAGAGGTGGAGGACAATTAAACATAGGATGCAATATCTTCCATCAAATTTGTCACAGACAGAGTGAGCCTTGCCCGGGTTCGAACTCACTACCTCTCGATCAGTAGACAAACGCCCTAACCACTGAGCTAACCGGGCGGGCCATTTTGTATCCACAAGATAACTACCATCATTATCAAGAGTAGTGAAAGAAGGGCTGTCTTTACAACTATAGCCTTCAGAAAATCAAACAAGTGAATATAAACATTCAAAGAAATTCAAATTTGCTTCGATATTACAGTAAGCCATAACTCCAAATTGAACATTTGCTCAAACTACACATACAAATAACATCATACCTATAATACGATTCAACAGAATCTGATACTACTCATCAATTCTGAGTTTGACAGGAAGTTCATGCAGCTTTTAACATATGTTAAGTTACGAGTTCTTTACATGAGTATACAGTACAACCTCTCCAGAGCGGCCCTCACTAGAGCAACAACCTCTCCATAACAACACCTTCAAAATTTCCCTAAGCTGATATTTACTATAAAATTAACCTCTGTAGAGCAACAACCTCTAAACAACGGCCAATATTTGCTCTACAGAGGTTGTACTGTACATCAATAATTTAAGGGACAAAGATTGGTGTCAGGTTTAGCAAGCATCCAACTAACATAAAGTTTGTATTGTAATAAGCACTTGGAAGTTCTGATTTATTGGTTGGTAATTTTATACATTAAATGTGTAAGGCATTCCATAACAAGCATTATCAGGAAACAACAGATAAATGCTTGAACTAATGGTAGAGTAATGCAATAGAAAAGAAGGATGAGCAACAGCACAAATACATGTAACAAAAAAAATTAACAATGCAACAGTAAATCAAAGCAACATTTTGGAAATTTATAAACCTTTCACGGTCAGCATTATCATTGTTAACATTCTTGTCACTATTATCTCTGAAACAGAACATCAAACATAGACGATCATGAGATGAGAAATCCTAACAAGCACTTGATTATAGTTACAAAAACAACGATGGAATCATTTGTATTACAGTAAGTAACTATTTTTCTTATGTACAAAGGGCACAACAAAATGTTCAAAACATATGGGATGTCAACAGAAAATACCATAACATCCAACAATACGAACAGGTAAGGAGAAAATGATGTTGAGCAAAATTAATCAAACTGAACATATCAGTCCTAAAGTCTACATGTATGTGTTTCAATTACTTGCAATTAAGGAACTTTTGGTTTCACTTACTTTCGTTGTTTATCTCCAGTTTTATCATACGATTCTCCGCACATAATAAAATATTTGTTAGGATAATCCCATACTGTTTTTCTCCCCTTTTTCTCTTTTATCCCGGGATAGTAAGAGTGCAGCTTGGTAAGTGGTGTAGTTTGATCAAATACATAACTACCCAGAACACTCACTATACTGGAAGAATCATTGAATTGCTGTAAATAGTGAGATAGAGGTAGTAGATTAATTCAACAAACAGCACTGCAATTTTCTTCCTTCTTTGTTTGGGTCTGGTAAATAGACCTTTCCCAATAGCAGTTAGGCTTCAATTTTGCAGAAATTCCCAATGAACATTTAAAAAGAAAGAATTTCAAAATCAGACTTAAAATGACAAGGTTATGGCCATTTTTTTGACGAGAAGTAAAGTATACTAGTGCACAGAAACCAGAGAACTCAATTTATTTGGCAATGCCTATTGATGAAATTTCCCAATAACCTGGTTGTCGCGACTCTGAAATTCCCAATCTGATCAGACCCAGACCCATTCCCAATGAGATGAAAAAATCACTGCAGCTTCAGGTGGCAAAATCTTTACAGTAGTTGTTTTCGAGTAGTATAATTTCAAATGGTATGATTACAAGTATTTCAGTGATTTTTTTCCAGAATTTTCTCATTATCCATGCTCACCAAAAGGGAAAATTCAGCGTAACAAATTCCAAAATGGAAATATAATAACAAAATTATTTTACTTAGAAGATGTGATTATTTAGTCAAGGGGAAAATTCTGGCAATTTTTGGGGGGAATGAAAGAATTTTGCAAGGGGGCACTGCCAGTTTTTACAGCAAAAAAATCACTGTACAAATTGTACAAAATAAAGAATCTCAAATTACACAAAACTCTGAAGCTTTGAGACGTGAACAATGCTTTGAGAATGTCTTAATATATTACGTTTTGCAAAAATAAAATTTGTCTGCTTTGTCATAATAATGAAATATATTTTATAAAATATACAAGTACCCACTTACTAGTGTGAATTCAGAATCACCAACTATACCATCAACAACAAGAATAGGAACTTTCTTATATTCAGAAAACTTCATTTGGGATTTAGTAACAGAGTTCACTTCTACTACATCATATGGAAATCCAAAATAGTCCAGAGCAGCTCTCACTTTACAACAGTAAGGGCAAGACTGAAACTGGTACAAGGTAAACTTCTGTGGTCCAATATCAACAACTCCTTTCATCTGAGAAAGAAATATAATATTAAGGCTTAAGCATATGAAATTACTAGCTGAAAGAGCTGAAGAAATAAACTTCAAAATAATTTTATTGACTTTTGTTTTACAAGTAATCTGTATGGTATCATGAAGTGATTGGCCTTCAACAGGTTTGAATATAGGCAGGTCTTAGAACTAGTGGTTTGCAAATTTCTCCTTCCAAAGCCCATTACTGTAATATATATGTATTGCGAAGACACATTGGCATGTACAAATGATTTAAAATTTACTTGCACATATGCCATTTATTTTCAATACATGTAGCAGGGTGATGTTTTTGTGGTTTGATTTAGTTTCAAGGGAAGTAAATCTTGGTGATACTGTGTTGTTCTTTGTTTGAGTTGTCTCCCTTGCTGTGAAGTGTGGTCAGTTTTGATTATTTCTTAGAGTTATCTGGTTTGATGAAAATCAATGACCCATAAAGGAATGTGACCTTTTAAGTCTTTTTTCTTAGCTCTTTGTGCTGGTATAACCAGTTCTTTACTTTTTACTGCCTAAACTAGATGTTTATATTTCATAGGAAAGGTTCAATTATTGTTTTTTTGGTTAGTATTTCAAAATTGTTTTAGATTATTCTTTTCTAATGACTTCATAAATAAGTACAAGAATTGCCTATTTTAAGTATAGCTATTTAGTTAATAGTTTTGAGGAATTAGATGGTTTTCAGTGTAATACCTAGTTGACTTGATTTACCACACCTATCTTTACTTCTGATCACTTTTTAAATAATACCTTTCTAACTTTACAGTTGCTAACAGTCACAGAAGAGAGAGAGAGTAATCTGAGTATATAGTTTGAGAGGGAAAGATACATTTATCCCATAGATGGTAAGTGTAATGTTGTAAATGTATTTTGCAATTACGTTTAGATGTGTGTATAAATGTCATTGTTTTGTACTACCAGGTAGTTGTATTAACGGTAGATGCAACTAAAAATCCGGTCGAAACACTTGTCGTTATCCACGCGCACATGCGCAGTCGCATTGAAAAGAATGGACATATAGTATAACTTTTATTGATTTATGCCGTATCATTACTTATCTTCGGAAAATATTTATGGTATAATGTAATAGTTAAGTACTTTGAGATTAAGCATGCATGAATAATTTTGATGTATCGTCTTGTAATTAGGCTAAATTAATGGGAAAAAGTTCGACATTGCCGATCGAATATTTTGAAAAATGGCGGAAAATTGGCGGAAAGACGTTAATAAGTGGTAAATTGGTGCAGAACAGGCGTAAAGACCGATGGATGCATTTGTTCAAAATCAATGTTTTTCAATGATTGATACATCAAAGAATCATCTTCATTGATTTGTTAGGCGATTTTGTTGACAATGTTTCCTCTGTGTAGTTGTGAAATTTCTCTAAAAAGGGGTTGAATTGACAACTTTTAAAAAATGTATGCCTCTTACTGCGACATACATGAAGTGGTTTTCCTCACTTCTTATACCAAAAATGATACTGGGAACACTTACTGCACACAATCTTCTGTTACTTCCAATATTTATTAAATGTTTTGGTGAAAAGATAATGATCATTTAACTAAAACATGTGCACAATGTCGGGCATTTTTTTCACCACGGCACGAAAAACGAAAAAAAAAAGAATCTCATTTAACTCATAAAACAATAAGTACATTTCTAAAATCAGCTATCTTTCAGCTTTTTAACATGGTTACCAAAAAAACAATCGGTTAATGATTGACAAAAACATGACAATTTTATTTGAACATGTACACAAAGTCGGGCATGTTTCCACCACGGCGTGATAAACGAAAAAAAAAAGAATCTCATTTAACTCGTCATTTCTCAATCAATTTATAAGATAGTGAAAAAATAAGTACACTTTCAAAATTGGCTATATTTCAGCTTTCTAACAAGGTTACATTTAAAAGAATTAGTCCATAATTAATAAAACAACAGCCACTTTAATAACAGGGGTTTAATACTCTCCCGCTATGCTACGGTACTACATCGCTAAAACAATAGAATATCGATTAATTATTGATCATCTATACACCAGCTAGGTGACGACACCTTATGTTAATACATATACGATTATCGAGGAAGTTGCATCTACCTCTAAATACAACTACCTGGTACTACATGATATGTTTGATGTAAATTGTAAGTTGATAATAACGCACAACTGTATTATTCTATGTTTAATTGAAGACTTCTAGCCACTGATTAAGATAGATATCTATGCATCGTTTATTTGTTTATATATTTCAGAATGTAAAGTTTGTCAATATTGATTGTACCATACTACTACAATAGTGACCACATTATAGAAACAGAAACCCACTACCATTCTTTGTTGTATATACAATGTGGACAAATTACATACCCACCCCCCATTACATACAGATAGTAGTCTTTTTTGATGATGAAGTATACATTAAATTGCAGTTCATCGTCAAAGTCAGTTGTTCTTGAAAAGCCAACAGGTTAACTGAGTCATGTTCGTTTTCTTATTTAATGCACAAATATTCATAAAAGTTCAAACATCTATATAATGTGAGGGATTATTATTATAATCAACATGACCTAAAAGATGTCTTCAACAAAGTAAAGGTGTCAATTACTTTGCCCATATTTCAGAATACCCTTAAATCAACAGTTTACTCCCAACGCTATGGATTAAGTTCGAAGCGTTCCACTCCACTTTTTTACCTGTCTTGATACGGGTCTCTCACTTGTTGATGCTTTGACAGATTTGACAGCTAATCCGGTCGCGAAAACTGATGACCCTATTGCAGCACAAATACCGGCTATCCAATGTCTCCTCCCAGCCGCAAATGATCTAGTGCCATAATGACACGAATAATTGGTGTTAATTGTTTTCTTCAATAGCGATAATTTTTTACCATATTCTTGGCTCTTTGAGGTCGAATGGTGCAAATTAACGACTTTTGAGAAAACCGTCGGTCGTCGCAAGGGCGCCGCCATGATGCTTATATAATACTTAATGCACAACTTCAAAAAATGAAAATATATATTTATAGAAAAGGTAAAATGTAATGAATTTGTATTTGGTCGCATTCAACATTTATTTATGTAAAAAGGAAAAGTAATCATTTTTTATTCAAATTAAAAAAGAATGAAATTTAATTAATAAGCAAATATTGCTCATCAAGTGAAACGATTACTTCCGGGTAACTGTATGACCTCGGCTTTCTCATGCAATCCATGCTGGCATAAATGTAACTTGAATGAGCACAAATTTCTCAATAAATACTAATATTAACTGATTTTGATCGTCATTAAAGCGGTTGAAGGATAAGTAGTAGGATGTCAGAAAAGGGCGAACCCAAAAGTGTCGAAGACACTGCCGGAGCTGATGGGGCTGGAGAGGCAGGCGTTCCAAAAGTGAAAACGGAGAAAGAACTGCAGAAAGAGAAGAAGAGGTTGGAGAAACTTGCGAAGTTTGAAGCTAAAAATAAGAAAAAAGCTGACGAAGCTGCTCAGAAAAAGGCCAAACCAGAATCTGAAGTAAGTGATCCAATATTGAACCCTTGTATAACTCAATAATCGGTACATGAATGATGAATACTAAATGCCGGTGATTCTAAAAACCTACCAACTCAGAGTCAAAGTGTAAATGGTGGAAAAACTCAGAATTCATGGAAATGTCCGTAAGTAATGGAAAATATAGAAGTGGTTATTAAAACAACTTTTCTCAACCTACTTTTATGGTACCATTATAAAGGGATTTCAAAAAATGTGAAAATTAATAATGATAGTTTTAAAGTTACAGTACATGCATCGTGGGTTTTCCAATTTCCACCTAGCCACCGCGTCAGAAATAAAATTCAGGTGGCATGTCACCGTGGCGTGTCCACCGTGGACAGAAATTGCCACGCTAATTGTCACCGTGGCCATTTCACGGTACATCGTAATATTGACGGTCATGGTGGAAACACCGTGGTCAAATTAGACGAACGCGGTGGATTCACGGTGGTTATTTGACTGTGGTTTATTTTTCTGCTACAAATTTTAAACGAAGTAAAAGAAATCATCATGGACAGCGAATTATTTACTTATTATTATACGCACTTACATGCCTGATTTAAATGCATTACTAAGCTGCTACATGTAAATCCAAATTTGAATCATAAATGTCGAAAATGGGATGGCAGTGTTTTCTAACAAACTTAACACATTTATGAAGTGATTTTCAGAAAATGACGTATAGTTACTTCGCTAAGTTTTGTCACCAAATTAGACCTAACTTCTTCAGTTTCAACACTAATAACGCATAAATAAGAAGGGTACAAATTCTCTCAAACAGTCAATAGCACTGCATATCGATTGCCAGGGCTTTTTTTCCTTCTATAGCAGGGGCCGTTCATAGGCGTCTTCTCCTCAGGAAAATTCTTTAAAATCATGCAGTTTTCCTCTAAAATTCTATTTACATCAAGTTTTTTCTTCCCCTTTTGCAAAAATTATGCGTTATTTTTCCCCAAATTTAAGGGAAAGGCCCCTTCCCCTACCTGTGAAAAAAAGCCCTGATTGCACGGGGGTTACAGCTAGAATTAAATGGAGGTTAATTTACCAGTCAAGGTCAGTTTGGAAAACAAACAACCAATGAAAATGCTAGCATTCATCTATCACGTGCTAAGCACATGCTAAGCATCAGTTTCAACACAACTTCATCAAAACAATGTGTGTAGATCATATTGGAATTAAATTGCAATAATGTCTGACCTTATTGACATATTACGCGTTTAAATTAGGACATTCCTGTTCAATTTATGGGAGTAAAATATTAACCAGAGAGCCAGATATATACGTCATCTGATTGACAGAAAACATCATTCATGATGTCAGTTACACTAACTTTAAACCTTGTTTATTTCAACAGCGCTAAAAATAGAAAATCAATAATAGTTAAACTCTCTGGCAAGACAAATTGCACCAGTTCACCCCATTTGTGCAAAAATACACGCGGACTTTAATTGTTGTGTTTTAGTGCTGTGCAAGTGTCTGAAAATATTTTTTTGTTACTCAGCCATTCGTTGAGTTGGATTTTACGGATAATTTCAGGACCTATATTAATTTTGGTCGACTTATACGGTAATTGTTCTGCGATCTTATCAATTTTATTCTTTTTTTTCTCAATAGATCGTGTCACCATCGTGTTGTCATCATAATATGTGTTGTCACCGTGGATTCAAGGTGGCAATGGTCACCGTGGCCGTCCACCGTAATTTTAAGATCTGGGTGAATCTGGGTGGATTCACGGTGGCAAATTTTGCGTTGTCACCCAGAGTCGTCGCCACCGTGACGGGTGGAAAAAGGAAAACCCACCTTGCGTGTACTGTATGCCTGGACTTTAGAGTCACAACATCACAGATATACACTGCAGCATGAGACAGTGATCGGGAAAGGCATGCGCCATGCGCCATAGTCACATTAAAATTCAAAATGTCACATCGTCTTTTGCACCTGATGCGCCCATGTCACGTTCCGATTTTTCAATATAATTTTCGTGTACGAAATAAAGTGAGTATGCAATACATACTGCTGCTCAGTGTCATCTGACGCTTAACGTTATTCTTTGCATTTGCATGCAAGCGCATGATATAGACGCTCTGCGTCGTCTGACGCTTAGCATGATTTCTGTTACCCCGGAAGCTTTACTCGCACATGCCTGCTGACAACCGGCTTACGCTTGATTCTTCGCTCTAAACGGGAAACCAGTGCATAATTAACATTATTGGTTCCCCTTTTTTCGACGAAGTGACGGCGGGCATGTATCCGGGTCACAGAAATAAAAGAGAAACGGATGAATATGCAGTGATCGGGAAAGGCATGCGCCATGCGCCATAGTCACGTTAAAATTCAAAATGTCACATCGTCTTTTGCACCTGATGCGCCCATGTCACGTTCCGATTTTTCAATATAATTTTTGTGTACGAAATAAAGCGAGTATGCAATACATACTACTGCTCAGTGTCATCTGACGCTTAACGTTATTCTTTGCATTTGCATGCAAGCGCCTAATGATATACACGCTCTGCGTCGTCTGACGCTTAGCATGATTTCTGTTACCCCGGAAACTTTACTCGCACATGCCTGCTGACAACCGGCTTACGCTTGATTCTTCGCTCTAAACGGGAAACCAGTGCATAATTAACATTATTGGTTCCCCTTTTTTCGACGAAGTGACGGCGGGCATGTATCCGGGTCACAGAAATAAAAGAGAAACAGATGAATATGAGCCATTCCCAGCGAATCAAATATAATGCTTCGTAAATTGACTTCTTTGGGACTATTCACCAACTTCGCTGCTTGGAAGTATTCTAATACTGGTTTCTACAGCGTTTTTATTGTTAGTGATGAAGTACGGAAAATTTGCATGAACATGCAAATGTCGCACTCGGCCAACTAACATTTTTATCGTGTTTAGACTTAGTTGTACTCATTTTAAAAGCGTGTCATGGCTATAACTGTGTTAAATTAGTAGCTACACAAATGGTGGTTATTTTTACGCCCTAGCTGTGAGAATTGTTTAAAAAATGAACGAGTTGCAGCCTGTTTTCGTAGCAAGGCGTACTTTCGGTTTAGCGATGTTACCTTTCTATGAAGTATCATTCAAAATTTTGACAAACTCGGAAACGAAGCCAATGTGGTTTGGATATGTTGTATTGAGATGAGATTTTAGTTATGAAATATGTACCAGAGTTGAAATGCGATCGTATGGGATAATTGTGCAGAAAGCAGACTTTTCTGAATTGAAAGCCTGCTGAGTATATTTGCTTATATACCATAAGTCACTGACTTATTTGTTACTCAGTTATCATCTGCCAATAACAATGCCTCTCAAAATATTAGTTTGTTATCTCATTAAATGTCACATTGGATTTTGAAAATGTCACATTGATATCGAAAATGTCACATTGATTTTCCATCCGAAAGGGCCATTGTCCCATTAAGAAAATTTCTTTCCCGATCACTGATGAGATATAAATTATAATCATTTTGATGTAACTGAATAGATCGATGCGCATGTGTAGAGTGCGGACGTGCTTTTCGAACCGGCAAAATAAAATACTAAGTTATCATCTTCTGCGGCAACACAGAGATTCTGGATCATCATTAGATAGTTGCGATAACATCATAAATCATCAAGACATCGATAGTGTTCCATAAATATTGAAATATCCCGTTTAAGCTGACATTTTCGTAATCGATCTTATCCCACCCACAATTTTTACATTGTGTCTCGTGCGCAACCGGAAGTCGCATTGAACAATCAACATCCGGATGGTGTAACACCACTAAATTGGGCATCAACATGAAGTCTCCGTACTGCCCCCACATTCTGCCTGTCATTTTCATCATATTTTCATTGAACTTGAGTTATCCCTTCGGTACTAATGGTTATGATACAAAATTTCATGCCAATCATACCGAAATGGCCAAGATAAATTCAAATACATTACTCAATTTCCAGAGTTCATTTGCAATACTTAGCAAGAACCACCATCTATTTAAAATGAAAATAAACTGTAAACAATCATCCATGTTATTGATGTACATGTTAATTATACAATGTGGGGACGTCCAGACCCACCCGGGACCAAATAGATTTCCGTGTGGTATTTGCTCGAAGAGAGTAACATGGAACTCTAAAGCCTTACAATGCGATACGTGCGACGTGTGGTATCACAACAGATGCACTAATATCTCTGATAGTCTTTATAGTATATATATGGTAAATCCAATATAACTTGGATATGTTTAAACTGCGGCATCCCAAACACATCATCCGCGAACACTGTTGATATTTCCTTTTTTGAAACAACCAATCCTTTTAACATATCCGATAGTGCTGGCAGTAACCATCCAAATGTTTCTACACCACTCAAACCATGCCCCCCAGAACCTGTGAACATGAATATTTCCAACGTATCTGATCATCTGGACAGTATAATCTCCGATAAGGATTTGTCTTCGTCTTTGTCTAACAATACTAGTAACGCCTCATCGAAAATGCCAAGTATTTCTATAGAAACAGCGAGTAGTGCTAACAACCTCAATCATAAGTCTACGTCGTTCAATATACTTGTTACTAATTTCCAAAAAGTTGGAACTGCATCATGTGATCTCTAGTATGGAACCAGACGTCATCATTGGTTCGGAAACCCATCTTAATCCGTCAGTTCACGACGCTGAGCTATTTCCACACAATATCCCAGGAGAACACCTTCATAAAGTTTTCCGCAAAGATCGAAATCTTACTTCATGTGACAAAAAAGGAGGTGGCGGAGTGATTCTTTTGGTAAAACCTATTTATGATTGCGGAGAATGCCCTGACCTTGATGAGGACTGTGAATTAAATTGGGTGAAAATCACCACGCTTAATAAAAAGGAATTCTTGATAGGTTCATTCTACCGAGAACCCAGATCTACACTTGAAACACTCGAACACTTGAACAAATCTTTAATAAAAATTAGTAATAACAATAAATATAAGAACTGTATCATAAAACTTGGTGGAGATTTCAACCTTGGTGATATTAATTGGGTAAATCTATCGTCTCCCGCAGGTTCTAGGGATAAAACACACTGTGAACGTCTTTGTTCAATCATACGGGATCACCACCTAGAGCAGATAAACACTATTCCCACTCGTCAGGGTCGTACGCTCGATTTGCTTTTAACGTCTCATCCGAGTACTGTGATCAAACACAACACTTGTCCACCTATTGGCATGAGTGACCATGATATGTTACATGTCACTACTTCACTTGCATCTTCTCCACACAGACACAAGCAAAGAACTGTTTATACATACAAGAAAGCAGATTGGGATCGCATTAAGTCAGACATGTGCTCTTGTAGAGATAAGATTTTATCTTCAGCCTCCTCGTCCAACGTTGAATCCATCTGGAACACCTTCAAAACTTCAGTCCAATCGTCTATGAAACGAAATATTCCAACTAAATGTCTTCATAAAAAAGTAGATCTGCCTTGGATGTTTTCGGAAATCAGAAAACTGATAAAGAAAAGAAATAAAATGCATAAGCGACTCAGTACTTCCATGTCATCTTCTCTGAGACACAACTATCATGAAATGAAGAAAAATATAAAATATAAATTACGTAAATCATACTATTCATACTTAAATGACATTCTTGATCCAGAAAATGATAAGAATTCCAAGACCTTCTGGAAATACATCAAGAGCCGTAAGCAAGACTCAGCAGGTATAAGTACGCTGAAAAGTGAAGGCTCCATAGCGGACTCAGCCCAGGGGAAAGCCGACATGTTGAATAAACAATTCACCTCCGTCTTTACGGAAGAAAATCTTTCCAACATCCCTGACAAAGGACCATCTTCATTTAGATCCATGGACCACATCACTATCACTCATCAAGGCGTGGTTAACAGTATCAATCGTTTAAATGAAAAAAAGGCAACTGGCCCTGACAATATACCAATCATCATGTTGAAAAATAACTGTGAAATAGTTGCAGACATTCTTTTATGTATTTTCCAACGTTCCTTAGGTACTGGAGTTGTTCCATCAGACTGGAAAACGGCAAATGTTGTGCCCATCTTTAAAAAAGGCGATCGTTCAAAACCTTCTAACTACCAACCAGTGTTGCTAACTTCTGTTGTATCCAAGATGCTCGAACATATAGTCGTATCTAACATCATGAGACACTTAGATTCTCAAAACATCCTACATGAAAACCAACATGGCTTCCAACAAAGACGTTCATGCGAGTCCCAGTTGCTCTTAACCACAAATGATCTTTCTAAACACCTTAACGCCAGTGAACAAGTCGACATGGCAATCTTGGATTTCTCCAAGGCCTTTGACAAGGTCCCACACCAACGACTGTCTGCCAAACTGAATTTCTATGGCATCCGTAATGACACCCGACGATGGATTGACAACTTCCTGATAGATCGGAGTCAGAAGGTTGTGGTCCAGGATGCTTCGTCAGATTCCTCACGCGTCACCTCTGGCGTACCACAAGGGACTGTCCTCGGTTCATGTTTATTTCTCCTGTACATCAATGACATTCCAGACAAGTCTCCTCAACAATACGTCTTTTTGCGGATGACTGCGTGGTTTATCGTGTGATACACTCACCTTCCGACCAACAACGACTACAGCAGGATCTTGATAGTCTCATAGATTGGAGTAAGTCATGGCAGATGGAGTTTAATGTAAAAAAATGTGCCATCATGAATATCTCAAACTCCACTAAGAAAAAGATTTATAACTATACTATGAATGGAGAAATCCTCAAAACAGTTAAACATCATCCTTATCTAGGCGTTGAACTATGTGATAATCTCAAATTTAATACACATATTGATAACATCACTAGAAAAGCTTCACAAACTTTGGGATTTATTAAACGAAATTTGAACAAATGCCCTCAATCTGTTAAAGAAAGAGCATACTCAATACTTGTTCGACCTAAATTAGAGTATTCATCACCAATATGGAATCCACAACAACAAACACAGATTAAACAAATCGAACAGATTCAATGTAACGCTGCAAGATTTGTGGCTTATAAACCTCTTAGTCCACATCATCCAGACAGTGTAACATCCATCCTTTCATTCTTAGAGTTGCCGTCCTTACAACATCGCAGACAGTACTTTGACTTAGTCCTTCTCTTCAGAGTCATTAATGGTCTCGTCGCTGTTCCTGTCACATATATTCCAACTCCTGCTGTTAAACTACTTCAACCTCATTGTAGACTGAATGTTTAACAACACTCGTTTTTTCCAAGAACTATACCACTCTGGAACACGCTTCCCACCTCAGTCGTAGCTGCCTCAAGTCTGGATGCATTTAAGACAACAGTCCAGTCGCTCCGACTACACCGGGCCTAGAACAAAAGGCGTATATTGTAAAGTGTATATACATGTTGGCCTAGCCGTTTTATCCATGGTTGATGCACACCGCACTCTACCATGCACATAGTTTTAACCCTCTTCAGTAAATGTCCACAGTGGCGTTGAGGAGTATCACATTGAAGTTGAAAGTATTTTGGAACATTTAATGATTTATTGGTGTTCACAATAAAATCGATATTTCTTGGGGTGATTTCTTGGACCATGATTATGGCTGTATCGAGTATCTGAGTACTCTGGTAATCACGAATCAAATTGAAAAATGGAGTACAAATAATCATCATTACTGAGATTTGTGGTTCGCGATCTTGTTTGTTAAGTTAAACATTAACTACATGTATTCTTCTTCTTGAAAATCCCTTTTCTCTGTCTGAATATATTTTGTCTCATCATGGGCTTAATTGTTTGCCAAGAGGTCCAACCGGATCTTTAAATAATGGGTCCCAGGCTTAAACAAGAAAATGATGTTGGTAAACCCATTAATTGGAAGGGTTACTTATATACTTAAGCCATAGGACCGATTTATATTGACTTATTTCTTTATTCCTAAAAGAAAATTAAATTTAGCTGTTTTCAGGACTGCAATGTTTACGTTTTAGATGGGTTCCTTGATAACAAAAGATTCGTGATTCGATTTGTTGATTGAAGGGTTGAATTGTGGATTGGATCGCTACTTTCCCAAGGATCCACTGCCCTATCATTTGATTTCTGTATTAGCATATTCTGAAATCAGTAGCTGTTACGGCCCCGTTTGTAGACGTTGTCACATCGACCTCAATAAGCATTGGATGGTTGACATTATCATAAGGTAGTTCTGTCATGATTCCTGTTGCAATGCTAATGCTGGCGTCACACTGTCCCGAAGTTGACAGCAGATGTCCACACGAATGTGGAATTTTGAACTTCGCGCGAAATTGGCCCCGATCCTAGTCAATAGCCAAATCAACAGCCGAATAAAGTACGATGCCTTTCGAAGATCACACGATGGCACCCGAACCACACACGAAGGCAGAACGAAGATGTGAATTTCTATTTAGATGTTTACCCGAAGGACACACGAAGGATACACGATGGCTACACGGCGTCGTATTGAGAGTACGATGCCTTCAAACAAGGTCACGAAGGCGTCATGTGACCTCCCGATGGTATAAATTACAAATTTACTTTATTCAAATTAAAGTCAATTTAATTAACATGCCACCCAAGGCATAGAGAAACAGGGGTAGGAGGCTGCCCACTAAATGCAGAGTTCAGAAGAGGAAAGCAGAGGCAACTGAGTAGACTTCACTGAGCCTCCAACCAAAGAGAGAGGCATAAAATCAATGCAAAGACACTTGTATTCTGCGTCGAACAGGGCCATGAGGACAATGAGAAGAAGCCTTTGTAGTGTATGTAGACAGACCCACCGTTCCAAGGACAGGTGACCACCACATGAGCCATCCAGAGCACAACAGCAGTGTGGAAATTGTCATCTCTTCTCAAACTACTCAGCAATGGCGGTCAATATTTCAGTTGTAGTAGGACACTGGATCACATCAGCAGAAAACTCGGCTTCACATACTTCATATGTTGTAGGGTGATAGACAGGTTGAAACCGGGAGGGAGAGACTTTCTGTACCATGTGTTCTTCTCTTCTATACGACCTACCCTAAAATAAGTACATTATCTAATACGAGTGTCACCCTTTAAATGTTTACGAAGAACCCATTGATGTATTACGTGGGCTTAATCCAGGGATTCTGAAATAAAATTTAATCAAACAATAACTGTCAATAATAAATGGTATGTAGATCACAATGCAAAAGTGACCTTGATTTTCACTATGTAGATAAGATTTACTATCCTGTGCGTATACATGTACGCTATGAAAGTAAAATTGGCGATTGCGTGCTAAAAAAGTGAACTATAGGTTGGGTCATATATTATCAAGATAGATATGACCGTACTTTTCCGGACTGAAAGAATGTTAGTATTGGTGATGATAATGATGAAATGATGTACTTGTGGTCATGATAAGAATACTAATAAATTAGTAATAATAACATAATAAAATAACCCTATCACATAAGGAAGGCTAATAGCAAGAAATGACAAAAAGAAATAAGAAAAGTTTCCTTAAGAGGAGGTACTGGGCCTGTCAGAGTTGTTCATCATATTTTCTAAGGTATATATCAAAAGGTTGTCTCATCATCAAAGTATGCCATTCTGCAGGAAGTGAATTATGGATTAATGTGATTGAAGCTTGGAGAGTAACACATGCCTCTGTTCTGTAGAGTTGCTCAGGACTGACTGAGGAAGGTGATGACCGGCCTTTTATATATTCTCGTTACTATAACACTTGTGAAACGCTTGAGCAACTCAAATTCGGCTGTCTTTGTCGTCACCGTGGTTCCATCTCGATGTCATCGTACTATAATACGATGGCTACACGACGGCATTGAGAGGGCTTCACGTAGTCGTGTTGCCTTCTTAAGACAATCGGACGGCATCTTGTTTCGTTCGTATTGTCTTCGTATGGCAAAAATGTCCGATGGCACCGATGATAACACGAAGAAAATACGATGATGACACGATTAAACAAGATGCCCTCACGATGGCAATACGAAGGGCAAAATGAACACACGAATTCAACACGAACATGATACTTCGCGTGGACCTTCGGCAATTTTTTGGCATGCCAAAGATTTTGTCACCGCTCACGAAGTTGGTGCCGAAGCTTGAGAAACTCAACCGGCGGTCATACGATGGCTTAAGATGCCCTCACGAATGGCCCGATGTTATCACGATCACACCCGAATTTGAACAATTCCTTAATCGTGTGTCCATCTGGTGTCTACTTCGGGACAGTGTGACGCCTGCTTAACCAAAGCTATCGGACGTTATTTGGTTGTTGTGGACAACATCGAAGTCTACGTCTATGCAGCAGATTCCATTATTAATATCTCAACCGTCTTGACACTGTACATGCATGGATAGTCCTACGGCGACATCCTGGTATCAAATTTCAGTGGAAACTGCTGTTGTTAAACACACCCTGTGACCTTATTGGCGTTATTTAGCATGTTTTCCATTTGTTGCATATCAACTTGTCCGTATGTTATTTATATAGTAAATTCTGGAAATTTTCACTTGTCCGTACAGGCTGCGGGACAACCCGAGCAATATAAACAATTTAGTTTGCCGCCCCTGGTTATAATGTTACCTACAAGGCTGATTTTCTTACTACTGACCAATTGAAGGAAAATATTTGAAGAAATAAGTGATGTGGGTCTAAAGTCTATCAGTGTAATATTGTTATTAAAATAATCATGTGATCTCGTAATGATTTCATCATGTGAACGTACATGTATTAAAGTTTGTGTTGATGAACATCATTACATGTATATTGTCTTAATTCAGCAGTGAGCTAGGAGTAACTCTGCTAAAACATCACCATGATAACGTGGTAGGGGAAACAAACAAAAATAGGCTAACTTTAGATGCAATTAATTGTTTAATTCTGATGCTGTTATAATTTATTTCACCTGCAATGAAAATATGAAGTCTTACATTGAATAAGAATTTTTTTAAAATCTTTGGACGTAGCATTTAGCTTTTTTGGGAAATTGCAGAAAATTCTTGCATTTTTTCTGTGCTTTTCTGTGGATTTTCCACAAATTACACCTGCCCCAACTTACTGGTGTCAACGTACGCTGCGCTTTGTTTATCTTTGTCCGGGCTATCTGTCGCCAGCAGATACAGAGTATTTTTTTTTTAGGGTGAGTATGCATTAAAATTAGTTTTATTAAAAGAAATATTATGAAATATTAATGACACAATCAAAAGCTTTGCTATGTTATTAATTTGTCTCTGAAAAGCTGGATTAGTGTCACTAACATCTATTTGTTTCTACTTCCATGGAAATACTGTGTTGAACTTCCCACTTAAAAATAAGTAAATAAACAGAAAACTACATGCGAAAACCATACTGGAGGATGGCAAAGATGTTTTTGTATCTCTGAGTAAGAGTAGTGTTACTTTTTATTTTTTTATTTCAGCTCCCAGTACATGTTAAACAGAAAAGAAGACAATATGACGCTACATTGCTGACTCTAGCATATAAAGAGGTTGTTGAGAAGGGTACCTCAGTTTACAAGGCTGCCAGGTTGTTTGACATACCAGAGAGCACATTGAGAGACAGAACTCTTGGCGTACAACCTGCTCCTACTTCTGACGTGTTTTCTACAAACCCTGGACCATCACCAACCTTCTCTGCTGAGGAAGAACTCCAACTTGTCAACCATGTTGCTGATATGGTGAGCATTGGATACAGTTATTCCAGGAAAGAATTCATGGACTTGGCTAAAGATTTTGCAGTGAGTTTGAACAAAAAGAAAACCACCGACCCTGCATTTGGCCAGTCATGGTTTACCAGTTTTAAGAAGAGAAACCCAGAATTGTCTTTATACAAAGCACAGAAATTGTCAACTTCTGAGGATGTTCTCAATAAATATTTCTCAGGTCTTGAGGATATGATGGACACAATTGACTTATTTGATAAGCCTGAGAAAATCTGGAATGTAGATGAGACAGGAATAGCGATAGAACACGACCCATCTAACATCCTTTGCGAGAAGGGAACTTCCACCCAGGCCATCACTTCTAGCAGAGGAAAGAATGTCACCATAATTGCTGGTGGTAATGCAGTAGGGATACGTCTTCCTCCATATTATGTCTTCCCTGGCAAGAGGTGGAATAGGGATCTTTTGACTGGAGCTAGTCCTGGTGCTGCAGGCACTATGACTGTTAATGGATGGTCTAACACCACAGTTTTCAAGACTTACTTTGAGGAACATTTTCTTAAGCATGTCCCCACAGCTGGCTCACCTCTGTTGATACTTTTTAATGGTTACAAATCGCACATTAATTTAACTCTTGGTGAATGGGGTAAAGCCCACAATATTATATTCTTTGTACTGCCACCAGATACATCACATGTGACACAACCTCTAGATGTTGGCCACCTTTGGCCACTCAAAAATGAGTATTATAGTGAGTGTAAGGCATTTGTGAGAAGCAAACCAGGAGTTACTATCAGCCGCTACAATATTGCAGGCATTTTAAGTAGGGCATACAACAAAGTAATGATTCCTGATAACTTGTTTTCATCATTTCAAAAGACTGGTATATACCCTTTACAAAGGAAACAGATTAGTATTAAAATCAAATTAGCTCCATCTACCAAACGTAAACACATTGATGATGAAACTGTAGTTGATGAAAGCCAACTAAATGGTAATGACTGTCGTCTTCTAGAAAGTAAGAAAATAACCGAAGCATCAGTGACCGCTAAGAAAAGGAAGTCAACACTGTCTGTCATTGGTAATTTGATGTCTCCTTCAAAAAAAACTCTGCAAGATACAAAAACTGTTTCTGCAAAATCTACCAAATCCAAAAAGAAAGTAAAATCATCTAGGTCAAGATCTCCAAAACCGAGTACATCAAAAGTTCAGTCTAGCCCTGTCTGTGCACCTTCTGTGGAAGACGCTAGTACTGAGTCCATTGCTCCAGATAATGAGGAATCTGTATGTTGTGTTTGTTACAGTTATAGACCAGATTTACTGGATCCTGAATTTGCCATGGAGTCTGTACTTTGGGGGCAGTGTGTTAGTTGTGAGCATAGGACCCACCTCGAATTTTGCTCTCCAGTGAAATGTTTAAGCAAAGATTCCACATTTCTGTGCCCGCACTGTAATTAGCAGTTGACAAAACACTGTAAAAAATGTTCAGTTATTGTTTTTGAAGCATTTGAAGTTGAAAGTTATATATTTGAAACTGTCACTTTTTCTTGGATTTGATTTATATTGTTCGGACGTTTAATTTAAGTATTATTCAGTAAGATCACTGCTATATTAGCAATATGATGTAATGTGACCATGGAAGATCTCTACTTGAACACTGATATTTAGTGTATTTGAGGAAAGAATGATGGCAGCCTACAACATTGTATTTATTGGATAGTGTGCACTAGATTAGTGAAGATTTTGTACTGATTAGACTGTTTTGTATCCTCGAGGTATGTACAGATAAATCACTATAATTATTTTTTGGGAGTTATTTGTTTTCTTTGTTCAATTTCTAGTCCAGATTTAGCATTACTAGTATCTAGTCACAGTATCACAAGGAAATCCTAAGAGATGCCCAGTTTATCTCTTTTCAGTAACCATTACAGTGTATTAGGAAAATGTGCATATCAAATGCTTCTAATTTCATGTTACTTAAAGTTCATTTCAGTGACTGAGATTTTTGTACTGACATAGTACATTCTTGCATTGACTAGCCTGGAGTAGAAAAGTGCAGTGATGTCTCAATGAAGAATAAAGCAAAAGCATTCATCTATTAGAGTCAGTAGCAGGAATAAGTCCACTAAAAGCACTCTCGAAAAGCCCGCCGGTTAGCTCGGTGGTTAGAGCGTTTGTTTACTGATCGAGAGGTTGTGAGTTTGAATCCCGGACGAGGCTCACACTGTCTGTGACAAATTTGACTGAAGATATTACATCATATGTTAAATTGTCCTCCACCTCTGAATTATGTGGGGTAGCTTGGCAGAAGCTTATGGATAGAATGTGGTTAGTACTGGTTAAGGCCTAAATGAAGTCCAGGAAAGCTAGTTAGGGTAACTGCCCACCATTATATGACTGAAATAATGTTGAAAATGGCATTAAACCCGATGAAACAAACAAACAAACACTCTCGAAAAATATGTTGTTTAGCCAAATTATATGAAATTTTTTGTGTACTTTTTTGGTCCCCTAAAGTTCATTTGGTTTAGTAAAGTTTGCATTTTCACTGGATCGTATGTACATGTAGTGCTTAAAAAAGTTTTTCATGAAGTCTGTGAATAATTTAATGTCATAGGACTTCCTCATCACTTGAATGAGCTATATGTACAAAATAGTTTCATTGAGAAAATTCAGTCCATGACTGCTACACTGAAATTTATGTTTACTTTGAGCCCTAGACTCTTGGTTAAATGGCTACCATTTTCACTAATTGACAGGGCTTGACGCTAACCTTTTCAAGAGGTAGTCGGCAGGACTACCAGCATAGAAAATGAGGAAGTCCTTGCAATATATAGGTAGTCTTCATTTTAATACATAAAAAAGTGTTTGTCATTTTATTTCAATGCCGATCGAGTGTACTTAATTAGAATACAAAACAAGAGTTACAAGTATAAATGTTTTCACAAATTTATTGAAAGTTATACAGGTTACATTACATCAGATCTAACAAAAGTTTGTAAGATTTATTATTTAATTTACTTATAGAATTCAGGTCACCCAACTTTCAGATAGCCTGGAAACCTGGGTAGTCCTTGAAGAAAATAGGTAGCCTTGGGCAAGTTACTTTCATGCACTTTATCCTTAAAATTAAAAATACTGCTTCCTTCTACATTAGTGCAAAAATATGAAATTATATAATGATATTTCTTTGTCACACTGTTTTACTGACAGCTCTTTTTATGCCCCCGTATCGATAGATCAGGGATATATTGTTTATGGCCTGTTTGTCTGTCTGTTTCTTTGTACCAAAACAGTGAAACTTTAACCTTGCCTATAAAATCAAAACTTCATTTGTTGGTTCCTCATGACAACCTGTACATGCCTGAGCATTTTCAGGTCAGTTGGTCTAAGGTCAAGGTCACCTAGAGGGGGGGGGGGGCATTGTGTTTCAAAACACATCTTATTAAATCTTTACTACTACTTAGATATTAATTAGTATTGTTTTATATATATACAATGTAGACAAAATTCTGTTTATTATCAATCACTGAGAATAGTTAAGCATACTGTCTTATGGACAGATCTTGTTTGTAAGAATAATCAATTTGGTTCTTCAACAGACAATTAGTTGTGGAATATTAAAATTTGTTGTACATAAATTATAAATGTGTAATTTTTCTTGATAAGGGCCCCTTGTAAAAGAAAAAGGCCTTGCTTGTAGCAGAAAAGGGGCCATTTTGTGTCACCAGTCCACAGAACGGCAGTCTTGAGTAATCTGTTTTATTTTTCTTCCAGTAAGATTTTTCACTCTTATGACCAGAAAAGCTTTTAAGTTTTAGTGTAGACTTGCAATGACTTAAACTAAGATCTTAGAAATTGTATTAAAATTGTATCATTTGAGTCTCTAAGGTATATGTTATTTACATTATCTTCTTGTATTTTTACAGAAAAAGAAACCCAAGAAAGAAGAGAAATCAGCCATAACTTATGATGTACCCACACCTGCAGGGGACAAAAAAGGTTATTATCTAATTTTTGTTCAGACCTGCCTCCGTGGTCGAGTGGTTAAAGTTACTGACTTCAAATCACTGTAACCTCTCACTGATAGAGGGTCGTCGGTTTAAGCAAATATTTGTTCATAAACTTTGATTGGAAATAGTGTCCAACATATTTCTGACTTACTTTTCACCTCTGTATTGGTATATCCATTTTCTGTGTATACATGAGGCATTTAATGATATAATAATTTAGATTGAGTATTGTATAAATTTAATGTTACACATAAGATCTTCTTTAAATTTATATTCAGTTATTAGATGTATGCATTATAACAATTGATGATATTTGTCTATTATATAGATACACAATGTCCCATGCCTGAAGCATACAGTCCTGCATATGTAGAAGCTGCTTGGTATGAATGGTGGACACAACAAGGATTCTTCAAACCAGAATATGGGGTAAATTAGTTCTGTTCAAAGTAATTATCCAGTTATATATCCAGTCAGTGGCTAGAATGGTGGACTTGTATCCCAGCGATCTGGGTTCGAATACCGGTCGCTGGAAGTCATACCCTACTTTAAATTTGACAAAAAATGTTGATTTTCCTCCATAATTTGAGAAGCTGATGGCTCCTTTTGGATGGCTAGGAATACTGATTAGAATGCAGTCAAGGAAAATTGGTTAGTTGTCTTGATCCGGTGGCCATATATGTACTGAAATATTGCTGAAAAATGGTGTAAACAGGAGTAAGATCCAGGTCGGAATGTGGAGTAACAGATATCTTAAGTACTAGTTAAGTTAACTGCCTTACATATACAGTTGAATCTCGTTATGTCAAACTCGCTTATATCAAAATTTCGGTTATGTCAAACTGTTTCTTTGGGTCCCGATTTTTTCGCTCTTTCTCTATATGAAATTAATCCGCTTACCTCAAATTCACTTATCTCCAAATTTCGTTTATGTCAAACTAATTTTTTGGCCCCGTGACTCTAATTAGCATGTAGTTAGAGTTGTTTATCTCAAAGTTGGAGCTGATTGGCGAACAATGGACGCTTTCACACCTATCATGACATTTTGCTTATTGAGCAATTTAAAGGATCCGGGAGATTTATAATCGTGTGACAAGCAGAAAGCACAAGTGCAGTGTAGCATGATAATCATACCTGGTATTTGACTTAATTAAAATCATGGTAGGTAAGGTAAACAAATACGCATCACGTATATCTTCGGCTGCAGTGAGTATCCGAATACTAGGATACTTGTAGGTTTAATTTGAAAATCGAGTAGGATTACTTGCTACCTATGACAGTGTTTGGATTCCAATCTTAGTAAAATGACCTTAGCTTGATAAACATAATTAATTCCGAAAGCGTGATCGATGTTGTAACAAATGCCTTCATCTAACGTTATGTGCGGAATGCGTCAACATCCGAAAATATGTAAAACTAGACACTCCGTATTTTCGAATTCTTACAACAAATTTCGTTAATAGTATCTTATATTGGGACATTAATTGTTGATATTAACTATTATGAATAGATACATAATTATTTTGTTTCTACTCTACGTATTATTATGCACATGCTTTATTCAAGCATATACATGCATTGTAATATTTTAAATAAAGGCTATACACACAAATACTTTAAAACATGTATAATTATACAATATTTGTTTATCTCAAATTTCGGTTATCTCAAACTAATTTCCACGGTCCCTAGAAATTTGACATAACGAGATTCAACTGTTTTGCTTAATAAAATTAAATTCATTCAGTTTGAACAAACAGATAGTGCTATCTCTTCTTTGTTTTTAGTATATATATATATATATGTTTAATGGTTCTTGTTGAAACCTGTCCCCGTGCATCTTGCTATTACTTAAATTTGAACACTGTGTTATAGATAGATTTGAGATTTAATAATTTCAGTTATAATAAATAATTTGCAGGATTCAAAGATGGACATTGAGAAGAGAGGAAAATTTGTCATGGTTATACCACCTCCAAATGTAACAGGCTCACTCCATCTTGGTCATGCTTTAACAAACTCTGTTGAGGATTGTCTATCTAGATGGTATTTGCTTTTTCATATTTTTTGATTGTCTTTCTTGAACTTGCTTTGGACTGTGGATAAAAAATGTCTGCCAAAGTTGTTGCTAGACTTATTGAAAGGTTGAAGAAAAAGATAACTTTGCAAGAAATGTTCTCATGTAGTGATAACATTGTCTTGAAATCTAAATACTTCAAGTCTTTTCTTAAATGGCTGTTTCATAAAAAAATTAACATAGAATATCTGAGTGATTAAATGGTGTCATACAATTTATTTACTAGTTCTGTTTTCTGTATTAAGTATGCTTAGGTAGTAAATATGTTACTTAGAATAAATAATTTTATGTTCAACATGTGTACTGTATGATGAGCACATTTTCAGGAATCGAATGAACGGTAAGGTTGTATTGTGGAATCCTGGCTGTGATCACGCAGGTATCGCTACGCAAGTTGTCGTGGAGAAGAAATTATGGAAGGAACAAAAAATCACTAGACATGATATTGGACGTGATAAGTTTGTCGAACAAGTCTGGAATTGGAAAAATGAGTAAGTTGTGTGATTGCAAAATATTGGCATTTAAGACTTAGGCTTTTTATGTCCCGACATCTAATGATGCAGGGGCATATAATAATTGGCTTGTCTGTTCGTCCATCTGTTCAAGTAGATTTTACCGTTTCACCAAAAATGCCAATAGGGGAATATTTGTTTATTGAATGAACGTCTTGATGTAGATCTATGTCATTTTAAAAAGATTCATTATAAAGTACTTAAGGAACCTATGATGAAGTAATTTACTGTATATGTTGGAAGATTTGCATTTATAATAGTAGTGTCTTTATTAAAATAAGAAAATACTGAAAGTTCATTAGAATTTGCTTGTTTCATTTTATTTGATAAAAGACTTAACTTTAAACCTTTTAGAATTTTGAGAAGTTCAATATGATCTGATTATTACAATCAGCCTTTCTACATGGTAACCCCTGTTGTCTTATTGATGGGGAATGTGATAACTGTATTTCTGTTTTCAGAAAAGGTGACAGAATTTATCATCAATTAAGGAGACTTGGTAGTTCTTTGGACTGGGATAGAGCTTGTTTTACAATGGAGCCTGTAAGTAACACTTGCTACTCTGTTGTTTTATGGCCCATTTGACAGCTATGGCCACTTCAGAGCTGACGCAGAGAGGGGAGATATGATGCATGAGAACCATTCATTTAAATCCCTACTCTAAATTCGAAAACTTTTTCTTGGTTCTTTTTAGTGCTGGTGTGAAGCACCAATACACAGTACTTGGCTAGGTAGTTGGGGATGGGGATATTAAAACAGCATCAGTGACATATCAAAGGGCTGAGCTGAGGTTCAGACCCACTATCTTCTGTTAATTAGTTCAGCGCATTACTGCTAGACCACTGGTCACCCCTAGTAACACTGAGGGTAAAATTTAGCATGTCATTGATCTTACTTAACTTAATGTCATGCTATATGTTGATTAGTAAGTTGTCCTAAACACATTGTATGACCTTTAGTAGGTTATTAACAGTGAATATTAGTGAATTTTTGTATGCTGGAAACAAACACATATTTCTGAAATCATTTAATGTCATCTTTGGGTGTAATGTATAGTAATGTGATAGTTGTCACTGTATTTGAGGATTCCTTTCAGTAAAGAAATTACTTGATTTCAGAAACTCTACAGAGCTGTACAAGAAGGATTTATTCGACTTCATGAGAAAGGATTGATCTATAGAAGTGTGCGTTTAGTAAACTGGTCATGTACACTGAACTCGGCTATATCTGATATAGAGGTAGACAAGAAGGAATTAACTGGACGTACACTTATAGCTGTACCTGGATATACAGAGAAGATAGAGTTTGGTGTACTTATCTCATTTGCCTATCAAGTTGACGGCTCTGGTATGTTTCTTATGATCTTAATCGTTAGAGATTTTTATATACTGAACATTATATCCTTCTTTGCTTCTAGTGAAATTTCTGACCTTTTCGTCAGAAATTGTAAATTTTGTACCATGTTGCGAGTTCTTAAATATTATTTACTCCAGACTCTGACTCTTATTTTCTTTCTTTTTTTGTATAGTTTAGTCTTTCTTGTCTGTGAGAGTATACAAACTCTGTCAGTGGCATACTTACCCAATTCTATTGGCTTTCTGTTAGTTAATCAACTTTTGTTTAAGGAAGACATACTTGATTGAGTATGTGTTTATGTGGAGGTATATGTAGAAGTATATTGGATTTTAAGTAACAATTTAATGATGATTGGTTAAATTTTATTGAGATAATAATTTTTGCCTCTTGCAAGCACTAATTTTGTCTCAATCAATGTTTCAGATGAAGAGATTGTAGTTGCAACAACTCGTATTGAAACAATGCTTGGTGATACAGCTGTCGCCATTCACCCAGAAGATGAGAGATACAAACATTTTCAAGGAAAATTTGTAAAACATCCTTTGGTTGATAGAAGAATGCCAATTGTATGTGATGAGTTTGTAGATATGGAATTTGGAACAGGTAGAAATATTAACCAATGTGGTTTCATTTAGTTTAGCAAACCGAAGATGAGTATAAGTGATCCTTTCTTGTTATTTCGTAGCCATTGACTTTAAATTTCATTCTCATTGAAATTAATTGTAAGTACTGATATTTATGTAAAATTTTGTCAAATCATCACCTTAGAATTAAAAGGACCTGTCTTGGTCTTTCATACTTGTCAGGTGGACAGTTATAGTCCACAGGTGACAAAGTGTTTTAGTCCTGTTCATATTATAACACAATAACATGTTCTGTGTTTCTTTTTTGTTTAGTAAATGGCCAAAGGTGTATTATGTGTGCCGATTAGCTATGAATAAATGGTAAATGGTTAAATCTATTTCTGAAACTCTGAAAATAGTTTCATTGGTTTCTGAAGGTAATGGATTATATAATTTGTGACTTCCAGGTGCTGTGAAGATCACTCCTGCTCATGATCACAATGATTATGAAGTTGGTGTACGCCATAAGTTGCCTTTCCTTACCATCATAGATGATAAGGGAACCATTACGTCAGATTGTGGAAAATTTTCAGTAAGCATTTTGTTAGTTCAAATGTACCAATTATGGTAGTTAATTGATTTGTACTGTTCTAATGTTCAAATTATTAGGAAGTTAATTGATGTGTACAGTTTTAATGTACCAATTCGTCAATGTGTACATATAATTCAGTTTAACAGATTTTTATCTTATTCAACCTTTTCTCTGAATAAAGTTGATAAGTTGTAGATTAGTGGATAAAACGTAAAAAAATCACCAAAATGAAGTTTACACTTTAAAATCATCACAATCATATCACATCTGATCTGTTCAGGAAGTGGAATTTAGATTGATAAAATAAGCAATGCTTTCATCACTATCTGATAGATAAGTTTAAAAGTTGGAAATATTTGCTTATAGATTACCTATGCTGATTTATCATCACAATTTTAATGCTTGAGAAGAAAAATGATATCATTATAAATCCTGTGCAAATGGTTCAATTTGTTAATGCCCCCGCCATTCAAAATGGCAAAGGGCATAATGTGTTACCCCTGTCTGTTCAAATTTTGGTGTTTGTCTGTTCAAATTTTGGTGTTTATCTGTTCAAATTTTGGTTTCCAAGCGATCATTAAGAAAATATTTCTTGGATTGGTTTCATATTTTACATGAATGTGTATAATAATGATATATAGGTCATGTTAGTTAAAATCCAAACATTTTCAGATGAGTTATGGTCCCTTTTCAACTTGGGCTCTCTGCTGGGGCATTTATGTCCTCTGGGAACATTTCTAGTTTGAAAAAAATTATGGCTGAATTATTTTATAAATAATGTTATATATCATAAAGATAGTTCTAAAGTGACTGTAATTTTCTCATTGTCAGGGTATGAAGAGATTTGATGCCAGAAAGGCAGTACTTGAAGCACTGAAGGAGAAAAATCTCTACAGAGGTACACAAGATAATCCTATGGTTGTACCTACCTGCAGGTTAGTTAACTCTATCATCACATATAGTAGTGCTTTATGTCTCCTTATCATCATTAATGAAGAGTAGTGGCCATAGAACTGTAGATCCAAGGTCCTGGCCATGGTCCAGTGGTTAGTGTGCTGGATTTGAAACCCGACGATCCTGGTTGAATTCTGGTCCTGGCAGATCATACCCTTCCATGAAGTTGCCAGTTCCTTGTGGAACAGTTAGTTTGTACTGGTTAGAATACTGTCCTGGAAAACTGGTTAGATGAATCAGCTGCTGTATATAACTGAAAAATTGTTGAAAACAGCATTTAACACAAATAAAACAAATAAATAAAAACTGAAGATCTAGAACTTAATTACAATAGTGGTTCCCACCAGAACTTAGGCTATTGAATGAGAAATAGTGTTACCAGATACATCATTATGAGATTGAGTTCGAATTTTGATTTTCTGGAAGAAAACATGCAGTTGAAACCCAATCAGTAGTTTTTGGAAACTGGACAATAGTTCAGCTTTCCATAACCATCACTCACCTGGCTTGCATGAATTTTGATGCGGACCTAAGTTTTTCTGCATCCACCATGCAGTTGTTAAACTAGTTCCCGTTTTATGTTGCAGTGTATGTCTATGTAAGTTTCCATGAGTACTTCCAGTGATTTGATTTATGCAGTTTATGGACGTTTTTTTGCTACCATGTGTTTGGTGTGAGAATTCATTATCCCATTTACTGTTACAGGATTTATGCATTTTTTTTTTTTTTGCTATTCCAATTGAATGTGAACTCTCTGTTAATTTACATTTTCAGTCGGTCCAAAGATGTTATTGAACCATTGTTAAAACCACAGTGGTATGTTGATATGAAAGATATGGCTGCTGATGCTGTCAAGGTAGATTTTCTTGTCAATTTAAAGTCCTTATTAATTTTGTGTTCTAACAATTTTGTGCTCTTTCCAATTTTATCACATTTGTTAATGAAGCAAAAATTGTTAATCCTGTTCTAATTCGGGTATACCAAATCATTTAGACTGCCTGTTGTTGTTTCTGATTCTTGTAGGAAAATGATTTATAAAAGTTGTAACACATTTCTTTGATATCATTTTGTATGGTCTCGCTTGTTATATAAAGTCCAACCTTGGCCACCCTTGGGAAGGGCAAAATGTGGCTTTATTTAAACAAATATCCTTTATTCAGAGTTCAGTTAGTTCAAAATAATCAATGATATTTTTTCAAAGAATGGCCTTGACTTCCACAGTGGTATTTATTCAGAGAAGGCTACAAACGCAGGTTTGATTGTACATTTAAATCATATCATTTAGGACTCTACTATGATGAGCAGTTGTTTATGATATCAGAGCCGTCTGTCCTGGTAGGTTGATAGTTTGATTGGTTTATTTTCCAGCTTGTCAGAGAAGGTGAATTGAAGATAATTCCTGAGATGCATGAAAAAACATGGTATAACTGGTTAGAGAATTCAAGGTAAGATGTTTAAAATTGTGTTGGTAATAGAATAGTGTCCAGATACCATAAAATAGATGAAAGAAGTGTATTTGTTACACAAAAGATTTTATTTTACAGAAGACTTCTTTAACACTATAAATATTTACATCAAGTTTACTATATATAACATAAATTTACACAAAGTATTTTTATTTATCTTTATATACAGAAAAAAGCACCTCTTGCATTTGATCAAATTTGATGTGCATGCATTCACCAGATAGAGTGATAAGGGCTTGTAAAATTCTTTGTGAAAATATACAATATACTTGTGTACAGGTCGCCCATGTTTACCCATATTAGAGTAAATGAGAGAATGAACACAAAAAAAATATTATTCAAAGAAAATAACAGAAACAGACAAAAAAAAGAAAAAATGTGTTAATGACTTGTTGTACAACACCACTTAATTTTCTCAACCTGCCAACACATATTCAAACTTCTTAACACCCCAAGGTCCTAGTGATTAATGGCACGATTGGCAAACTTAAGTCGTTTATTTTCAAACTTGCATAGATGTCACACACTATGCCTTCACATCATACACTTGTATATAAATATCACATCCCACATAGGGTGATAGAACGTAATGTTCACCCGAGACAAGTAATGTCGACCGAGGCGTTAGCCGAGGTTGACATTACTTTGTCAAGGGTGAACATTACGTTCTATCACCCTAAGTGGGATGTGATATTTATTTTATTATACCGAACAAAACAATATTAACAAACATGTTAACAAATATAACGAAAACTATAATAGAAATTGAAACGAAGCTTCTTTCTGACACCATAGTTGCTTTTGCTGTCAAAATGTCTACTGCAAAACCGGATGTCAAAATAAAATTATATTCTACTAAGTGCCTAAAGTGTCTAGACAAGGATAGTATTCGATACGACAGAGACAGAATAAAACCTGACACCCGGTAATATCGCGTGAGCGCGTGAGGGCAGTTTCGTTATGGCAAGCGGGCCGAAATGAAATGTCAGAGGGTAACATTACGGATTGTCACCCTCTGACGTCACATAAGACTATAGAGTAAATAAGTCACATGAGGTATAATAATATTATTTATACCTTCAGATGGTACACTTGTATTGTTTATACCTTCAGATGGTACACTTGTATTATTTATACCTTCATCATACACTTGTATTGTTTATACCTTCAGATGGTACACTTGTATTGAGTTATTCTTGTCTCTTTGTCCTATTCCATTGTTACTGATATATAGTCCATAGTTGTATGTTAGGCACACTGGATGCATGACATTTTCATCATTACTAATGATGATTTTGCTTGTCTTGAAGTCTGGTGATACAACATGTACACTGCTTTTCTTATGACTACATACAAACAGAACACCATCCGCTGTGAGCACTATGCCACGAGGACCTTGCAGTGCATCATGGGTATATGTTCTCAGAATTTGCCCAGTAAATGTTACAACACTAACTTCATTGGTGCTTGAATCTGATACAATAACAGTATCCTTGTCAAGTCCAAATCTTAGGAAGAATGGGTTCTTCAATGCATCATCATTGCCCCGTTTCGGTTGTACTCTCAGGACAGCTTTACCTTGCATATCCATGATTTGTATTGAACCTGGATTTGTGTAGCTAACTCCTAACTTCTCATCATTATATGTGATACCATAACAGTTATTGTCTACCTGTATTGAATGACGTTTGATGAACGGACGTGCGGCTGTCAGTACCTGTATTCTTTTCCCTTCAGGTATTGTCACAGCTACTGTGTCCTCGCTGATTGCGGTGATGCCACATGGTTCACTGGATAAACTGTAGCTTGATATCACTGTATTATTAGTTAAGTCAATCAACTTGACCTTACTGTTGAGTCCATCAGTAAGAACCAGTCTCTCCGGGCTGAGAAGTACACAGTCATTTATCCAACAGTTTCTCTTGTCTGTTCCAATCTTCACACTGATGTTACCTTGAAATGATGCTGTCATGTTGATATTAGGCTTTCTGGACAATTTTCCGAGAGATGTCTTGGATGCTATGAGTTTTTCTATCTCTGCTGATGGACGAAACTCATACTGTTGTTGTTGTTTACGATGTGATTGCTCCATTTTGTGGAACTCATTTTCCATTGTATCCAGTAATTGTTGACCTTGTTTGGTTATTACAAAGACTGAATTAGGATTAGAGTCATTCTGTATTCTTTCAAGTGTTTCTTCAAGTTCAGATTTCATGGCTTCATTCTGTGATACCAGCTTTTCCCTATCTGTATCATGCCTCTTCTTCATTCTTGCTAATTGGTCTTTTATTTCTTTCTGTATCTTGTCTAGATAGTCATTGATCTCTCTACGAAATGCTGTAATCGCCTCTTCAATTTTTCTGTAGGTTTTATCCAGGTCTTCTAGATCTTGGTCTAATGCATCTCTCATTGTTTCTAGTTGCTCATGAAATCTGTCTAGATTATCATGTACTAGCTTGAATTCTTCTGTTGCTTGGAAACCAGAGGAAATATCCTGCAGCCTGTCTTTCTTACAGGAGGTGTGGTTTAGTGTCATGCAATCTACACAACCTGTTTCATCATGAGATTTACAGTAGAATCGTATTATTTCAGGATGATGTGTTTTGCAAACGTCGACACATAGATCTTTAATGTTACTTGGTGCTTGTTCTCTAGGCATCTGATTTTTGCCAAAGATCATGTGACCTCGTGTCAACTTTTGGTTCTTATGTACTGTTAGACATTTGCTGCACAAATATTCTTTGCATATTTTACAATAACCCTCCACAGCTATCCATTTACCACTATTGATACAAGGCTCGCAGAATGTTTCATCTGCATCGGCTGAAGCCATTTTGTTGTTGTTGTTGCTGTTGTTTTATCTCAGTTTGTTTTTTGTCGTCATTTAGTTTGGATATGTTTTTCTTACAATTACCTGTAATGAAAAAAAAATTGCTTGTATAATGTATTAGAATACCTTATTTGTGACCTCATATATAATGCTAGTTCAATATGAGATATGTTTGTTAACATTTGACTCAGACAAACCTGTAAATAAAAGCTGCTAAAGGGAGATAAGAATTGCATTCTTTTCTCATAGTCATTTATGATCACTCGTCCGCCCCTAGTACTTGCAGAGTTAGGGCCCTTGACATAGAAAATTGCTATATTTCTCTAGCATCTTCATTTCTTCACCAATCGTAATCAAGTATTCATGAAAATTGGAGTTTGGTTTTATCCAATTATATGTAGAAACTGGTCATACGAGGTGAAAATCTATATTACCTGGTCATTAATTATAGTGTAGTTTTTCTCAAGTGAGCGATATAGGGCCATCTTGGCCCTCTTGTTGATATTGTATCTTTGTTTTAGACTATCGCCTGATCAACATTATTAAATATTTAAAATATTAGTATCAGCGTATTTTCTGTAGCAGTATGGTATATAGTATTTGTATATATAAAATGGCTTAGCTCAGTTGGTGGAGTATCTGACTTGCAAGCAGAAGGTCTTAGGTCCGAGCCCTGCATCGGATACATTATTTTCCTCCTGTTACATTTCATTGTATACTTAACTCTTATAAAAAAACATAAAATATCTGACACCAGATACAATAACAAAAATGTAAACACATATACCACTAAATCGCTAGTTCACTAGACGGTTTCTTGTTCTAGTAATTAAACAAGTGGTTATTTTTTTTCTAATCAATATAATTAAGTCTTATTGTTCTGCAGATTGATGACTTTTGTAAACCTAGGCATTCATCTGCATATTTCAATATTCTATACTATTTACACACCTGCTATTGAATACAAGAAATGATAGTATGAAAGTAAATGTCTATATATACCGGACCGTTTATAATTTATTAAGTTGTAAATACATGCATTGAATCTGATACACATTAACATTGTTTTAGGTTAGATAATGCATTAAAACATCATAGCAAACTAATTGAATATTTTTACAAATATTTTATTCGTATGCTTACCTTAATGCGCACCTTTCCATAGTTTTAATCCAGATATAGGAAGATAAATTATAACCATGTAGTTAGAATGTTATACCATACTTCCTTGTTGATATTAAGGCTAAATATGAAGCAAGTCATGTGCCTCTAAAGTGTGCATATTTTCTAAACGTTTCTTTCAAAATATCTGATGCAAGACTTGTTTACGTTAGTTTAATGATATGAGTGTCTTAGATCGAAGTAGAGATATGATTCAATTTAATTTGTAAATGTAAGATTTAACCTTTCATGCTATAAATCAGTCAGTTTTCAACAAACCAAATATTGTAATGCGCAGTAATAGTGTGTTTTGAAGTATTGTAGAAAACTGACTACTGGATGGGAAAGTTATTTTCTTACCATTAATAAGACAATATTTGGGGGCTTCCGTGGCCAAGTAGTTAAGGTCTTTAACTAGTAATCATGAGCCACTAACTACTATGAGTTTGAATCCTACATGGGACCATGTTTAGCATGTCAGGAAACCGGAGCTTACAGAAGGTTAATGGTTTTATCCAGATGTATGCTAAATCATCCTGGCTGTTTCTACGATGTTTAACTCCTGTGCTACTGACATTTTGAATGAACCATGTTGAATCCCCCCCATTTATGTTGATAATTATGTACTCAGTCTTTGTGCTTACCCATTAGCCTTAAGGTTGGGGCTAGTAAATTTCTGTTCTGGCTAGTGAATTTTCTCAAAATGTGTATTTTCGGGCTAGTGGTTATTTGTCTGTGTTCAGTAGCTCACTTGTATTTTGGGCTTGTGCTCCAAAGAAAGTAGTTGAAACGCTGTGTACCTTGAAGCTGTTTTCCTTGTCCCAAGATGTCGAGCCAATTATCAAAATCACTGACTTCAGTCAAATCTTTTACAATTACAGATATGTGTATAATAATATACCAATTATGTTCACAGGGATTGGTGTATATCTCGGCAGTTGTGGTGGGGACACCGTATCCCAGTCTACTTTGTAACCATAGATGATCCTAATATCCCTAAGGGATCAGATTCTGATGGTGAATACTGGATCACTGGTCGTACTGAGGATGAAGCTCGGGAAAAGGCTGCCAAGAAATTCAATGTGCCGTCTGAGAAGATTCAACTTCGACAAGGTAAGATTTATTGCTATAAAAGTTATTTTTTGTTTTTTTAGCATAAAATGTCATAGCATTGTTTTCAAGTCATTAAATATATATTTTGTTTTGTATTGCTACTCAGCATACAACAAACCTTAACTGCTAGCCAGGAGAACTGTGCAAAAAAATATTTTTTTAGCATTCATTTTATTAGAAAATGGCAGAATTTCGCAATTTTTAACAGTTAGTTTCATCAGTGTAGGTTGCACAATATCTTCTGAATCGGCACAGATAAAGTGTCTTTAATTAAATTTAATTAAAACAAATGCTTATATATGCTGGTATTTATATATACAAATACATGTATTCTTATATTACAGATCCTGATGTTTTAGATACATGGTTCTCATCTGCCTTCTTTCCTTTCTCCATATTTGGTTGGCCTGATGAGGTAAACATTTACAAGTTCTCTACTTTAAACAAACTAAATTCACTCATTGTTCACACAATTTCTGCTTACAGTTGTCTCCCTTTGACCATGTGTTAAATAACTGCTTTGCTTAAAATATTGGAACAAAATTTAACTATACCTGACAAATTGAAGTGATGAGCCTATTTTGTAGTGTAAAATATATATATACATATATATTAAGAGTGCAATCTAAGAACTTTTAAATATTAATATGTGTTTTGTCAAAGCTACGATTTGTCCCTAAATATTTTCTGAATCAGTTGAGTATCGAAACCTTTTTTCTGGCCTTTTAAGGCATGTACTTTATAAGGTTCTGATTGCTTAATCTATGTTTATATCCTGACCAATTTTGTCATTGGAGCATGATAGGACGTTTCCACTGTATGAATATGTCTTACGTGACATTTTATATAACATTACAGACACCAGATTTGAAGAAGTTTTATCCAGGTACATTGTTAGAGACTGGACATGATATTTTATTCTTCTGGGTCGCTAGAATGGTGATGTTTGGTAGAGCTTTGATGGGAGAGAAACCATTCAAGGAGGTAAAAGAAGGATTTCTAAAGTAGAACATGTGATATAAGTCGAGAAACTGTGTAAATTCTCACATCTTTAATGGCTTTAGATATGCAAGTTTGATAACATGTGAGATTTCCAGTTGGTTTAATTTGAATACATTAAAGAAGTACACAATCAAATTACTTTTTTATCATATTCTAATGAATTTGTTGACAAATAAATCATGTTTAGTTAAACATTCTCATTTTATATCACGTTTAACCAGGAAGGTGTAGAATATCAAATAGATGTTTGAAGGCAGGCACAGAGAACGATACCCAAAAAGGCCCCATTTAATAACTTGCATTTCTCTAGCTTTTGTGCAAATTCTTCATTATGGAGAATTATGAATATAATATTTTCTTTATTATGTCATAAGACTTCATTCGCAATCATATTGTAATAATGAATGTTTAAAGCCCAGTTTTGCATTTTTTGTGTGTATTGTTAAAATCTGGTGATGAGTTCAACACACCCTTTTAGGTATTACCGAATGATTTTAGGGGTACCCAAAAATTTACACAGAAGGAAGCTGTACAGGTAGCTAATGGAAGGTTTGGGATTCTACTCAGGTAGACCCCGGCTGTTGATGCGATGTTAAACCCCAGTGAAATAAAAAAATTATATTGTTTTTAAAAAAAACTAAAATTTACCCTTTTTCTGCCAGATGTGTATTACCCTCATTGTACACTGTATTGCCAGGGAATTTTTAAGAAATGCGAGCTTATTTATGACTTAACCAATTCCCAATTGGATATACCTGTCACATGGGCAAATATGTGGATTTTGTGTAGACATGTATGCTCGTCACACAGGAAAAATGTATAGTGATTTGTGCACACGGTTATACCTGTCTTATTGACAGTGAAAGGGTTAAATCGGTGATTTATTTTATGTGAAATCATGAATTATGTTTGTATTTTAGGTGTACTTACATGCCATGGTACGAGATGCTCACGGTAGAAAAATGAGTAAAACATTAGGTAATGTTATAGATCCCTTAGATGTGATGACAGGAATCTCTATAGAAAATCTCCATCTAAGATTAAATGAGGGAAATCTTGATGAGAAAGAAATTGCTAAAGCAAGAGAAGGACAGGTAAGACCAGAAAAGAAGTGTCATGTTTATGGTGACCCCAGTGACCCTTATTTTTAGCACTCACCCTTATTTTTATTGATCAAAAGATAGGAACGCGTGTTGATAAATTCATACTTCCATTGTTCAAAACAAAAAAATGTAAGTTTTTTTTTAGTCTGCCTTCTAAATATTCAGTGATATATAACTCACAGGGTGGCCTTAATTCAGAGGTGACCACTGAAACAGGTTAGACAGAACCATTGATAATAAGATTATGCTCCGTTTGATTAAACTATGACTAGAAACTGAATTAAGAAAATATGTCTCATTGTATGTATTATTGACAAATCTATGTTGCTATCCTATGTATTGTGCTATATATTACAGAAACAAGATTATCCTAATGGTATACCTGAATGTGGTACAGATGCACTTAGATTTGCTCTTATAGCCTACACATCTCAAGGTAAAAATTTCAATAGTTTTGTTTCTTTTAAGGAAAACATTGATGCTTTAAGTCAGCATATTTGACCAAATAACTATATCTAGCTAATCAGCTTATAAACTATATATTAGGCCATTTATAAAACATTTAACAATTTGTCTTGGTATACATAGAACATGTAACAATGATTCCCTATTGGTCATGTTGTTATGGTCTCTGACTAGTAATCACTAGCCCCTCACTGCTGTTAGTTTGAATTCTACACAGAACCACGTCTCCCATTACAAGGAGCTGTCCAATTAGTTAACTGAATCTATGTGGCTCTACCCAGGTGAACACCTCGGTTCTTCCACCGCCATTAAATCTGGAAAGTCGCCAAATGACCTTGGCTGCTGGTGCAACGTCGACCCTAGTGAAAAGAACATCCTTTTTCAAATGATTCAAACTCTTGTTTAATATTGTCAGATCAATTGTCAGCTTGATCTGTATGTAATGTTGTAATGATTTCAGGACGTGACATCAATCTCGATGTTTTACGTGTACAAGGTTACAGATTCTTTTGTAATAAGATATGGAATGCCACAAGATTTGCTCTCAATACATTAGGCACTGATTTTAAACCTAAACCAACTTCACAGGTAAGTTCCTTAGTATTTTATTTTTATTATTAAAATTTTAATCCATACGTTTATCCAGGAGTTTTATAGTAGGTTAATTAAAGGGATGAGATGCTTCATGAAGCTACATATGATGCATATCAAAGGTTGATGACGTTGGATGTACAGATTTCTTGAAATAGCGATATTTTATAAGTTTAGCTGTCAAAAACTTGTAGTATAATGTTTATATATATTTCAAGTGCCATAGGTAGCCTGGTAACAGGTTGTGTGGGAGAAGAATGAGTATGTATGTTCTGCCTTGGTTTCAATATAAAGATTTTAATGTTTTCTTGATAGTTGTAGACAATCATAATGGCATTGCTTCTTTTATCAGTGCATTAATGTCTAATAGTAGTAAAGTCATTACTTGCATTATTTCAATCATCTGAATATCTAATTTTAAATGATTTGAACAAGCTTAATACTCTCAATGCATCAAGCAATGTATCTGCCCGTCAGTGCTTCCTGTGAGATTTCCTTTCCATGTCATAGTTAAAACACACAGGAATCAATCTCGATCGTCTGTGCATGACTTTATTCCTTTTGTGTATGAGGAATATAAGGGGGAGGTGTAATTATGACCATAGTGGTATCTTTTAGGGCTGTGGCGAGTATCTGAGTACTTGGGTATTCAGGAATCAAATTGAAAAATCGAGTATGAATAATCGTCATTGCTAAGATTCGTGGTTTGCAATCTTGTTTTTTAAAAGTGTATTCTTTGTTCTTTAAAATCCCTTTTCTCAGAATAAATATTGTCTCATCATGGACTACTTTATTTGCCAAGATGTCCAATCGGTTCTTTAAAGAATGATGCTGGTAAATCAATTTACTGGTAAGGAGTATGTATAAATTTAAGCCATAGAACAAATAAAATTGATTTACTTCATTATTCCTAAAAAAAAAATTTGAAGTTTTAGATGGTTACTTGATAACAAAAGATTCGTGATTAGATTTGTGGATCGTAAGTGTTGAATCGTGGATTGGATCGGATTGCCACTTACCCAACAATCCACAGCCCTAGTATCTTTACTTAAGACTTATATAGTGAACCCTCTGATGTAGATAATTACTGCATGATGAAGCTGATTTGAGGTTTTCTTGTGCTAATTAGAATGGTGATATTATAATGTTTTCCTTACCCCTGTTTTACTTCTTGCATACGGAATTGGTTGTCATTTGAAAAGGAACAATTTGAGTGTCATAAAGTACTCGATTGGTCAACTAATAACCTTATATAATTGAGATATAGTCTGATCTATTTATGTCCACTTGTGAATAAAGGTCTAAAACAATAGCCATTGATATGATGGACCAATTTAAAATTGCTTAAATGACAACTGTTTATTGTTTTTATTGTGGCATCACAACACCACACTGTGTAACAACACATCACTATGTCACAACACTTTGTCACAACACTATATCTCAACACTGTGCCATAATACTATGTCACATCACAACACTACATCATAACACGACACTACAACTCAACACTACAACACAACACTGTCACAACATGACACTACATCACAACAAAACACTGTGTCACAACACATCACTATGTCACTACACTTCGTCACTACACTGTGCCACAACATTATGTCACAACACTATATCTCAACACTGTGCCATAATACTATGTCACAACACGACACTACATCACAACACGACACTACAACTCAACACTACACTGTGTCACAACACGACACTACATCACAACACAGCACTACATCACATCACAACACTATATTACAGCATTATTCCACAACACAACACTATGTCACAACACAACATAGAGAAAATTTATCATGGATTTATTGTTTATTTTAGTTGACTGGTAAAGAGAATGAAATGGAGATGTGGATATTAAGTAAACTCAGTAATGCTGTAGAAAGTTGTAAGAATGGATTTGAAACCTATGACTTTCAACAGGGTACAACAGCATGCTACAACTTCTGGTTATATGAACTCTGTGATTGGTATTTGGTAAGTTAAATACTCTGTCATTCTATGATTGATCATTTAGTTATTATCATATGAGAAATTATAAGTATACATAGCTTAATACAATTCATTTGGGGCTCTACTTTCTTTAAGATGATTTGTTTTAAACTTGAATTAGATCTGCCGGTACTTGTTACTTTCTCTGAAAAACCAACTACTTTGAATTCAGTCTTATTGTCTCATTTTTTCTACATTAATAAGTCTAGAAATTCTAACTATTACCTCAATAAAATTTTGTGATGAAAAGTATGTTCCTGAAAAAAAATCTTATCTTGACTTAATTACCTTTCTGTTTGAATATGATGTGATTTGAATTGGAGAAATATTGCACTTTATGTAATCTTTTATGTAGAGATGTAATTATGTAATGACATTTACTGGTTCAAATGATTCAACAAAAAATGCTCACATGCTGTTTTTTTAGCATGCTTCATGCACTGTATTTACTAATTGTCATAAAATCATTGTATACAGAGGCATCTGGAGGTACTTTATATATAATCCTTATTGCACATAAATATGCCATTCTTACTGGGCCAGGACCCCTTTCTTGCCTTAATTAGTTGCACAAGCTCTCGACAAACCACAAGTGATTTAAATCATCTCAGATTTATTGCTTGATTCAGCTTTTTTCTGAATGCTTATTTGTAAGTATTCATACATTAAGCGGTCCTCATAAAAAATGCTGTTTTTTTGGTTACACGACCCTAACTTTTTACAGTTGATAGGTTGGTGATTTTTTTAAACATTTAGTGCTTGTGCTGAATATAAAAAGCTGGAATTATGTTGGGTCAGGAGATTGTCGAATGAGTTTGGTCTTGTGACTACAAACTGACATTTTTAAGGATGGCCTTGTCATCAAATGTTAAGGTCAAAGTTCTTGTGTTGTCATGGTAACTTTAGTGATCTTTTGCTTTTTTTGGAAACTGAATAATAGTTCAGCTTTCCATAGCTGTCACTCATTTGGCACGCATGAATTTTGATGCGGACTAAACTTTTATGTTTTTCTACATTTGCCATGCAGTTGTCATTCCTGTTCCATGTTGCAGTGCAAGTCTATGTAAGTTCAATTTCCATGAGTACTTTTATTATTTTCTGCAGGAAAACATCAAGCCAATTATCTATGGAACTGATGAGGAAGCTAAAGTCATCTGTCAAGATATATTATATACATGTCTAGATACGGGTTTACGTCTTCTCCATCCCTTTATGCCCTTCGTTACTGAAGAGTTGTTCCAGAGGTTACCACGGAGATCAGCCAGTGAGCCACCAAGTATATGCGTAACACCTTACCCTCAAGTAGAAGATGTAAGTTATTTTTTTTCCACAAAATACATGAGCATTATTTTAGAGTCATTTTTATGTTGGTTTTTGTACCATCACAGATTATATGAATCCATTGAAACTTTGAAAACATGATTTTGATGGTATTAAGTATTTCTTTTAGACCAGTCTACTTACTAGCAGAAAATATATTGACTTTTACATTTTATTGATAAGAATGGTAATGTACAGTTGCAGTTTGTTTTTTCCTTTTGATGAAAGGTGGCAGTGTTTTTTAGTAAGAGGAAAAATAGCATCTTGAATTGGATCAGGGGAATAATAACATGACAAAGTGTACATGCCATCTCAGCATTTAATAACCAATAAGTCATAATCTTGATTGTTAATGATAAAAGAGATATCCTACTGGTCAATTTAACATTAACTCATAATATCCTTTAGGAAAACAAAATTCTACTGATTAGGAATTTTTATGAATTTGTGGATAAAACATGGTTTTTAGACTGAAGAATGGGCTGTAAATTATTTTGGTCCCAAATCGATCCTACAAAAAGTTATTTCCGTAATCTCTTTACTTACAGCTGTACAGTTTCTGTACATATGAAATTCCAGATTATCTGTCCAGTAAGGGCTATGATTTCTGAGCAAAATAGTTGTTTTTTGATGAAAATATGACAAAGTTATAGTTAATTTAATCTGCCCTAAAGGATTTTCTTTAAGGCAAACTGAGTTTAATATGGAAACAATGTGGTTGAAGGCCTCTTGTTTGTCAAAAATGGTTAGCCGCATACAATTTTCAGGATTTTTAATTTGGCTCTATTGACACCCCTGTTCCTAGTAAGAGTACTTAAGCACTCGACCTTGGAAATCCTTATAAAATGACTAACTTTAAATAAGAGAAATTTGTGGTTGGTTTTACTGTTTAAAGAAAGGATCTGTCTGGATCAGTCTTTTGTTGGAGATTTTAATCATTTTACTATATACCAATTCTCTTAAAAGTCTGAAGTGTTAATAGAGTTGAATTCTTGACTGAAGTAGGAATCAAGTGATTAAAAATATGTGATAAGTGATAAAAACATGTGTGGCATTTTATGCACACCAATGCAGCTGTTTTTTTCCTTCAGATAATTACATGTAAACGTTATTGTTCTTGGATAACATCAACTTTAACTGATGAACACTTAAAACAGTCTACTATAAATCCAAACATACGTGATAATACTGTCGAGAAATGAATACCGACTAAATAATAGGTTGAACAGGCCTTAAGAATGGTCTGTTTCTTGTAATCCGATGCAACCATCTTTCGTACACCCTGTTCGCTTATTTTAAAGGCTTTAAAATGTAAATTCATTTTGGTTGGAAGTTACAACCAATTTCAAAACTTCCGTTAGAAAAAATAGAATTATTAACCTTTGTGTGACATTCAATTAACCATTATCTGCCTGTTATGGTAGAGATGGTTCATGATTTACACCCAAAATGTAATCACAACAATTAATCAAGGAAGTCCATTAACTTGTATGCAGAAATTGTTACTATATTACGTGATCTAGGTGGATGTTGTTCATAGTTCCTGATGAATGTACTTGAAACTTATGATGCTATGATCTTATGGAAACATGTAAAATTTAAGATTCTCAGATAGAGCATTATTTTGCTTTGTTTGATTGTCGTATAAAACTGAAATATCTCAGCACCTTGATATTAACGAGCTATCATGAAATTCTTATCAACATTTTGTTAGTTTCGTTTGCATTTTGCAATAATTAACAAAAACTAGCTTGGCAGTTTTATGTCAATTTGATGGTTGGCTTATCAGCTCGAAAAAAATCAACAATTTGTGCATTAAATATATCTCCTGTTGTTAATACTGCACAAGTACATGCATACGATTTAATACTTTATGTACGTTTTACGACTTAGTGCTCATTTACTTTCAAGACTTCCAAGATGTACTTGTCTTCTTTGTGGAAATTATGGTATGAGTGTTTTTGTTGCACAAAATTTAATAAAAGTTTTTATGTGTATTTCAGTATCCCTGGCGAAATGCCAAGTTAGAGGAGGAAGTTGACTTTGTACAGAATATCGTAAAATCTGTCCGGTCAGTGAGAGGAGACTACAACATCACTAATAAAATGAAACCTGAATGTGAGTTGTCTCCCCTGTGCTTGGCATGGTCATACAAAATAATAATTTTCAGTTTATATGAAGTATTAGAGGCAAACGAAAATTTGTATTAAGTTCAAGTATTACAACCAAAATTGATACAACTTGACTGATTCAAGACATTTTTGCATTTCAAAAAAATGTGCCAAACCATCCTTAAAAATATTTTGTGTGGAGTTACACTACCTATTCACCAAACCTTTTTAGGGGTCTCTTTGGTTAAAAAGATTTTTTTCATTGTATAAAAGGCATTTTGACAGGTATTTTGGGTTCAACATAAAATATGAATTGAAAAAAAAAACAGAGAATTTTCTGTGGATAGGGTTACCCTAATAACAAATATTTCTTAAGGATGGTAAACATTTTTTGCGTCAAATCAAAGACAATAATATTTTTCTCACTTCATGTATTAATTTGTGATTGTCTTGTCTGTCATTGTTGTCAAACAAAATATACAAGAGTTTTTTAATGTCTGGAGCAAAATCACAGTCCTAAAATGTAATTTTTGCAGTATATGTAAATGCATGAATCATTAATATTTATTTATTTGGATTTGAAAACGCAAATACTTTGATGAAAGTAATTGAATGTTGACGAATGTGTGCGTGAAATATTTCATTGAATGTAACTTTGGTACACAGTATCTCTTTTGAATTATTTTATAGAAATTTATTTGTCATATTATATTTTTCAGTGTATGTGAAATGCTCTGACAAAGAGACAGCTAATCTTGTAAGGACGCATACAGATCTGATACAAGTGTGTTCATTGTCCAGTTGTGTTCAAGTAATGACCGACCAAACCCCACCTAAAGGTTGTGCAGTACAGACAGTATCTGCTAAATGTGAAACCCACTTCATGATTAAAGTAAGTGACCATAAAGTGAAGTCACAGTAGATTTATGAAATTTATTGTTTTTGGCCTGTCTGTCTGTTTGTACCAAACTTTAACCTTGACTTATAATCAAAATGCTTCCTCCTACATTCATCAAACTTCATATGTTGGTTCTTTTTGACAGCCTCTACATGCCTGTGCATTTTCAGGTCCGTAGGTTAAAGGTCAAGGTAACACAGAGGGGGGGGGGGGGGGGCATTGTGTTTTAAAAACACATCTTGTTTCTTATTAAAGTACTATGAATGAACCATAATCCATTCAAAAAGATGATTGGAAAAATTAACTAACAAGGAAGCATATAAGCAAACATTGTCACAAACAAACGTACAGATGACTTTGTGTGGTGATAGAATAAATAGTCCATTCTTTTTTGTAGTATATCTTTTTGTGTGACCAACAATTGCAATCATGACTATGGCTGAAAATAAAAATAAGTTTGTTCGGAGTGCTCCAACTTGCTCACGAAAAAAATCCTAGCACATAAATTTGTTTTGGCTTTTTTTAAAAATATTATTATAAAGAAAAAAACGCCTACCTACCCACCTAGTGCTAAAATTCTGAGTTGGAGCACTCAAAACAAAATTATTACTATTTTCAGCCTAGTTTTGATAGGATTTCTTTATTTAAGATTTTTGTATTGCTAAATTAAGGATTGTGGAATTACAGTGTACTTTTACTGTATTACATAGTTATCTTCTCTGTTGCTATTCCCGATCTTTTCATGAATATAATTTAAATGCACATGAAATGACTGGTAGGTGCATTTTTAGTTTTTTTTTTGTTGCTTTGCATAAATTTAAATAATTTTCATATTTGCATCCCGGTCTTCGTATGGTTTATTGAATTTTATGAGTTATGTGCAAATATGTGCAGTAACATGCTCTCATGGGAGCCGAACAGAATGTTTAAACTCACAGGGCTGTATTAAGAATGCTTAAAATGTCAGCCACATGGCATGACTGATACCATTTCTGTGCTTAAATTAAATTTAATCTTTTGTCAAAACATATTAAAAGCGCAGTATTACGTAACGCTGCAAACTGACTCTGTTGAACAGTCTCGTGATTTAAAGTAGCCAATGAGAAATATCTGTTGTTACTCATGCATGTTTCCCTAAAAACCTTGTTATGTTCCTTTGAGTGATAAACACCATTATACGATCTCTCCTAAAATGATATTGCTGGATTATGAGCAGGAAACTGTCATATCTAGTATATTAATCTATTAGACAATTATGTAATCAGTGATTTGTATGCAAATATCTTAATTGAGTCTAGCTCTCTGGGATATGGTTCTGGACTATAAAGCGCAATGATTAAAATTTATACTAATCAATGTTTTGAAGGTTGAATCCAACAGGATAATTGTCTAGTATCATGCATAATTTCCTGTCATGAAAAAGTGCATACAGTTTGAGCAAACTATTGAACACTTTTTGCTTCCAACTAGTTTGGAATAAACTGCTTCTTGTCTGTTTATCATTTGAGAATTTTGATATTCAGAATAAAACTTCTGTTTTTCGTCCAAGTTAATCTTGACAGTCATTTTGTTTAATAATTCCATCGAAACATGGAAAAAATTATGGTTGGAATTAGTATAAATACTGTTCTTAAGTATTAACAAATTAAGTTTTACATCAAAAATTCATTATTGTTAATCCTTAAAAGTATTTGCAATTTTTTTGGGGTCAGGTAATCCTTAAAAAAATTGTTTGTTAGTAGTAAACCCTATGCAAAAGAATTCAGTGGATAGGTAAGGAGGAAATATTATTTTTACAATTTAATTTTATATTAAACCCAAAATACTTGTTAAGAAGCTATTTTTTTATTAGAAAAACAATACATTCAAGATAAAAAAAGTTGGTTTTGGGCCTTTTTTGGTGAGTAGGTAGCATAACTGCAAACAAATATTTTATTAACAATGACCGGTCTCGTCACTGACTCATCAGGGCAATAATAATAATTTATTATTAATGCCCTGATGAGTCAGTGACGAAACTGGTCGGCAATTTAAATATATAATAATACCTATGGAATGTTAGTTATTTTTCATTATTAATTTGCTTGACTCGGATATATTTTTTAACATTTTATATACATGTATATATATATATATATTTGTGTTACATGTGCAGGAAATTATAAAAGTTATCAATATCAAACTAAAATACCTTCATTTTCAGTACATTCGTGAGTATAATGTGCGTCCATTAAAATTTAGCCCATCAGTCTGGTTGCTCAGTGTTTATCTTGATCATAGTACCTGTCCAAACAGATGATATATGATATTATTTCTTACAGGATTTTATTGATATCAGTAAAGAATTGGTTAAACTCACAGGAAAGAAGGAGAGGTTGGAAGGCCAGTTACAGAAGATTGATGAAGCTATGGCTAAATCTGACTATGAATCTAAGGTCCCAGAAGATGTCAGACAAAATAATGATGAAAAGGTATTAACAGATTCAACATGTGTAAAATTGTTTAAGTTAAAACTATTGATCAACTCTGTTGTAGGCGGTTTGCGATTTTAACATTCAGGCAGAATTTCGTTGTCTTAATTAAGTTTTTATTTTATTGGCTTAATTCTAAAGGCTTTTAATTTGATAAATACGGTTTGCCATATTTATAAAGGATGGCCTTTGCGCACAGGTTTAACTGCATCTGTTAGACTTTTATATTAAATAACATATTGAATTAATGATTCTGTTTACAAATGAATTAAGAAATCATATAAACTTTATGTTCACATTAAAAGAGACTGAAGAAGCAATGTTATAATTATGTGGGTACGAGTCTTTCAAATTTCACTTGTGAGGAAACTGCACAGCTAAATTACGGACGATTGGTGGTTTTATGTTCTACCCAGATGTACACCCGGCGTCTCCCTCTACCAAAGCTAGAAAAGATGCGATCCGTTAAACTGTAGTGAAAAAATTTCACATGCAGATTTATCTGCATCATTTGTGTGAGTTATGTAATATTATATTTTGCTATTTTTATTTCAGAAATCTGAATTGTCAATTGAGATAGAGAAATTGACGCAAGCTATGGGAATGTTGAGTACAATGCAACAGTGATCCAACTAAATCTAGTGTTAAAATTTTGTTCAAATATTTATTGAACTATTATCATGTTACGGAAGACTTCAATTTTCTGTGTCGAAAGTAATTAGCGAATGCATGAAATGTGTAATAGTGCTTTATTGTACGATAATTATGTAATTATTATCTTGAAAAATAGTTAGTGTGGCATTAATTGACTGAGTCAAAATGGCCGAAACTTTAGATTCATATGATAAGCTAATATATATGAAAAATGTTGAATTTTCTGAAAATGCTTATACCTTTACCTACCTACCAAGATTTTTCTGAGTCTGAATATGCTGAACTAACTATTTTTTAAAGAATGGTTGAAAAACCTGTCAAATATTGGTGATTTAGTTTTTGATTCTCTGGATAATGTTGTAATGTATTATTTCTGATCATTTATCATTTTATTTTCATCCCCTTAATTTTAAGAATTAATTATTTATTGATATGATTTTAAATATACATTAATTGTGCGTTAAAGCTGGGGGTTATTGTTAAAGAAACATGTAGATAAGTGTTGGCAGATTAAATATATTTATAAGCTTCTTTTGTTTTTTTAAGCCGTCTTTCAAATATAAGCAATCAAGGGACTTAACCATATCCCGAGGTTAAAAAACTTGAGAACAGTCTCAAACAGCCAATCTCAATTTGATCTCAAAGTACTTTTTGACAAAATTCAGATTTTTTAGTACAAATTCTTTTCATTTATACTGACAGAAAGGTATATGACTGATATTATCATTAGTGTTAAATCTCAACTGACTTTGAAACACTGTTGGACAATATAAGAAGTTTGAGATTGGAGACTGATCTCAAGTTCTATAACCTTGAGCTACCTACCTTCACTAATCAGTGTCACAGCAAACTGTAGAGAGCTTACATGGACTGAATTCAAACAAGACAAAGATTCTGGGAATATTTGAGTGACTATCACAATCTCATGGTTCTATATTTAAGACTTGAGTGTTCAAATCAATGAGATTGCTCCACTTGTATTCATAGTTGTATATTTATTGTAAGCAACTGTATAAAGTCTTGGAAAATGTTCAATAATTAGTAGCTTGTATATTTCTTCTAAGTTTACAGAAAACATGTTAGGCAATGCCTGAGCTTTGTTCCTTAGGTCAGTGAAAGTTCCTTGCAACAGACACAGTAAATGTGAGTAAATTCGTTCACAAGTTGACAGTTCTATTAACAGTTTATCCTCAGTTACATTTTATTGTTGATGTTATTTGTAAGAATTTCTGTTATTTTATTCAGTGGTATCGATATGTACCAATCAGTGATCTTTTGAAGATACATAAAGCATTATACAAAGTTATGCCTTAAGATTTCCCTGGGAGATTTAGATATAAGTTAATGCTGATTTGATGTTCAAAATTCTTGAATATAAGTTTAATGCATCCATTGTTTATGCATGTTACTTAACTGATAAGACAATACAAACTTGATTAAAGTTGATCTGTACGCTCACTGAACATTTGTGTAAATGGATTGAAATCAGTTTTTTGTCAGATATGGAATTGGGAAATATTTACCCTGAGAATGCTACTTGGTGTCTTCTCTGTGTTGCTATTTTATCTGTTCTCTGAAGCCAAAATGAAGGAGTAGCTTGTTTTCCCCTAACATCACTAAAAATATAGTGTCTGCATGATGAAAGAATTTTTTTTTTAAATTACATTTTAGTTAAGCGATATTGTTTACACAAAAATGAAAACATCAGTTCAAAAAAAAAATAACTAGACTGAAAAATATCTGGGCTTGGTTGAACAAAATGGAGCTGGTATTTCCTGCAGAGACCAAGACTATTTTTTACACCTAATACTTGTGTTTTGCATGTTGTTTATATCTCATACCGTTATATTCACAGCAGGCATTGATTCTGTTCTTGGGTTTCATGTTACATTCTTTGATGCAATTGCTTGATTTTGATGCACAATTAATGTTCATTATGTAAATTAAAAATAAAAAAAAATCTATCTTAATATTTGTTATTGTCATTCACTGAAATGCTGATGCTGAAAATTTGTGTAATATCTCTCTGTAACTCACTTGTATAACAAACTTGCTACATCTTCATGCTTAATTTGAAATTTTCATTTCACTCAGACTTCATTTTTTAGCTCACCTGATTCATCAGGTGAGCTTTTAGGATCGGTGAATGTCCGTCGTCCGTCCACAATTAGTTTGTTTACACTCTAGCAACCGCAACTCTTTACAAATCTTGATTAAACTTGCTCACAATGTCTCGGCTAAGTTCGATTATGGGCAAAATCTGATGATAACTTCTAGAGTTATGGGCCCTTGAATTACAAAATTTGCTATATTTAGCTTGTTTACACTCTAGCGCCTTCATTTATTCACCAATCTTGATAATATTTTCAGTAAATTTGTATAACCAAAAGATCTTGGACTAGTTCGATTATGGGCAATATCGGACCAGAACTTCAAGAGTTATGGGCCCTTGACTTAGAAAATTTACTATATTTGAGTTTGTTTACACTCTAGCGCATTCATTTATTCACCAATCCTAATCATATTTTCAGTAAATGTGTATAACCAAGAGATCTTGGACAAGTTCGATTATGGACGGAATCGGACCCAAACTTCAAGAGTTATGGGCCCTTGATTTTGAAAATTTGCTATATTTTAGCTTGTTTACACACTAGCGCCTTCATTTATACACCGATCCTAATAATATTTTCAGTAAATGAGTATAACCAAAAGATCTCGAACAAGTTCGATTATGGGCGGAATCGGACCACATCTTCAAGAGTTATGGGCCCTTGACTTAGCAAATTTTCTATATTTTAGCTTGTTTACACTCTAGCGCCTTCATTTATTCACCGATCCTAATCATATTTACAATGAATGTGTATGACCTTATGGTTGTGGACATGTTAAGTTATGGTTGGAATCGGACCACAACTTCAAGAGTTATGGACCCTTGGATTAGAAAATTTGCTACGTTTTAGCTTGTTTAACAGTATTATACCTTCATTGTTGGTTTTGATCTCAAAATCTACATAAAAATGAGTTTTACGAGATGGAAACTATATTACCTGGTCATTGATGATTGGCCTTGGTTTTCAGGTGAGCGATAAAGGGCCAATGTGGCCCTCTTGTTTTATTTATAATCAACTTCCCATTGAATGTATTTGTAGCAATTTGCAGTATATCTGTGGCCTCTAGATATGAAATACAGTCTTCAAATCTGGCTACCAGTCGGAAGACTGAGTACACCTAAATCACTGCCAGTCAAGTGAAAATTTATGGGTCATCAGACCAATGGTCTGGTGAAATTTTAAGTTGATATATTGTCTAAAATGCATAGTGGAGTACCCAAAACTAATGTTTTACTTGTAAATTCAAGAGTTTCCGTTTATTATTATAATACCATCTGACATACAAAACATAATATATATGAAAAAAGATATTCTTTGATAAATGTTGTAGAAATAAAATTTGATCACGCTAAGACAGATTTACATTCAGTCCTGTAAAAGTTCATTCAGTCTGGTAAAATTTAGATAAAAGACTGAATGTCCTGTACTTGAAAAAGCTATTCATGAAGACAAGAAATCATCTTTTATAACGTTATTTAAATATAATTCAAACCATTTCCACTTTGTACTTTTACAATTGGATAATGTTTTAGTTTGGCATGATATGTTTACCAATCCTCTTGGTAGATAAGCCAAGATTGATCACACAGACTAATTGCAGAATGTACGCAAGAACCCACCAAGTAGCTGCTCCGTACATCAGGCAATCCCAAATGTTAAGAATAATTCATATGCATTCTGCATATCATATTATTCTGGCAGCATTGTTTGCCAGTCTGAACTTTATTGTTAGGATTTAATTATAATTTCCAATTTACAAACTAAGTGCAGTCAAACCTGTGTTAGCAGGCCACCCTTTGAAAAAGGCCATTTAAAAAAAAAATCTGATTATTTTTAGCACAAAATTACTTCCAAATAAAGGCCACCAGTCCTGTCAATGAAAGGCCACAGTTTGTCTTTCCTAAGGGTAGCCTTTGTTCACCTGTTTGACTGCAGATTTGAATGTACAGCAACCTCTTAATATCACTCTCAGATCACAGAGTTTATTTCACTGTTTGTTAGAAGCAAGCCGTTCCCTACAAAGATTTTAGAGGTAGAACAAAGTATTGTAGAATCTCTTAAGTTCCTGGAAGTTGTCTTGTGACATGAACATACTTAGACACAGGTATATATTATCTTACAGGAATAAATATGGCCACCTCTTAGTATGGCGTAAAAAAGTTCTATACAAGTGACAAGAAATTATTCCAAATTCATTATTACCAGTTTCTCAGGGAAGTAGTTATCATTCAGAAAGCACCTGCTGTACAATTTCTAAATTAAGTTGAAGTGTTACTGACATATTCCAGCTGAAGTGAGAAAAGATGTTTTCTTGAAACTTGTTTTATTGTTTTAATGACTTGAATGGGTTCTGAAATTATTTAAAGATATGTATGAAGGAGGTTATCTGTCAGTCTGGATCTCTTTTTTAAAAATCTATGATACAAACTGATGTTAGGATAAGTGTAAGATTGTTGTAAGCTCACTGTGTGTTTTATGTTATGATAGGGCTAATGGTAGCCTGCTTTATCTTTACACCCCCCCCCCCGTAATATAAATTTGAATGAAATGATTTACAGTGGTTGGAGTCAAAAATACTGTAATTTCTAACTGGCAAATTTCTTTTTTGAAGAAAGATAACACATTCAAAGATGTTATGTTTTATAACAGTCTGTATACATGATTTCTATAATCACTCAGCACTCGAATAACAAATACACCTTCAAATCAAAATACCATGTTAAATCTCAAAATTCACTCTAATATCTTAACTTGCTCTCACTGATCTCATTATTCCCCGCAAACAAAGTTTGTGAGGGGGTATATTGGAGTCCCTCTGTCGGTCGGTCTGTCTGCATACATTATCACAAATTTGTGGATCCAACTACTTTCACATTCTTTAAACGATTGCAATGAAACTTAAAATCTATTATCAATGTGAAATATAGATGTGCAAGACACAATTTTCATGCCCAGTGATCCACTCATTGCAGAGTTATATGTCCTTGAACTTAGCCATATAGTGTACAATGGCATTCTGAGCTCATGAATGTTTGTGGAGCAAACTACTTCCACATTTCAAGTGATTGAATTGAAACTTGAAATATTTTATCAATATGAAATGTAGATGTGCAAGACCCTTTTTTATGCCCAGTGATTCACTCATTCCAGAGTTATGTGCCCTTGAACATAGCCGTATAGTGTACCATCGCATTCTTAGTGTCAAAGCGGCAGCGATGTAATAGTCACCTCTGTGACAAAGCTCTAGTTGAATTTTACTCAAACCATATTACTTGCTCTCAAATCTCTTGTACTCAAATTTCATTAAACCTACAGTTAAACTGTGAATAAAGGCCAACCTTGGTGAAGACATCATAATTATGGCCTTGGATCGGATTGTTTTGGAAATAGACCATGAAAAAAATAGCCTTTATTCACTGGGTGGCCTGTATTTGGAGTTGGCTGCTGATACAGGTTTGACTGTACTTAGATCCGATTTACATATTTCTGTCAAAATCTTACTATGACATCTCAATTCCTTCAATGATGCATTTTAATTTTTTTAATACTTTTACTTAAATTAAATACCTATACTTGATGATAATTCTTATATCCAATCTAAAACAAGTGATGTAGATTACAAAATTAGCGTACCTGCAAAAAAAAGCATACCCTGGACCCAAAGTAATACATTATCTGAGCATGCAGGAGGGCTTCTGCAACAGAAAAAACAACTTTAGATTTACATACTGATAATGAAACACTGAAGATTGTGAGGTGAGTTGTAGATTTATGTACCCTTGGGATAAATTATCACTTTACAATCATTGCATAGATTGTATCAAAGAGTAAAAATACTTCACTCCGAAGTAACTTGCAGAAGATGGTGTTAACGTCAGAATGCATTAGCCTATAGATCTATCGTGGTGCCAGGATTTATTACACAAATTATCTGATTGTAAAGTTGGTGTGTGTGTGAAAACAGGGAAAAAACTTCAAGAGAAACATTGTGACAGTGAAATCAGACTCAATTATCCTCCATCCATGATAAAAGCATGTTCTCTATGTATAATTGGATTTCACATGACATAATGGGTGAAAGGTTTTCATTTATTTGTTTGTAAATCAAACACTGGGGAAAGAAGCAACAGAAGAAGATGATATAGTTACCTCTGCTCAGGACCTAAATTGTAATTAAGTCATTTCTAATCTTCTCAAAGATAATTGGTTTTGTGTGGTACCTTGAATTTCTCCATATGCTGGCTTTATCAGTTAGCGCAATACTGACTTTAGTTGTTCTTGCAAACATCTTATTGGCTTACCTTATATAAATTGGTGCATTATTGATTTATGTCCATCCTTCAAAGTAACATCAAACATTACTTTAATGTTGTAATTTTTTTTTTTTTATTAGTTTCTTATCATGTTTTCAGATTTTCTGTCAATCACATTTTTTTTATGTATTACACAGATGATAAAACATCGTTGTAGATCATTGATCAAGGTGGACTGGTTGTTTTCATGATTACTTGCTAAAAAATTTCTGTTCCTTGAATGAATTCAAATTTTTAGTACAGTAAAACCTGTGAACAAAGGCCATCCTTGGGGAAGATATAGTGTGGCCTTTATTGACAGGTGGCCTTTATTCAGAGGTAATTTTGTCCTAAATAATAATGGGTTTTTAGATAATGGTCTTTGCTTACAGGATGGCTTTTATTCAGAGATGGCTGCTAACACAGGTTTGACTGTACAGTATAACCTCTGTAGAGCAACACCCTGTGTGAGCTGGAAATATTGGCCGTTGTTTAGAGGTTGTTGCTCTACAGAGGTTAAATTTATAGTAAATGTCAGCTTAGGGAAATTCTGAAGGTGTTGTTATGGAGTTTGTTGCTCTACAGAGGTTGTACTGTATACATGTATATCCAGCTTATTTGTTGATAAAAAAATGGTCTGTTTTAAATTCCTTGTACTTGTTTTGCGATGAAGGAATAGCGTTAATCTGTTTGAGTTCTCGCTTGCTCATAGCATTTGGCGTATCCTGTCTGATTAGTTATATTATCCAGCATGCATAACTATCAATATTTCTTAAATATGTTTTTGTTATCTATATAGTTGGCTTAATGATTTTAACATCCATTCCCCTTCAAGTCGTGCTGGAAACAGGAGTCTTATCACTCAGAAATCAGTACTGCGCCATGGACGTGTGTCAGCTTCGATAAAAACTCAACGGGAAGAAACTGCAGGAAAGCGCGGCATCAAGAAACATTGTTGTTTGATGTAAGCAATATTTTTATTCTTAAAAGACACGGGAATTGCATCATAAGGGTAGTGTTCCATGATTCATTTGTTATAAATTATTGTTTACAGTATCAGTCAACACCATAAAAAAGACGTAAACAAAATATGTTTGTTTCTGGTTACATCCTCATTAAAAATAGAGCTAGTAGGTCAGGGCTTTTGACTCTTGAAAGTGTTTGTGGAAAGGTAAAAAAGTAAGAAAGTGGGTGTACTGTTTTGTTTCTTTGTCCAGTAAAAAGTCTAGGGTGGCCGGGAAATTAGGGTAGGTCGTGAACCAGAAACAAACAGTTTTTCTTAAGACTGAAGGTATTCTTTGCTGCGGTTTGTTTTCCTTTCAAATGCCAAATACATGAAAGTGAAAATATTTACTGTTATTATACCGTAATTAATTATAGATAAATAATAAAGGTTTAAATTAGTTTTATTGTCCTGCTTCTAAAATCTGAGTCTTTTGGTTTGTTTTGTAATTACTATACTTGACAATTGAAATTTCACACATGCGCACAAAAAATTGTACCATTATGAAACATCATTAATAATTATTGTGTGAACATATCTAATGATATAAACAGTGTCTTTGCCTACTCAAATTGTTAAAATAAATTCAGCATTACTCCTGTGAACTTATAATTTTGAAAAACATGCACCAATCAATGTCTATGCTTCATCAACATCATGACGTGTACTTCATGACGTCATTTACATATTATATGCATGGCCATGCCATACCGTTTTTATGGCCAGGCCAAAACGGCACAGGTATGTGACAAACCAATATAATAGCATGTCCAATACACACTTGTTGTCATATCATTTATAGTAAGATAAGAAAAGGATGCTCTGAAACAACTGCAGTCAAACCTGTGCTTGTGGCCACCTCTGAATAAAGGCCATCCTGTGAATATAAAGGCCATTTTAAAAACTGTTATTGAATATTTAGAACAAAATTACCTCCAAATAAAGGCCACATTTTGTCTTTCCCTTGGGTGGCCTTTGTTCAGAGGTTTGACTACATAATGAGTATTCTCACCTTCATCAATACACCACCAGACCCCAAACCCACACAACATACAGAAACATAAGCTACATAATATATTTTATTGATGTTCATACCAAGCTTTATAATGTTTGCCACCTTATTGTATGCATTCTTCCTCGAAATGAAATCTGATTTACTTTAGATGATTTCATCTTTGATTCAGAAAAATATTCATAGATGCCTTGTTCATCATAATTTTTTTTTACATTGTAGAGTTCTGGCCCTTTATTAAGAAAATATAGATTATGATTTTATTAATGAGATATAACAATTTATTTTGCCTTTGTGACTCATTAAAGACAATCTGTTTTGAATTCTATAGCTTGACAAAAAATCTTTTTTTCAAATTAAATGAGCCAGAATTTATTGTCTGCAACTCGCAAGAAAATAATTAAAACATATTGTGCAGTACATCCATTAGTGATTCCCATGTCACTAATGTAAAAATTATACAGCATTTATTGAAAATTAATTCTTTCATGTACCCACAGACTCTTAATTAAAGAATCTCGCAGTTCAAAGTAAAAACAGATATAAAAGTTAAATCAGGAACGAAACATGTTTGATTAAGTATTAATAAAAATACATTGAATTAATATGTTATTCATTGATTTCGGTATGAATTGATCACAGATGGAGAGTTTCTATAAGTTTTCTATAATGAAATTTAGATTCTTGTATAACTTATAATTCCTGAGTAATAACTAGAACTGCCTGCTGGAATTGTTTCTGTTTTTTTTTCAAGTAAACATCAATTTTATTCAGACAGGCTTGGATAACTTAATGGTCCTAATAATTTAAGTATGTGTTCTGATTGGTTTGTTTTATAACCAATTTAATTACATCAACATTCAGGGCCCTAGCTGCACTTTACGGGAAGCCGGAAGGGGCCCGGGGCACTCAGGTACAGGAATTTTGCATCATTTTGAGGAAGACAGGTAATTTTAGGGTCTTTTAACCATGCACTAAAAATTTAAAGCTTAATATAGATGTATTCTAATATAATGTGAACCCGTCTCCATGGTCAAGTGGTTAAGGTAATTAACTTCAAATCACTGTAACCTCTCACTGAATAAACTACTATCCAGTTGGTGTCCATATTTGACATACACATACTGTTTTATTTTCATGTACAGGGAGGCTTCCATGATTCAGAAGTTATGACTGCTGACGTAGTAGTCACTTAACCCTTAACACTGTGAATTCAAATCCCACCTAGGACCAGACCATTTCTCTTGTAAAGAAACAATGCAGCTAGCTTATGAAAGGTTAATGGTAACAGATTGGATAGCAGTTTAAACAAATGTTTAGTAATTAACAATTAAATCATACATTTTGCCGAGAGGGCGATAGTTCCATTTATTTTGGATCATCCCTCGTAATTCCATGTTATTTGCAAATTCCCTCATTATGCTTTGTTATACTTGAAATGAGTGAAACTGATAACAACCTTGCAATGGTAAATAGAAATGTTGTATAATACTAGATTTAACTGGCACAGTATTACTGTTAATAGAGGTGAATAGTCAATGCCTTTCACACATTACAATGGATGAACAATAGGATAGTGTGTTTTGGATTTTCAATTACTTAAGTACACTAAATGGGGTAATCATCACCTACATAATGTTAAAACTCTGTCAAGGGGCCTCAAGTAATCTCAAGTCCCACACTGCTATGAGATCAAATTCCACCCAGGCCAGACAAGTTTACATTTGTGAGGAAGCGGTCCAGCTAGCTTACAGGATATTGGTGTATGCCTGGGTCTCCCTCCATCATTTACACTGGCAAAGTTGCAGTGCAACATTAGACCCAGGTGAAAAAAATCATTCAACAGCTTTAACAACAACAAAATGTGAACAATACACAGCCTAATGGTCATATTTTATGACTCCATGCACCGTTTATACATTAATATGCAATGTGTATTTAATTACGGATGCAATACTCTCTTTGTATTATGTTACTGCATTCCATCTGGGCCACAGAAACCCCTACTGTTCTTTAATGGCTAAATGAACATACATTACATCTGGAATTTTTTACATCATTTTTCTTCAATTTTATTCATTCATGCTTAACAGTATCACAGAACTTCAAAGGTAACTTTTCTAATGTTATGCATATTGACAATGTCTGTAATGAATAAATGCTGGCCTTTGAAGGAGATGCTATTTTTGTTAATGATAGGCCTGATTGTTTTATTTTTTGTTTGAAAACATTGCTTGTGTCATCTTTATGTGTGTTCTGCCTTGGGTTAAATAACTTTGTTAAATCATTAGTCTTAAATGATATGATATTCTTCATATTTTCTCACAGGTCTATGATGAAGAAACATAATGCAAGTATAATTTTCTGATGTTATTGAAGCTTTGAGCAAGGTACAGAATTTTCAAATAATTTATTAAGGTAGTATGCGACCTTTCCTTGAAGTCATGGGTCAAATGTCAAATTTTTTCTGATTGTTCTGAAATTTTGCACAATGGTATTATAGCATGTTCAACGATTTTTGTTCGTTTTATTTTTTCTGCTTTCCAGAATTTTTGATCCATGGCGTCAAGGAAAGGTCGCATACTACCTTAAAGTGTCTGGATTAGTGATGCCAGGCCAGTATTATAACAAAGGTAAATTTATATTGTCCCAAGTTAATTGTCTGAGATTTGGTGTGTTACAGATAACTCAGCCAATATAAATTTCATAAGTTAATAAGTATTTCATTAATAACTACATGTATCTAATATTTGTTTGATTTAAACAAAAAAATCATATTAGTACAGTTGAATTGCTGCTCATTTTGGAATGTTGAATGAAAAATGGCAGCCATTAGTTTCTTTCCTTAAGCCCCACTAATATGTGGCAAGTTTCAAAAACCAATGAAAAGCCTGCATTTCATAATTCTATATAGTGCCGAGTTTTTTAGCCAATAGGAATGCATGGAATCCCGTATTACCGAGTTTTGTCAGTTTAATGGCCAAATTTTACTTGTATTGCTGACATCTCTTTTGTATTCAGTGTTATTTTCTACTAATTCCCCCTCTGTTATTAATGAATATACCAGTACATAAATAATACATCTGTATTTTTTCATTCAGTTATTTATATAGCTAACAACTTTACTAAATCCATATTTGGTGGGCCTCGATGGTAGAGTCAGTTATGGTCTATAACTGGTCCCCCCACCTCAATGTGTTCAAAACCCACCCAGGACCTAGTTTCACTTGTGAGGAATCTGTCCGGCTAAATAACAGAAGGTCTGAGTGGTGTTACCGAGTCATACGCTTTGGTTGCTCATTCACCATTAGAGCTGAGATGTTGCCAAATGAACCTTACTATTGGAACAGTTTGACAAGTTTATTATATTTTTGGCTCATACATCGAGGAAACAGGTTTCACCTAGTGTGCTTGGCATTAACTAACTATTACTATGATACATGTTTTTCTAACAAGCTATGGTTGACTTTTAATTAACTGTTGATGGACATTTTACAAACAAATTTAATACAAGTTACCTGCTTTTTTCTGTACCAGAATCAAAAGGACCATGTAATTAAGGGTTATTCAGATGTTTGGATCGTGTACCTTGACAACAGGGTATAGTTTCATAGACATGTCTTAGCTAATTTAATGCCAAGGGAATGCATGCATTTAGGGTTTAAAATCTGGTAAAAAGATCTTAGTCTAATATTTTTCTTATTTACAATTAGGGAGTGGTAAGATGTGTGCATTTAAAAAAACATAGATAAGTTATGATAGCTAAAGGTCACACAGTATGGCAATGAGAACCATGATTCCACCATGAACTTTGGATCATATTTGTCTGTATCAGACTAAGGTTTTGAATTTATGTCAGTTTTGAATTTCATAGTGAATATGGTGGCACTTTTCTCATCCTTGACATAAAACCTTTCATTTGTATGTACTTGTGTTGAAGACTGTTTCACAAGGTATTAGTCTTTACAGAATTCATTATCTCGAAAGGTCATATTTTATAATAATCAAAAATATTTTATTCGACTACTGTTCAGTTATTTGTAGACATTAATCTAGACACATAGACTACAGTCTATCATTTTAATGTTTCTGGGTTGCCTTTGAAGAAGCTTTATAATAGTAAATCTCCAGACATGAATGCTGAAAAAGCAACATCATCTTCATTCACCGAAGAGTTTCACTGACTCTTGGGACACATATCATACAAATTCTTTGTGATATCACACTATTTTACCCCTAATATTTATTCCTGTTAATTAGTCATTATGTTTTGTTAGAATAGTAAACCTGTCAAGAGTCGTTTTTGCAGCCGTTATTAAGTATGCTCCTTTTTCTGCTTTATGGAGGGACTTGCAAGTGCAGCAGACAAGCTGGAAATGACATTAAATTGTCATTAAAACAATGCAAGTTTGGCAGCCTCTCTAAAGGTATATAGATGCTCATTTTACCAATTTTTGTTATCATAAAATTCTTCATTGTAGTAATCAGTAGGCAGGTTTCACATAAGTACCCCCTCCATATCAAATAAATATGATTAATTTCGATTGGTTGACACCAAGTATGCAAACTTGCTGAATTTTATTTCTTCTGTAATTGTTTATTTGAGTCCTTATCATTGACTACTGCATTTTTCTTCACATTTGTTGATTATAAAAAATAAGTGGAAACATGGTTTCTGAGGTACCTGACGTAGGCAGTGTAAGAACAGACTAAAAAAGTTGCAGCTTTTTTGGCTCTTGCTTAGCATTGTGATTTGCTGTTTGTTCTGCCTATTGTACAGTATAAAAAGACTTCAGAAATATTTTAAGACAATTTAAAGCAATACATTCCTCGTCTTTAGAAAACCTAAACAAAGATTAGAGATAAATTCTGCATTGCTAAAATCTCTGAAAACTTGGTATGCATCTAAAGTTGGCGTACAGATGTCTATGTAAATGACGCATTATCTTGTTGTGTTTGATTTTGAATTGTTGTTTACTAATGGCAACTTTCATTAAAATCAAGATTAGTTAGAATAAAGTGACCTTGGTCTGCTATTGTCATGCTTTATTGTCAGATCCATCCGGATAACCAGCTATTTACCATGCCAGATAAAAGTGATCAATGAATTATCTGATGGATTTAAAGTAATGTACAATATGGAATGGTTTTAAAATTTCAAATTCTTGCATTTTATGGTTCAGTTTTAGGAGAATAAAACACACTAAATTTTATTTCCATGCATCAGTTTCCATGGCAACTATCTGTATATTATTACATTGTGGTTGCACGATTTTAAGCCGATTTTAAAGATACAATGAGCAGCATATTTATTTAATTGGGTCCGTCTGCAGATATTGCATTAAATGACATGATAACGCCCTTGAAACTGCAGACAAACTGAATATAAATTCTATGTTTTGTTTCTTTATGAGTTTTCACTTTAAATTTATTACTCACATATAGCTGTTAATGATTATTATACAGTGAAATTGCTGTATTTTATGGTGTTCTGTAATAAGCTGTTGTACTTATTTTCTAAAAAAGAATTTTTCCTGGTGTTTCTAGAATCTTTCTGGATCAGAGAGTCTTATTTTTGTGTAATTAGATTGCATGCTGAGGCTCGTTTGGCTATTGCACATGGAAAGACGAATGTGTCTGTTACCTCATTATGCTGGAAGAAAAATAATTAAGTCTCACATGCACCTTTTTATCCATTTGCAAGGTGCCCTGTCAAACCCTTTGGCATTTAACAAAAGTACTATAGATTTGTAACTGTCTTAGTGGTTAGTGGCATTTTGAATGTTTTTTCTATGGACGGTATGCCTTGGTCGTATATGGTAGCCATCCAAATCAATATCACTGGTATTTTAGAGTTATGGGTCTTGGATTGCCATATCAGCTACATGATTCAGGTTTGGTTTATTCTAACTGCACATATTATTAAGCATTTTAAACCTTACTCTGTAATACAGAATTAGTTATTTCAAATACAAGACCAAATATCACATGTGAGGAAGCTTTCCTGCTGGTTACCTAAAGGTGGATCCTTCTACCAATTGCTTGAGCTAGAAAGGTCGCCAAATGACTGTTAGTGTGGCATTGCATTTGATCTTAGCGAAAAAAAGGAATTTCAGAATGGTGACCAAATAATCAGTTTATTTCTATTTCGTGTACTCAGGAGACGGGCTTTATAATATGTGGAACTGTCTAAGCCTTACTTTTGACTGGTGTACATATTTTGTGGAAGTTAGACACTTTGGCTAATTACTTGTCATGCTGTCAAATAAAAATGAATGAAACATAATGATTTGAACATACTTATTGCTCCTGCGTTTACAATCAGTGTAATTAAGAATAAACAATAAGTTTCCTCAAATAAATTATCTGAAAGTTTAAATTTTGAAACTTAAATTAAAAATCTGGATTCGTGATTTTGAAATAAACCCTGATTCTGTTTTAGTTTTATGTTGTTTTCTTATTATGTCTTAAAGCATGTTTGTATATATTTTGATGGGCTTCTAGTATATGATAAATTTTGTATGTATTTTAGATGCCATGTTTATCACATCATTTTTTTGCAGTCTGCATGTATCTCTGCAATTAATGACAAATAAAATTGAAAAAAATAGTCACATAGCGACAGAATGCTTGAGAAGATGTTACAATAAAAGATTACTAATACAAGCAAAATTTTATTCCTGCATTGTTTAAATAATGACTGGACTTTAATTAAAACTGTTCACATGAATTAGAAAGCGGAAGTTTTGTTTTAATTGTTCGCAATTTGCAGGAAAATTGAAAACTCTCTGGAGTTACTGCAGATGCTTGTTTTAATAGTTTCCTTAATACTTGCCTACATTATCTGATGCTTGTTGTGGCTATTAGTTTAATTTGTATTTAATACAACAAGTATGTGAAAATTGTTTCTATGTGAGAAAGATGATCTTTTCATTACTTCATGAAAATCTGCAGTTTAATAGAAATAGATTTTTTTTAAATTGAAATTGGCTGTGAGTTTTAGCACACACATGATTACATGGCAATTTGAATTGATATTCTAAACTGTGGCTCATAGGGGACTGTCAGATGATGAAATTTGGCAAATTAACTATTGTTAGCTTTTAACATACAAATGCCTCAATGTCTGACTTTGAACAGTTTGCAGAAAGAAAAAATGAAATGAATATTCAATATTTTAAGAAGAAATGCTAATTGTGGGATATTTTTTGAATATAATTTATATCAAAATGATACGCCACATTGGCAAATATTCTTGAATATTTGCTTTCCCTTGAATGGATGTTCAGATTTTATGTCCAGACATCTCCATGGAAAATTCTACTTTCTTGATTGAATTTTGATGAGTAATTTGATTTACTGCCTGATATAGAATTGTGTCTTTTGGAGAGAATTGTTCTTGAAATGCTTACTTTCCATGTTTTCCCTTACAGTAGGTTATCTGCCCTCATGAAAAGTGTGGTCTGAATTTGATCTGAGTCAGCCTGAATTTTTACTGCAAATTGTCTGAATACAGTCTGCACAATTGCTGAATGTGTGCTGATATTATGAGAATACAAATGCTGAAACTTGTCGGTGACACAAATTCAGAAAAATTCAGCCTTGTATGTATTTCTGAATCTTGTCTGACAACACTTTTCAGTTAAAATTCAGGTTAAAGATTCAGACTTTTTTGGCTGAATAATGGCTGAGATGCTGGAAATTGGCTTGTTATGGAACAATCCAGACATAATTCAGACGGATCAGACTTAATTCAGAAATTTGATTCAGACATTTTTTTTCAGTCGGAATTCAGAAAAGTATTCAGATACTGTTCAGACATCTTTTCTGACAATATTCAGAAATAGTATTCAGATATTGTTCAGAGAGCTAGATCACTCAGACTTTATTCAGAGAAATATTCAGAAGTTTTTTCAGACATGTTAAGCTGGCCTCTCTTTAAATAATTCTATAATGCTTGGAAAACTATACTTGAAGTTTTGATTACATTATATGATGGGGATTTTTCATATTATTATATGTATCAAACTGCAACAAAGGCAAATGCGGCCTCTGTAATGGAAAAAACAGAGGGTCATAATAAATAGTCCAGGTTTTTCAAATTTCTATATTTCACTGTTTTAAAATAATGAGATAAGACTTTTAACCTGGTGAATATATACAGATGAATTTCAATATTTCACTGAAAAGTTTTGATTTATAAATATTCAAATGCAAGTGCACAATACTATCAGAAGATACATTGTGGTGTTCCATTATACCCCACCCACTTCATTTTATCATAATTATCTCTTAAATAAGTATCTCTTAATATCTGTGCGTCAGTGTGTGCATGTGTGTGCGTCAGTGCGTCAACAATTTCTTTAAAGCACTAGCTTGGCCAATTTCAACGAAACTTGACATGGATGTTCCTTGAATGAAGCTCTACCAAAGTTGTTAAAGAAATATAATTTCATTAAAAACTTGCCATGGCAACCAATAGGAAAAACTTTAAAAATCTTCTTGTCTACAGGGCCTAGCGCTTACATATTTTGTATGTAGCATTGTCATGAGAACCTCTACCAAGGTTGTTCAAATTATGCCCCTGGAGTGAAAATTGGCTCTGCTGCCGGGGTAACTTGATTTTACATGAAATTTATAGGAAATCTTTCAAAAAATCTTCTCGTCAGAAACTACAATGCATAGAGCTTAGATATTTAATGTGTATCATTGTCAAGTGGACCTCAACCAAGTTTGTTCAAATTATGGATCTGAGGTCAAAATTGACCCTGCCTCAGGGTTTACTTTATTTGATATAAGCTTATATAAGAAAATTAAAAAATCGCCTTTTCCAACGCAATAAGGCTTAGAGCTTAGAAATTTTTAGGTACCATTGTCATGTGGATACTCAACTGAGTTTGTTCAAATAATAGCCCTGGGGTCAAAATTGGCTCGGCCCCTGGTTTTCTAAATTTTATAGGAAAATGTTTTAAAAAATGTTTGTCGAAAACTGCATTGCTTAGACTTTAGATGGTTGATGTGTAGCATTGTCTAGTGGACCTCTGCCTTGTTTGTTCATATAATTGGCCTTGCCTCGTGGTCACTTGTATTTTCATAGGCTCATATAATAGGGAAAAAAGAGAAAAAAGTTTGTTTCTTAAGGGTCTTTTTTTCTGGTGAGCAATACAGGGCCAACATGGCCCTCTTGTCAAATTTATGGCTTGAGATTTCATGTCAATACAGGGATACAGACATTTGCCCGCTCAGGTATGTAATAGATACAGTACGAGTTTTTCTTCAAAAGTGTCTTCTTACAGGTGTAAGAAGACGGTTCGCTTAGATAAACAACCAATTTGTCCGAGGCGAAGCCTAGGATAAAAAGGGTTGTTTGTCTAAGGGAACCGTCTTCTTAGCGTCTGTAAGAAGACATTTTTGAAGAAAATACGAGTACGTGTATCTGACTTATACGACGATAAAGGATTATGTCCACGTGAAAGTTGAGTTATTGAAAAGTGTCTTCTTACAAACGTTAGAAGACACTTTTTGAATAGCTCTGCTGGGGGTATAGTCGTATAAAGGAGACTTTGCATTGGAAACAGGAGTGAGGTATAATAATTTTTATTAACGGATGATGTAATGTTAGAGTACATAGCTTTAATGCATCAATGAATTTGGTGCTTATATGTTTGTTTAACAATTCTATCCATAAGAGCATTCTGTCAAACATATCTTAATAGCCTAGTTAACACAATACTGTATGTTATATATCATTAACTCCACACACCTTTTCAATAGACTTAATCTCTTAGTCTTTGTCATTCCCTAAGGCAAAAGCATTACACATCAGTAGGGGCAATCATGTTGTGTTAATAATATAGTGTCACTTGAATATTGATGTGATGACAACAACACTTGAGTGATTGGTTTAGCACATTGATATAGCTAGTATCAAAAGTATACATAAAGTGAATGGAAAAAGTCTTGATTATTGCCAGTTTTTAGTATTAATTGATAAATTATGTATTCTTCTGGATTACCTTATTTATTTTTCATATTAAAGTTAACTGATATTAAGAAAGGGCAACTGTACTTTTACAGTATACTTTGTTGTCGTCTAAGTCCAAAAAGGCTCTATCCGAGATGGCAATTTCCTACAGGATATATGATACAGGGGATTACGAAGTGGGTTGCAGTCTGGATGAGCCCACTAGATTACTGTTTAAACCAGCTAACCCCATTCTGGGTGTTAAGTATTTGTGTTTCTCTTATTTTTGCATAGCTAGCATATGATTCTTGATAGTTTAACCATTCGTTAATCATGTTTATTATAAATTTTCTTCGGTATTACTTTCAATATTTTGAGTAACTTCACAGTGCCTTCGATATCTCAAATTTTTTTTTTAATTATAATAATATTTGGTGAGAATTTTTTATTCCTACGGTTACCTTGTCTATGACTCAGGATAAAAGTGATCGTTGTTGCATTTTATTTTGTATAGCACATTAAAGCTTAAAACAACAACTTCTTCTTAAGCATTTGGCCAAATTTCAATAAAACTTCACAGGGATGTTCCTTGCATGATGATCTGCCAAAATTGTTTAAAAAATGCCATGCAGAACTCTGTTTACAATTGCAACCAGAAGGAAAATCTTTAAAAATCTTCTTCTCAACAAGCATGTGCACTTCAGGTGTCAAGGTCAGCAGTAAGGCATGGTCATCATCATCATCATTTCTAGTTATCGCATCCCTCTAGGTAGAGTATTCTCATGATAAGGTGTCAACATTGGCAGTTGGGTGTCCACAACAGTGTCTTCACTCTAATTTAAACAGTTTTATTCAGATCCTCACCAATCTTAATGGAAATGTTTATGGCCAAGAGATCTCGGTCAAGTTTGATAACTAACCCTTATCGGCCCAGGTGCTCCTGAGTTATACCCCATGACGCTTTGAAAAATGAATTTTGACGGACATATTTTGTAACTTGTCACTCTTGTTTAGGAGTATTTTTCCAAAATATTATTCTCGTCCCAGCAAGTAAAATGTCTTGAATTGACATGGTAATCAAACCTTGCCCACCAGAGCAATTTGGCCTTAGGTCTGTGGACTTGGTTTGGAGGTTGATCCTCTTATATAGATAGATGACCCAAATGATAAGCAAAGGGCTACCATTCATAACTTTACAAACTTTGTGAGATCTTTATGCACTGTAATGACTTTTATACAGAGGTTCTGCAGTGTTAGGTTTTTGTATGAGCCACAGATCGTACAGTCATTGCCAGCTTGTTCTTGTTTTATAACTTATGTACCACTTCTGTTTCCTCTTGAAGACCACCATGAACATTCTTTATCTCTTTATCTTTCCCATACCAACATCTGGAGCAGTCTGTGATTTTATTCTCGATAATCAATGACAGTTTTGTAAAGAATTGCCATTATTAACAGGGTGGCTTTATTCGGAGGTGGCCACTAACACAAGGTTTGACTGTACCTTGCTAGAACTCTCCTGCTTGATTTCAATGTCCTTTCTCATAACTGACAAATATATGTCATCATTTGCCTCTAAGTAGACTAGCTGGCCTAGTGTGGCATCCATAAGTGGTTGTATCTCACTGAAAACCTTTTATTAACTTAAGCTATATAAAAAACTTTATATTATGAAAAAACTGTAAATACTTAGGCTATTGATTTTTCCTCAGTTTTATGTTTTACAAGTATTCTTACACAACTTTATTCTAATCTCAGCAGTTATTTCTATCAAGTATCCACATGATCTTTTTGTGGGTTTTTGTCATATTTTTGTATAATTGTAGGATTCTTTTTTCAAGTTCTAGTTATGCCCCCTCTTCGAAGAAAAGCGGGTATATTGGATGGCTCATGTCTGTCTTTCTTTTTCGTTGGTAATCAAACCTTGTATGGCCAATTCGACTGTTTTGGCCCTTAGGTCTTGACTTGGTTTGAAGGTTGGTCACAAAGATAGATGACCCCTGTTGGTAAGGTCTACCAATAGGTCAAAGGTCAACTATCCATTTGCCCTTTCGGGGGCATTGGTGTTTCATAAACACCTGATGAAAGCGTATTATTGCCCATGTTTAAACTCAAATTATATTCAATGACTTTACAACTTAGGAGGTAGTTTACTTTTCCTCAGCTTTATTTTTTATGAGTATTTTTACGAAACTTTATTCTTATGCCAGCATTTATTTTTGTTAGGTAAAATGTCTTGAATTGACACGATTAATATTTTTGTCATATTTTAGTAACTGTAGGGCTCATTGTAAAGTTCAAGTTATGCACCCTTCCGATCCTCGAAGAAATTGGGGTACCTGTATATTGGTTGGCTCATGTGTCGGTCTTTCAGTTCGTTGGTAGTCAAACCTTGTCTGCCGATTACTAAGAGAGCAAGCAATTGGCCACTGCTGTGAAAGCTTGTTCTTGTCTAACCACTTATCTACCACTTTGGTTTCCTCATGAAGATCCTCTGTCTCTTGAAGATCATCATGAACAATCAACATCTCTTTGTCTTTCCCATACAGACGTCTAACATTTTCCAGAGCATTCTGTGCTCCTTTCTGATCTGATATTCTTTCTGGCCATTATTAACAGGATGACTTTATTTGGAGGTGGCCACTAACACAAGGTTTGACTGTACCTTGCTAGAACTCTCCTGTTTGATTTCAATGTCCTTTCTCATAGCTGACAAATATATGTCATCATTTGTCTCTAAGTAGACTAGCTGGCCTAGTGTGGCATCCATAAGTGGTTGGTTGTATCTCACTGAAAACCTTTTATTAACTTTAGCTATATAAAAAAACTTTAGATTATTAAATAACTGTAAATACTTAGGCTGTTGATTTTTCCTCAGTTTTATGTTTTACAAGTATTCTTACACAAATTTTTTTCTAATCTCAGCAGTTATTTCTATCAAGTATCGACATGATCTTTTTTGTGTTTTTGTCATATTTTTGTATAATTGTAGGATTCTTTTTTCAAGTTCTAGTTATGCCCCCTCTTCGAAGAAAAGCGGGTATATTGGATGGCTCATGTCTGTCTTTCTTTTTCGTTGGTAATCAAACCTTGTATGGCCAATTCGACTGTTTTGGCCCTTAGGTCTTGACTTGGTTTGAAGGTTGGTCACAAAGATAGATGACCCCTGTTGGTAAGGTCTACCAATAGGTCAAAGGTCAACTATCCATTTGCCCTTTCGGGGGCATTGGTGTTTCATAAACACCTGATGAAAGCGTATTATTGCCCATGTTTAAACTCAAATTATATTCAATGACTTTACAACTTAGGAGGTAGTTTACTTTTCCTCAGCTTTATTTTTTATGAGTATTTTTACGAAACTTTATTCTTATGCCAGCATTTATTTTTGTTAGGTAAAATGTCTTGAATTGACACGATTAATATTTTTGTCATATTTTAGTAACTGTAGGGCTCATTGTAAAGTTCAAGTTATGCACCCTTCCGATCCTCGAAGAAATTGGGGTACCTGTATATTGGTTGGCTCATGTGTCGGTCTTTCAGTTCGTTGGTAGTCAAACCTTGTCTGCCGATTACTAAGAGAGCAAGCAATTGGCCACTGCTGTGAAAGCTTGTTCTTGTCTAACCACTTATCTACCACTTTGGTTTCCTCATGAAGATCCTCTGTCTCTTGAAGATCACCATGAACAATCTACATCTCTTTGTCTTTCCCATACAGGCGTCTAACATTTTCCAGGGCATTCTGTGATTCTTTCTGATCTGATATTCTTACAATTTAAGGTTCCAGCACCAAACACAAAACCGTAAACATTTCACTGTCCTCTGTGCGGAATCTTAGCTTGATGTTTTTCTGTAATTTGGCCAGATATTCTGTTCTGAGTGTCACAAACTCTGAGCTGTCTGATTGTATATCTCAGCAGTGTCTCTTCATCTAGGTAAGAAACAGTCAAACCTGTGAACAAAAGCCACCATCAGGAAGGCCAAAATGTGGCCTTTAATGACAAGTGACCTTTATTTGATGGTCATTTTATTCTAGATAATCAATGACAGTTTTGTAAAGAATTGCCATTATTAACAGGGTGGCTTTATTCGGAGGTGACCACTAACACAAGGTTTGACTGTAGCTTGCTAGAACTCTCCTGCTTGATTTCAATGTCCTTTCTCATAACTGACAAATATATGTCATCATTTGTCTCTAAGTAGACTAGCTGGCCTAGTGTGGCATCCATAAGTGGTTGTAGTGGCATCCATAAGTGGTTGTATCTCACTGAAAACCTTTAATAACTTTAGCTATATGTTATGAAAAAACTGTAAATACTTAGGCTATTGATTTTTCCTCAGTTTTATGTTTTACAAGTATTCTTACACAACTTTATTCTAATCTCAGCAGTTATTTCTATCAAGTATCCACATGATCTTTTTTGTGTTTTTGTCATATTTTTGTATAATTGTAGGATTCTTTTTTCAAGTTCTAGTTATGCCCCCTCTTCGAAGAAAAGCGGGTATATTGGATGGCTCATGTCTGTCTTTCTTTTTCGTTGGTAATCAAACCTTGTATGGCCAATTCGACTGTTTTGGCCCTTAGGTCTTGACTTGGTTTGAAGGTTGGTCACAAAGATAGATGACCCCTGTTGGTAAGGTCTACCAATAGGTCAAAGGTCAACTATCCATTTGCCCTTTCGGGGGCATTGGTGTTTCATAAACACCTGATGAAAGCGTATTAGTACCCATGTTTAAACTCAAATTATATTCAATGACTTTACAACTTAGGAGGTAGTTTACTTTTCCTCAGCTTTATTTTTTATGAGTATTTTTACGAAACTTTATTCTTATCCCAGCATATATTTTTGTTAGGTAAAATGTCTTGAATTGACACGATTAATATTTTTGTCATATTTTAGTAACTGTAGGGCTCTTTTGTAAAGTTCTTAAGTTATGCACCCTTCCGATCCTCGGAAGAAATTGGGGTACCTGTGTATTGGTTGGCTCATGTGTCGGTCTTTCAGTTCTTTGGTAGTCAAACCTTGTCTGCCGATTACTAAGAGAGCAAGCAATTGGCCACTGCTGTGAAAGCTTGTTCTTGTCTAACCACTTATCTACCACTTTGGTTTCCTCATGAAGATCCTCTGTCTCTTGAAGATCACCATGAACAATCTACATCTCTTTGTCTTTCCCATACAGGCGTCTAACATTTTCCAGGGCATTCTGTGATTCTTTCTGATCTGATATTCTTACAATTTAAGGTTCCAGCACCAAACACAAAACCGTAAACATTTCACTGTCCTCTGTGCGGAATCTTAGCTTGATGTTTTTCTGTAATTTGGCCAGATATTCTGTTCTGAGTGTCACAAACTCTGAGCTGTCTGATTGTATATCTCAGCAGTGTCTCTTCATCTAGGTAAGAAACAGTCAAACCTGTGAACAAAAGCCACCATCAGGAAGGCCAAAATGTGGCCTTTAATGACAAGTGACCTTTATTTGGTGGTCATTTTATTCTAGATAATCAATGACAGTTTTGTAAAGAATTGCCATTATTAACAGGGTGGCTTTATTCGGAGGTGACCACTAACACAAGGTTTGACTGTAGCTTGCTAGAACTCTCCTGCTTGATTTCAATGTCCTTTCTCATAACTGACAAATATATGTCATCATTTGTCTCTAAGTAGACTAGCTGGCCTAGTGTGGCATCCATAAGTGGTTGTAGTGGCATCCATAAGTGGTTGTATCTCACTGAAAACCTTTAATAACTTTAGCTATATGTTATGAAAAAACTGTAAATACTTAGGCTATTGATTTTTCCTCAGTTTTATGTTTTACAAGTATTCTTACACAACTTTATTCTAATCTCAGCAGTTATTTCTATCAAGTATCCACATGATCTTTTTTGTGTTTTTGTCATATTTTTGTATAATTGTAGGATTCTTTTTTCAAGTTCTAGTTATGCCCCCTCTTCGAAGAAAAGCGGTTATATTGGATGGCTCATGTCTGTCTTTCTTTTTCGTTGGTAATCAAACCTTGTATGGCCAATTCGACTGTTTTGGCCCTTAGGTCTTGACTTGGTTTGAAGGTTGGTCACAAAGATAGATGACCCCTGTTGGTAAGGTCTACCAATAGGTCAAAGGTCAACTATCCATTTGCCCTTTCGGGGGCATTGGTGTTTCATAAACACCTGATGAAAGCGTATTAGTACCCATGTTTAAACTCAAATTATATTCAATGACTTTACAACTTAGGAGGTAGTTTACTTTTCCTCAGCTTTATTTTTTATGAGTATTTTTACGAAACTTTATTCTTATCCCAGCATATATTTTTGTTAGGTAAAATGTCTTGAATTGACACGATTAATATTTTTGTCATATTTTAGTAACTGTAGGGCTCTTTTGTAAAGTTCTTAAGTTATGCACCCTTCCGATCCTCGGAAGAAATTGGGGTACCTGTGTATTGGTTGGCTCATGTGTCGGTCTTTCAGTTCTTTGGTAGTCAAACCTTGTCTGCCGATTACTAAGAGAGCAAGCAATTGGCCACTGCTGTGAAAGCATGTTCTTGTCTAACCACTTATCTACCACTTTGGTTTCCTCATGAAGATCCTCTGTCTCTTGAAGATCACCATGAACAATCTACATCTCTTTGTCTTTCCCATACAGACGTCTAACATTTTCCAGAGCATTCTGTGCTCCTTTCTGATCTGATATTCTTTCTGGCCATTATTAACAGGATGACTTTATTTGGAGGTGGCCACTAACACAAGGTTTGACTGTACCTTGCTAGAACTCTCCTGTTTGATTTCAATGTCCTTTCTCATAACTGACAAATATATGTCATCATTTGTCTCTAAGTAGACTAGCTGGCCTAGTGTGGCATCCATAAGTGGTTGGTTGTATCTCACTGAAAACCTTTTATTAACTTTAGCTATATAAAAAAACTTTAGATTATGAAATAACTGTAAATACTTAGGCTGTTGATTTTTCCTCAGTTTTATGTTTTACAAGTATTCTTACACAAATTTTTTTCTAATCTCAGCAGTTATTTCTATCAAGTATCGACATGATCTTTTTTGTGTTTTTGTCATATTTTTGTATAATTGTAGGATTCTTTTTTCAAGTTCTAGTTATGCCCCCTCTTCGAAGAAAAGCGGGTATATTGGATGGCTCATGTCTGTCTTTCTTTTTCGTTGGTAATCAAACCTTGTATGGCCAATTCGACTGTTTTGGCCCTTAGGTCTTGACTTGGTTTGAAGGTTGGTCACAAAGATAGATGACCCCTGTTGGTAAGGTCTACCAATAGGTCAAAGGTCAACTATCCATTTGCCCTTTCGGGGGCATTGGTGTTTCATAAACACCTGATGAAAGCGTATTATTGCCCATGTTTAAACTCAAATTATATTCAATGACTTTACAACTTAGGAGGTAGTTTACTTTTCCTCAGCTTTATTTTTTATGAGTATTTTTACGAAACTTTATTCTTATGCCAGCATTTATTTTTGTTAGGTAAAATGTCTTGAATTGACACGATTAATATTTTTGTCATATTTTAGTAACTGTAGGGCTCATTGTAAAGTTCAAGTTATGCACCCTTCCGATCCTCGAAGAAATTGGGGTACCTGTATATTGGTTGGCTCATGTGTCAGTCTTTCAGTTCGTTGGTAGTCAAACCTTGTCTGCCGATTACTAAGAGAGCAAGCAATTGGCCACTGCTGTGAAAGCTTGTTCTTGTCTAACCACTTATCTACCACTTTGGTTTCCTCATGAAGATCCTCTGTCTCTTGAAGATCACCATGAACAATCAACATCTCTTTGTCTTTCCCATACAGACGTCTAACATTTTCCAGAGCATTCTGTGCTCCTTTCTGATCTGATATTCTTTCTGGCCATTATTAACAGGATGACTTTATTTGGAGGTGGCCACTAACACAAGGTTTGACTGTACCTTGCTAGAACTCTCCTGTTTGATTTCAATGTCCTTTCTCATAACTGACAAATATATGTCATCATTTGTCTCTAAGTAGACTAGCTGGCCTAGTGTGGCATCCATAAGTGGTTGGTTGTATCTCACTGAAAACCTTTTATTAACTTTAGCTATATAAAAAAACTTTAGATTATTAAATAACTGTAAATACTTAGGCTGTTGATTTTTCCTCAGTTTTATGTTTTACAAGTATTCTTACACAAATTTTTTTCTAATCTCAGCAGTTATTTCTATCAAGTATCGACATGATCTTTTTTGTGTTTTTGTCATATTTTTGTATAATTGTAGGATTCTTTTTTCAAGTTCTAGTTATGCCCCCTCTTCGAAGAAAAGCGGGTATATTGGATGGCTCATGTCTGTCTTTCTTTTTCGTTGGTAATCAAACCTTGTATGGCCAATTCGACTGTTTTGGCCCTTAGGTCTTGACTTGGTTTGAAGGTTGGTCACAAAGATAGATGACCCCTGTTGGTAAGGTCTACCAATAGGTCAAAGGTCAACTATCCATTTGCCCTTTCGGGGGCATTGGTGTTTCATAAACACCTGATGAAAGCGTATTATTGCCCATGTTTAAACTCAAATTATATTCAATGACTTTACAACTTAGGAGGTAGTTTACTTTTCCTCAGCTTTATTTTTTATGAGTATTTTTACGAAACTTTATTCTTATGCCAGCATTTATTTTTGTTAGGTAAAATGTCTTGAATTGACACGATTAATATTTTTGTCATATTTTAGTAACTGTAGGGCTCATTGTAAAGTTCAAGTTATGCACCCTTCCGATCCTCGAAGAAATTGGGGTACCTGTATATTGGTTGGCTCATGTGTCGGTCTTTCAGTTCGTTGGTAGTCAAACCTTGTCTGCCGATTACTAAGAGAGCAAGCAATTGGCCACTGCTGTGAAAGCTTGTTCTTGTCTAACCACTTATCTACCACTTTGGTTTCCTCATGAAGATCCTCTGTCTCTTGAAGATCACCATGAACAATCTACATCTCTTTGTCTTTCCCATACAGGCGTCTAACATTTTCCAGGGCATTCTGTGATTCTTTCTGATCTGATATTCTTACAATTTAAGGTTCCAGCACCAAACACAAAACCGTAAACATTTCACTGTCCTCTGTGCGGAATCTTAGCTTGATGTTTTTCTGTAATTTGGCCAGATATTCTGTTCTGAGTGTCACAAACTCTGAGCTGTCTGATTGTATATCTCAGCAGTGTCTCTTCATCTAGGTAAGAAACAGTCAAACCTGTGAACAAAAGCCACCATCAGGAAGGCCAAAATGTGGCCTTTAATGACAAGTGACCTTTATTTGATGGTCATTTTATTCTAGATAATCAATGACAGTTTTGTAAAGAATTGCCATTATTAACAGGGTGGCTTTATTCGGAGGTGACCACTAACACAAGGTTTGACTGTAGCTTGCTAGAACTCTCCTGCTTGATTTCAATGTCCTTTCTCATAACTGACAAATATATGTCATCATTTGTCTCTAAGTAGACTAGCTGGCCTAGTGTGGCATCCATAAGTGGTTGTAGTGGCATCCATAAGTGGTTGTATCTCACTGAAAACCTTTAATAACTTTAGCTATATGTTATGAAAAAACTGTAAATACTTAGGCTGTTGATTTTTCCTCAGTTTTATGTTTTACAAGTATTCTTACACAACTTTATTCTAATCTCAGCAGTTATTTCTATCAAGTATCCACATGATCTTTTTTGTGTTTTTGTCATATTTTTGTATAATTGTAGGATTCTTTTTTCAAGTTCTAGTTATGCCCCCTCTTCGAAGAAAAGCGGGTATATTGGATGGCTCATGTCTGTCTTTCTTTTTCGTTGGTAATCAAACCTTGTATGGCCAATTCGACTGTTTTGGCCCTTAGGTCTTGACTTGGTTTGAAGGTTGGTCACAAAGATAGATGACCCCTGTTGGTAAGGTCTACCAATAGGTCAAAGGTCAACTATCCATTTGCCCTTTCGGGGGCATTGGTGTTTCATAAACACCTGATGAAAGCGTATTAGTACCCATGTTTAAACTCAAATTATATTCAATGACTTTACAACTTAGGAGGTAGTTTACTTTTCCTCAGCTTTATTTTTTATGAGTATTTTTACGAAACTTTATTCTTATCCCAGCATATATTTTTGTTAGGTAAAATGTCTTGAATTGACACGATTAATATTTTTGTCATATTTTAGTAACTGTAGGGCTCTTTTGTAAAGTTCTTAAGTTATGCACCCTTCCGATCCTCGGAAGAAATTGGGGTACCTGTGTATTGGTTGGCTCATGTGTCGGTCTTTCAGTTCTTTGGTAGTCAAACCTTGTCTGCCGATTACTAAGAGAGCAAGCAATTGGCCACTGCTGTGAAAGCATGTTCTTGTCTAACCACTTATCTACCACTTTGGTTTCCTCATGAAGATCCTCTGTCTCTTGAAGATCACCATGAACAATCTACATCTCTTTGTCTTTCCCATACAGACGTCTAACATTTTCCAGAGCATTCTGTGCTCCTTTCTGATCTGATATTCTTTCTGGCCATTATTAACAGGATGACTTTATTTGGAGGTGGCCACTAACACAAGGTTTGACTGTACCTTGCTAGAACTCTCCTGTTTGATTTCAATGTCCTTTCTCATAACTGACAAATATATGTCATCATTTGTCTCTAAGTAGACTAGCTGGCCTAGTGTGGCATCCATAAGTGGTTGGTTGTATCTCACTGAAAACCTTTTATTAACTTTAGCTATATAAAAAAACTTTAGATTATGAAATAACTGTAAATACTTAGGCTGTTGATTTTTCCTCAGTTTTATGTTTTACAAGTATTCTTACACAAATTTTTTTCTAATCTCAGCAGTTATTTCTATCAAGTATCGACATGATCTTTTTTGTGTTTTTGTCATATTTTTGTATAATTGTAGGATTCTTTTTTCAAGTTCTAGTTATGCCCCCTCTTCGAAGAAAAGCGGGTATATTGGATGGCTCATGTCTGTCTTTCTTTTTCGTTGGTAATCAAACCTTGTATGGCCAATTCGACTGTTTTGGCCCTTAGGTCTTGACTTGGTTTGAAGGTTGGTCACAAAGATAGATGACCCCTGTTGGTAAGGTCTACCAATAGGTCAAAGGTCAACTATCCATTTGCCCTTTCGGGGGCATTGGTGTTTCATAAACACCTGATGAAAGCGTATTATTGCCCATGTTTAAACTCAAATTATATTCAATGACTTTACAACTTAGGAGGTAGTTTACTTTTCCTCAGCTTTATTTTTTATGAGTATTTTTACGAAACTTTATTCTTATGCCAGCATTTATTTTTGTTAGGTAAAATGTCTTGAATTGACACGATTAATATTTTTGTCATATTTTAGTAACTGTAGGGCTCATTGTAAAGTTCAAGTTATGCACCCTTCCGATCCTCGAAGAAATTGGGGTACCTGTATATTGGTTGGCTCATGTGTCAGTCTTTCAGTTCGTTGGTAGTCAAACCTTGTCTGCCGATTACTAAGAGAGCAAGCAATTGGCCACTGCTGTGAAAGCTTGTTCTTGTCTAACCACTTATCTACCACTTTGGTTTCCTCATGAAGATCCTCTGTCTCTTGAAGATCACCATGAACAATCAACATCTCTTTGTCTTTCCCATACAGACGTCTAACATTTTCCAGAGCATTCTGTGCTCCTTTCTGATCTGATATTCTTTCTGGCCATTATTAACAGGATGACTTTATTTGGAGGTGGCCACTAACACAAGGTTTGACTGTACCTTGCTAGAACTCTCCTGTTTGATTTCAATGTCCTTTCTCATAACTGACAAATATATGTCATCATTTGTCTCTAAGTAGACTAGCTGGCCTAGTGTGGCATCCATAAGTGGTTGGTTGTATCTCACTGAAAACCTTTTATTAACTTTAGCTATATAAAAAAACTTTAGATTATTAAATAACTGTAAATACTTAGGCTGTTGATTTTTCCTCAGTTTTATGTTTTACAAGTATTCTTACACAAATTTTTTTCTAATCTCAGCAGTTATTTCTATCAAGTATCCACATGATCTTTTTTGTGTTTTTGTCATATTTTTGTATAATTGTAGGATTCTTTTTTCAAGTTCTAGTTATGCCCCCTCTTCGAAGAAAAGCGGGTATATTGGATGGCTCATGTCTGTCTTTCTTTTTCGTTGGTAATCAAACCTTGTATGGCCAATTCGACTGTTTTGGCCCTTAGGTCTTGACTTGGTTTGAAGGTTGGTCACAAAGATAGATGACCCCTGTTGGTAAGGTCTACCAATAGGTCAAAGGTCAACTATCCATTTGCCCTTTCGGGGGCATTGGTGTTTCATAAACACCTGATGAAAGCGTATTATTGCCCATGTTTAAACTCAAATTATATTCAATGACTTTACAACTTAGGAGGTAGTTTACTTTTCCTCAGCTTTATTTTTTATGAGTATTTTTACGAAACTTTATTCTTATGCCAGCATTTATTTTTGTTAGGTAAAATGTCTTGAATTGACACGATTAATATTTTTGTCATATTTTAGTAACTGTAGGGCTCATTGTAAAGTTCAAGTTATGCACCCTTCCGATCCTCGAAGAAATTGGGGTACCTGTATATTGGTTGGCTCATGTGTCGGTCTTTCAGTTCGTTGGTAGTCAAACCTTGTCTGCCGATTACTAAGAGAGCAAGCAATTGGCCACTGCTGTGAAAGCTTGTTCTTGTCTAACCACTTATCTACCACTTTGGTTTCCTCATGAAGATCCTCTGTCTCTTGAAGATCACCATGAACAATCTACATCTCTTTGTCTTTCCCATACAGGCGTCTAACATTTTCCAGGGCATTCTGTGATTCTTTCTGATCTGATATTCTTACAATTTAAGGTTCCAGCACCAAACACAAAACCGTAAACATTTCACTGTCCTCTGTGCGGAATCTTAGCTTGATGTTTTTCTGTAATTTGGCCAGATATTCTGTTCTGAGTGTCACAAACTCTGAGCTGTCTGATTGTATATCTCAGCAGTGTCTCTTCATCTAGGTAAGAAACAGTCAAACCTGTGAACAAAAGCCACCATCAGGAAGGCCAAAATGTGGCCTTTAATGACAAGTGACCTTTATTTGATGGTCATTTTATTCTAGATAATCAATGACAGTTTTGTAAAGAATTGCCATTATTAACAGGGTGGCTTTATTCGGAGGTGACCACTAACACAAGGTTTGACTGTAGCTTGCTAGAACTCTCCTGCTTGATTTCAATGTCCTTTCTCATAACTGACAAATATATGTCATCATTTGTCTCTAAGTAGACTAGCTGGCCTAGTGTGGCATCCATAAGTGGTTGTAGTGGCATCCATAAGTGGTTGTATCTCACTGAAAACCTTTAATAACTTTAGCTATATGTTATGAAAAAACTGTAAATACTTAGGCTATTGATTTTTCCTCAGTTTTATGTTTTACAAGTATTCTTACACAACTTTATTCTAATCTCAGCAGTTATTTCTATCAAGTATCCACATGATCTTTTTTGTGTTTTTGTCATATTTTTGTATAATTGTAGGATTCTTTTTTCAAGTTCTAGTTATGCCCCCTCTTCGAAGAAAAGCGGTTATATTGGATGGCTCATGTCTGTCTTTCTTTTTCGTTGGTAATCAAACCTTGTATGGCCAATTCGACTGTTTTGGCCCTTAGGTCTTGACTTGGTTTGAAGGTTGGTCACAAAGATAGATGACCCCTGTTGGTAAGGTCTACCAATAGGTCAAAGGTCAACTATCCATTTGCCCTTTCGGGGGCATTGGTGTTTCATAAACACCTGATGAAAGCGTATTATTGCCCATGTTTAAACTCAAATTATATTCAATGACTTTACAACTTAGGAGGTAGTTTACTTTTCCTCAGCTTTATTTTTTATGAGTATTTTTACGAAACTTTATTCTTATGCCAGCATTTATTTTTGTTAGGTAAAATGTCTTGAATTGACACGATTAATATTTTTGTCATATTTTAGTAACTGTAGGGCTCATTGTAAAGTTCAAGTTATGCACCCTTCCGATCCTCGAAGAAATTGGGGTACCTGTATATTGGTTGGCTCATGTGTCAGTCTTTCAGTTCGTTGGTAGTCAAACCTTGTCTGCCGATTACTAAGAGAGCAAGCAATTGGCCACTGCTGTGAAAGCTTGTTCTTGTCTAACCACTTATCTACCACTTTGGTTTCCTCATGAAGATCCTCTGTCTCTTGAAGATCACCATGAACAATCAACATCTCTTTGTCTTTCCCATACAGACGTCTAACATTTTCCAGAGCATTCTGTGCTCCTTTCTGATCTGATATTCTTTCTGGCCATTATTAACAGGATGACTTTATTTGGAGGTGGCCACTAACACAAGGTTTGACTGTACCTTGCTAGAACTCTCCTGTTTGATTTCAATGTCCTTTCTCATAACTGACAAATATATGTCATCATTTGTCTCTAAGTAGACTAGCTGGCCTAGTGTGGCATCCATAAGTGGTTGGTTGTATCTCACTGAAAACCTTTTATTAACTTTAGCTATATAAAAAAACTTTAGATTATTAAATAACTGTAAATACTTAGGCTGTTGATTTTTCCTCAGTTTTATGTTTTACAAGTATTCTTACACAAATTTTTTTCTAATCTCAGCAGTTATTTCTATCAAGTATCCACATGATCTTTTTTGTGTTTTTGTCATATTTTTGTATAATTGTAGGATTCTTTTTTCAAGTTCTAGTTATGCCCCCTCTTCGAAGAAAAGCGGGTATATTGGATGGCTCATGTCTGTCTTTCTTTTTCGTTGGTAATCAAACCTTGTATGGCCAATTCGACTGTTTTGGCCCTTAGGTCTTGACTTGGTTTGAAGGTTGGTCACAAAGATAGATGACCCCTGTTGGTAAGGTCTACCAATAGGTCAAAGGTCAACTATCCATTTGCCCTTTCGGGGGCATTGGTGTTTCATAAACACCTGATGAAAGCGTATTATTGCCCATGTTTAAACTCAAATTATATTCAATGACTTTACAACTTAGGAGGTAGTTTACTTTTCCTCAGCTTTATTTTTTATGAGTATTTTTACGAAACTTTATTCTTATGCCAGCATTTATTTTTGTTAGGTAAAATGTCTTGAATTGACACGATTAATATTTTTGTCATATTTTAGTAACTGTAGGGCTCATTGTAAAGTTCAAGTTATGCACCCTTCCGATCCTCGAAGAAATTGGGGTACCTGTATATTGGTTGGCTCATGTGTCGGTCTTTCAGTTCGTTGGTAGTCAAACCTTGTCTGCCGATTACTAAGAGAGCAAGCAATTGGCCACTGCTGTGAAAGCTTGTTCTTGTCTAACCACTTATCTACCACTTTGGTTTCCTCATGAAGATCCTCTGTCTCTTGAAGATCACCATGAACAATCTACATCTCTTTGTCTTTCCCATACAGGCGTCTAACATTTTCCAGGGCATTCTGTGATTCTTTCTGATCTGATATTCTTACAATTTAAGGTTCCAGCACCAAACACAAAACCGTAAACATTTCACTGTCCTCTGTGCGGAATCTTAGCTTGATGTTTTTCTGTAATTTGGCCAGATATTCTGTTCTGAGTGTCACAAACTCTGAGCTGTCTGATTGTATATCTCAGCAGTGTCTCTTCATCTAGGTAAGAAACAGTCAAACCTGTGAACAAAAGCCACCATCAGGAAGGCCAAAATGTGGCCTTTAATGACAAGTGACCTTTATTTGATGGTCATTTTATTCTAGATAATCAATGACAGTTTTGTAAAGAATTGCCATTATTAACAGGGTGGCTTTATTCGGAGGTGACCACTAACACAAGGTTTGACTGTAGCTTGCTAGAACTCTCCTGCTTGATTTCAATGTCCTTTCTCATAACTGACAAATATATGTCATCATTTGTCTCTAAGTAGACTAGCTGGCCTAGTGTGGCATCCATAAGTGGTTGTAGTGGCATCCATAAGTGGTTGTATCTCACTGAAAACCTTTAATAACTTTAGCTATATGTTATGAAAAAACTGTAAATACTTAGGCTATTGATTTTTCCTCAGTTTTATGTTTTACAAGTATTCTTACACAACTTTATTCTAATCTCAGCAGTTATTTCTATCAAGTATCCACATGATCTTTTTTGTGTTTTTGTCATATTTTTGTATAATTGTAGGATTCTTTTTTCAAGTTCTAGTTATGCCCCCTCTTCGAAGAAAAGCGGTTATATTGGATGGCTCATGTCTGTCTTTCTTTTTCGTTGGTAATCAAACCTTGTATGGCCAATTCGACTGTTTTGGCCCTTAGGTCTTGACTTGGTTTGAAGGTTGGTCACAAAGATAGATGACCCCTGTTGGTAAGGTCTACCAATAGGTCAAAGGTCAACTATCCATTTGCCCTTTCGGGGGCATTGGTGTTTCATAAACACCTGATGAAAGCGTATTAGTACCCATGTTTAAACTCAAATTATATTCAATGACTTTACAACTTAGGAGGTAGTTTACTTTTCCTCAGCTTTATTTTTTATGAGTATTTTTACGAAACTTTATTCTTATCCCAGCATATATTTTTGTTAGGTAAAATGTCTTGAATTGACACGATTAATATTTTTGTCATATTTTAGTAACTGTAGGGCTCTTTTGTAAAGTTCTTAAGTTATGCACCCTTCCGATCCTCGGAAGAAATTGGGGTACCTGTGTATTGGTTGGCTCATGTGTCGGTCTTTCAGTTCTTTGGTAGTCAAACCTTGTCTGCCGATTACTAAGAGAGCAAGCAATTGGCCACTGCTGTGAAAGCATGTTCTTGTCTAACCACTTATCTACCACTTTGGTTTCCTCATGAAGATCCTCTGTCTCTTGAAGATCACCATGAACAATCTACATCTCTTTGTCTTTCCCATACAGACGTCTAACATTTTCCAGAGCATTCTGTGCTCCTTTCTGATCTGATATTCTTTCTGGCCATTATTAACAGGATGACTTTATTTGGAGGTGGCCACTAACACAAGGTTTGACTGTACCTTGCTAGAACTCTCCTGTTTGATTTCAATGTCCTTTCTCATAACTGACAAATATATGTCATCATTTGTCTCTAAGTAGACTAGCTGGCCTAGTGTGGCATCCATAAGTGGTTGGTTGTATCTCACTGAAAACCTTTTATTAACTTTAGCTATATAAAAAAACTTTAGATTATGAAATAACTGTAAATACTTAGGCTGTTGATTTTTCCTCAGTTTTATGTTTTACAAGTATTCTTACACAAATTTTTTTCTAATCTCAGCAGTTATTTCTATCAAGTATCGACATGATCTTTTTTGTGTTTTTGTCATATTTTTGTATAATTGTAGGATTCTTTTTTCAAGTTCTAGTTATGCCCCCTCTTCGAAGAAAAGCGGGTATATTGGATGGCTCATGTCTGTCTTTCTTTTTCGTTGGTAATCAAACCTTGTATGGCCAATTCGACTGTTTTGGCCCTTAGGTCTTGACTTGGTTTGAAGGTTGGTCACAAAGATAGATGACCCCTGTTGGTAAGGTCTACCAATAGGTCAAAGGTCAACTATCCATTTGCCCTTTCGGGGGCATTGGTGTTTCATAAACACCTGATGAAAGCGTATTATTGCCCATGTTTAAACTCAAATTATATTCAATGACTTTACAACTTAGGAGGTAGTTTACTTTTCCTCAGCTTTATTTTTTATGAGTATTTTTACGAAACTTTATTCTTATGCCAGCATTTATTTTTGTTAGGTAAAATGTCTTGAATTGACACGATTAATATTTTTGTCATATTTTAGTAACTGTAGGGCTCATTGTAAAGTTCAAGTTATGCACCCTTCCGATCCTCGAAGAAATTGGGGTACCTGTATATTGGTTGGCTCATGTGTCAGTCTTTCAGTTCGTTGGTAGTCAAACCTTGTCTGCCGATTACTAAGAGAGCAAGCAATTGGCCACTGCTGTGAAAGCTTGTTCTTGTCTAACCACTTATCTACCACTTTGGTTTCCTCATGAAGATCCTCTGTCTCTTGAAGATCACCATGAACAATCAACATCTCTTTGTCTTTCCCATACAGACGTCTAACATTTTCCAGAGCATTCTGTGCTCCTTTCTGATCTGATATTCTTTCTGGCCATTATTAACAGGATGACTTTATTTGGAGGTGGCCACTAACACAAGGTTTGACTGTACCTTGCTAGAACTCTCCTGTTTGATTTCAATGTCCTTTCTCATAACTGACAAATATATGTCATCATTTGTCTCTAAGTAGACTAGCTGGCCTAGTGTGGCATCCATAAGTGGTTGGTTGTATCTCACTGAAAACCTTTTATTAACTTTAGCTATATAAAAAAACTTTAGATTATTAAATAACTGTAAATACTTAGGCTGTTGATTTTTCCTCAGTTTTATGTTTTACAAGTATTCTTACACAAATTTTTTTCTAATCTCAGCAGTTATTTCTATCAAGTATCCACATGATCTTTTTTGTGTTTTTGTCATATTTTTGTATAATTGTAGGATTCTTTTTTCAAGTTCTAGTTATGCCCCCTCTTCGAAGAAAAGCGGGTATATTGGATGGCTCATGTCTGTCTTTCTTTTTCGTTGGTAATCAAACCTTGTATGGCCAATTCGACTGTTTTGGCCCTTAGGTCTTGACTTGGTTTGAAGGTTGGTCACAAAGATAGATGACCCCTGTTGGTAAGGTCTACCAATAGGTCAAAGGTCAACTATCCATTTGCCCTTTCGGGGGCATTGGTGTTTCATAAACACCTGATGAAAGCGTATTATTGCCCATGTTTAAACTCAAATTATATTCAATGACTTTACAACTTAGGAGGTAGTTTACTTTTCCTCAGCTTTATTTTTTATGAGTATTTTTACGAAACTTTATTCTTATGCCAGCATTTATTTTTGTTAGGTAAAATGTCTTGAATTGACACGATTAATATTTTTGTCATATTTTAGTAACTGTAGGGCTCATTGTAAAGTTCAAGTTATGCACCCTTCCGATCCTCGAAGAAATTGGGGTACCTGTATATTGGTTGGCTCATGTGTCGGTCTTTCAGTTCGTTGGTAGTCAAACCTTGTCTGCCGATTACTAAGAGAGCAAGCAATTGGCCACTGCTGTGAAAGCTTGTTCTTGTCTAACCACTTATCTACCACTTTGGTTTCCTCATGAAGATCCTCTGTCTCTTGAAGATCACCATGAACAATCTACATCTCTTTGTCTTTCCCATACAGGCGTCTAACATTTTCCAGGGCATTCTGTGATTCTTTCTGATCTGATATTCTTACAATTTAAGGTTCCAGCACCAAACACAAAACCGTAAACATTTCACTGTCCTCTGTGCGGAATCTTAGCTTGATGTTTTTCTGTAATTTGGCCAGATATTCTGTTCTGAGTGTCACAAACTCTGAGCTGTCTGATTGTATATCTCAGCAGTGTCTCTTCATCTAGGTAAGAAACAGTCAAACCTGTGAACAAAAGCCACCATCAGGAAGGCCAAAATGTGGCCTTTAATGACAAGTGACCTTTATTTGATGGTCATTTTATTCTAGATAATCAATGACAGTTTTGTAAAGAATTGCCATTATTAACAGGGTGGCTTTATTCGGAGGTGACCACTAACACAAGGTTTGACTGTAGCTTGCTAGAACTCTCCTGCTTGATTTCAATGTCCTTTCTCATAACTGACAAATATATGTCATCATTTGTCTCTAAGTAGACTAGCTGGCCTAGTGTGGCATCCATAAGTGGTTGTAGTGGCATCCATAAGTGGTTGTATCTCACTGAAAACCTTTAATAACTTTAGCTATATGTTATGAAAAAACTGTAAATACTTAGGCTATTGATTTTTCCTCAGTTTTATGTTTTACAAGTATTCTTACACAACTTTATTCTAATCTCAGCAGTTATTTCTATCAAGTATCCACATGATCTTTTTTGTGTTTTTGTCATATTTTTGTATAATTGTAGGATTCTTTTTTCAAGTTCTAGTTATGCCCCCTCTTCGAAGAAAAGCGGGTATATTGGATGGCTCATGTCTGTCTTTCTTTTTCGTTGGTAATCAAACCTTGTATGGCCAATTCGACTGTTTTGGCCCTTAGGTCTTGACTTGGTTTGAAGGTTGGTCACAAAGATAGATGACCCCTGTTGGTAAGGTCTACCAATAGGTCAAAGGTCAACTATCCATTTGCCCTTTCGGGGGCATTGGTGTTTCATAAACACCTGATGAAAGCGTATTAGTACCCATGTTTAAACTCAAATTATATTCAATGACTTTACAACTTAGGAGGTAGTTTACTTTTCCTCAGCTTTATTTTTTATGAGTATTTTTACGAAACTTTATTCTTATCCCAGCATATATTTTTGTTAGGTAAAATGTCTTGAATTGACACGATTAATATTTTTGTCATATTTTAGTAACTGTAGGGCTCTTTTGTAAAGTTCTTAAGTTATGCACCCTTCCGATCCTCGGAAGAAATTGGGGTACCTGTGTATTGGTTGGCTCATGTGTCGGTCTTTCAGTTCTTTGGTAGTCAAACCTTGTCTGCCGATTACTAAGAGAGCAAGCAATTGGCCACTGCTGTGAAAGCTTGTTCTTGTCTAACCACTTATCTACCACTTTGGTTTCCTCATGAAGATCCTCTGTCTCTTGAAGATCACCATGAACAATCTACATCTCTTTGTCTTTCTCATACAGGCGTCTAACATTTTCCAGGGCATTCTGTGATTCTTTCTGATCTGATATTCTTACAATTTAAGGTTCCAGCACCAAACACAAAACCGTAAACATTTCACTGTCCTCTGTGCGGAATCTTAGCTTGATGTTTTTCTGTAATTTGGCCAGATATTCTGTTCTGAGTGTCACAAACTCTGAGCTGTCTGATTGTATATCTCAGCAGTGTCTCTTCATCTAGGTAAGAAACAGTCAAACCTGTGAACAAAAGCCACCATCAGGAAGGCCAAAATGTGGCCTTTAATGACAAGTGACCTTTATTTGATGGTCATTTTATTCTAGATAATCAATGACAGTTTTGTAAAGAATTGCCATTATTAACAGGGTGGCTTTATTCGGAGGTGACCACTAACACAAGGTTTGACTGTAGCTTGCTAGAACTCTCCTGCTTGATTTCAATGTCCTTTCTCATAACTGACAAATATATGTCATCATTTGTCTCTAAGTAGACTAGCTGGCCTAGTGTGGCATCCATAAGTGGTTGTAGTGGCATCCATAAGTGGTTGTATCTCACTGAAAACCTTTAATAACTTTAGCTATATGTTATGAAAAAACTGTAAATACTTAGGCTATTGATTTTTCCTCAGTTTTATGTTTTACAAGTATTCTTACACAACTTTATTCTAATCTCAGCAGTTATTTCTATCAAGTATCCACATGATCTTTTTTGTGTTTTTGTCATATTTTTGTATAATTGTAGGATTCTTTTTTCAAGTTCTAGTTATGCCCCCTCTTCGAAGAAAAGCGGGTATATTGGATGGCTCATGTCTGTCTTTCTTTTTCGTTGGTAATCAAACCTTGTATGGCCAATTCGACTGTTTTGGCCCTTAGGTCTTGACTTGGTTTGAAGGTTGGTCACAAAGATAGATGACCCCTGTTGGTAAGGTCTACCAATAGGTCAAAGGTCAACTATCCATTTGCCCTTTCGGGGGCATTGGTGTTTCATAAACACCTGATGAAAGCGTATTAGTACCCATGTTTAAACTCAAATTATATTCAATGACTTTACAACTTAGGAGGTAGTTTACTTTTCCTCAGCTTTATTTTTTATGAGTATTTTTACGAAACTTTATTCTTATCCCAGCATATATTTTTGTTAGGTAAAATGTCTTGAATTGACACGATTAATATTTTTGTCATATTTTAGTAACTGTAGGGCTCTTTTGTAAAGTTCTTAAGTTATGCACCCTTCCGATCCTCGGAAGAAATTGGGGTACCTGTGTATTGGTTGGCTCATGTGTCGGTCTTTCAGTTCTTTGGTAGTCAAACCTTGTCTGCCGATTACTAAGAGAGCAAGCAATTGGCCACTGCTGTGAAAGCATGTTCTTGTCTAACCACTTATCTACCACTTTGGTTTCCTCATGAAGATCCTCTGTCTCTTGAAGATCACCATGAACAATCTACATCTCTTTGTCTTTCCCATACAGACGTCTAACATTTTCCAGAGCATTCTGTGCTCCTTTCTGATCTGATATTCTTTCTGGCCATTATTAACAGGATGACTTTATTTGGAGGTGGCCACTAACACAAGGTTTGACTGTACCTTGCTAGAACTCTCCTGTTTGATTTCAATGTCCTTTCTCATAACTGACAAATATATGTCATCATTTGTCTCTAAGTAGACTAGCTGGCCTAGTGTGGCATCCATAAGTGGTTGGTTGTATCTCACTGAAAACCTTTTATTAACTTTAGCTATATAAAAAAACTTTAGATTATGAAATAACTGTAAATACTTAGGCTGTTGATTTTTCCTCAGTTTAATGTTTTACAAGTATTCTTACACAAATTTTTTTCTAATCTCAGCAGTTATTTCTATCAAGTATCGACATGATCTTTTTTGTGTTTTTGTCATATTTTTGTATAATTGTAGGATTCTTTTTTCAAGTTCTAGTTATGCCCCCTCTTCGAAGAAAAGCGGGTATATTGGATGGCTCATGTCTGTCTTTCTTTTTCGTTGGTAATCAAACCTTGTATGGCCAATTCGACTGTTTTGGCCCTTAGGTCTTGACTTGGTTTGAAGGTTGGTCACAAAGATAGATGACCCCTGTTGGTAAGGTCTACCAATAGGTCAAAGGTCAACTATCCATTTGCCCTTTCGGGGGCATTGGTGTTTCATAAACACCTGATGAAAGCGTATTAGTACCCATGTTTAAACTCAAATTATATTCAATGACTTTACAACTTAGGAGGTAGTTTACTTTTCCTCAGCTTTATTTTTTATGAGTATTTTTACGAAACTTTATTCTTATGCCAGCATTTATTTTTGTTAGGTAAAATGTCTTGAATTGACACGATTAATATTTTTGTCATATTTTAGTAACTGTAGGGCTCATTGTAAAGTTCAAGTTATGCACCCTTCCGATCCTCGAAGAAATTGGGGTACCTGTATATTGGTTGGCTCATGTGTCGGTCTTTCAGTTCGTTGGTAGTCAAACCTTGTCTGCCGATTACTAAGAGAGCAAGCAATTGGCCACTGCTGTGAAAGCTTGTTCTTGTCTAACCACTTATCTACCACTTTGGTTTCCTCATGAAGATCCTCTGTCTCTTGAAGATCACCATGAACAATCAACATCTCTTTGTCTTTCCCATACAGACGTCTAACATTTTCCAGAGCATTCTGTGCTCCTTTCTGATCTGATATTCTTTCTGGCCATTATTAACAGGATGACTTTATTTGGAGGTGGCCACTAACACAAGGTTTGACTGTACCTTGCTAGAACTCTCCTGTTTGATTTCAATGTCCTTTCTCATAACTGACAAATATATGTCATCATTTGTCTCTAAGGAGACTAGCTGGCCTAGTGTGGCATCCATAAGTGGTTGGTTGTATCTCACTGAAAACCTTTTATTAACTTTAGCTATATAAAAAAACTTTAGATTATTAAATAACTGTAAATACTTAGGCTGTTGATTTTTCCTCAGTTTTATGTTTTACAAGTATTCTTACACAAATTTTTTTCTAATCTCAGCAGTTATTTCTATCAAGTATCGACATGATCTTTTTTGTGTTTTTGTCATATTTTTGTATAATTGTAGGATTCTTTTTTCAAGTTCTAGTTATGCCCCCTCTTCGAAGAAAAGCGGGTATATTGGATGGCTCATGTCTGTCTTTCTTTTTCGTTGGTAATCAAACCTTGTATGGCCAATTCGACTGTTTTGGCCCTTAGGTCTTGACTTGGTTTGAAGGTTGGTCACAAAGATAGATGACCCCTGTTGGTAAGGTCTACCAATAGGTCAAAGGTCAACTATCCATTTGCCCTTTCGGGGGCATTGGTGTTTCATAAACACCTGATGAAAGCGTATTATTGCCCATGTTTAAACTCAAATTATATTCAATGACTTTACAACTTAGGAGGTAGTTTACTTTTCCTCAGCTTTATTTTTTATGAGTATTTTTACGAAACTTTATTCTTATGCCAGCATTTATTTTTGTTAGGTAAAATGTCTTGAATTGACACGATTAATATTTTTGTCATATTTTAGTAACTGTAGGGCTCATTGTAAAGTTCAAGTTATGCACCCTTCCGATCCTCGAAGAAATTGGGGTACCTGTATATTGGTTGGCTCATGTGTCGGTCTTTCAGTTCGTTGGTAGTCAAACCTTGTCTGCCGATTACTAAGAGAGCAAGCAATTGGCCACTGCTGTGAAAGCTTGTTCTTGTCTAACCACTTATCTACCACTTTGGTTTCCTCATGAAGATCCTCTGTCTCTTGAAGATCACCATGAACAATCTACATCTCTTTGTCTTTCCCATACAGGCGTCTAACATTTTCCAGGGCATTCTGTGATTCTTTCTGATCTGATATTCTTACAATTTAAGGTTCCAGCACCAAACACAAAACCGTAAACATTTCACTGTCCTCTGTGCGGAATCTTAGCTTGATGTTTTTCTGTAATTTGGCCAGATATTCTGTTCTGAGTGTCACAAACTCTGAGCTGTCTGATTGTATATCTCAGCAGTGTCTCTTCATCTAGGTAAGAAACAGTCAAACCTGTGAACAAAAGCCACCATCAGGAAGGCCAAAATGTGGCCTTTAATGACAAGTGACCTTTATTTGATGGTCATTTTATTCTAGATAATCAATGACAGTTTTGTAAAGAATTGCCATTATTAACAGGGTGGCTTTATTCGGAGGTGACCACTAACACAAGGTTTGACTGTAGCTTGCTAGAACTCTCCTGCTTGATTTCAATGTCCTTTCTCATAACTGACAAATATATGTCATCATTTGTCTCTAAGTAGACTAGCTGGCCTAGTGTGGCATCCATAAGTGGTTGTAGTGGCATCCATAAGTGGTTGTATCTCACTGAAAACCTTTAATAACTTTAGCTATATGTTATGAAAAAACTGTAAATACTTAGGCTATTGATTTTTCCTCAGTTTTATGTTTTACAAGTATTCTTACACAACTTTATTCTAATCTCAGCAGTTATTTCTATCAAGTATCCACATGATCTTTTTTGTGTTTTTGTCATATTTTTGTATAATTGTAGGATTCTTTTTTCAAGTTCTAGTTATGCCCCCTCTTCGAAGAAAAGCGGGTATATTGGATGGCTCATGTCTGTCTTTCTTTTTCGTTGGTAATCAAACCTTGTATGGCCAATTCGACTGTTTTGGCCCTTAGGTCTTGACTTGGTTTGAAGGTTGGTCACAAAGATAGATGACCCCTGTTGGTAAGGTCTACCAATAGGTCAAAGGTCAACTATCCATTTGCCCTTTCGGGGGCATTGGTGTTTCATAAACACCTGATGAAAGCGTATTAGTACCCATGTTTAAACTCAAATTATATTCAATGACTTTACAACTTAGGAGGTAGTTTACTTTTCCTCAGCTTTATTTTTTATGAGTATTTTTACGAAACTTTATTCTTATCCCAGCATATATTTTTGTTAGGTAAAATGTCTTGAATTGACACGATTAATATTTTTGTCATATTTTAGTAACTGTAGGGCTCTTTTGTAAAGTTCTTAAGTTATGCACCCTTCCGATCCTCGGAAGAAATTGGGGTACCTGTGTATTGGTTGGCTCATGTGTCGGTCTTTCAGTTCTTTGGTAGTCAAACCTTGTCTGCCGATTACTAAGAGAGCAAGCAATTGGCCACTGCTGTGAAAGCATGTTCTTGTCTAACCACTTATCTACCACTTTGGTTTCCTCATGAAGATCCTCTGTCTCTTGAAGATCACCATGAACAATCTACATCTCTTTGTCTTTCCCATACAGACGTCTAACATTTTCCAGAGCATTCTGTGCTCCTTTCTGATCTGATATTCTTTCTGGCCATTATTAACAGGATGACTTTATTTGGAGGTGGCCACTAACACAAGGTTTGACTGTACCTTGCTAGAACTCTCCTGTTTGATTTCAATGTCCTTTCTCATAACTGACAAATATATGTCATCATTTGTCTCTAAGTAGACTAGCTGGCCTAGTGTGGCATCCATAAGTGGTTGGTTGTATCTCACTGAAAACCTTTTATTAACTTTAGCTATATAAAAAAACTTTAGATTATGAAATAACTGTAAATACTTAGGCTGTTGATTTTTCCTCAGTTTTATGTTTTACAAGTATTCTTACACAAATTTTTTTCTAATCTCAGCAGTTATTTCTATCAAGTATCGACATGATCTTTTTTGTGTTTTTGTCATATTTTTGTATAATTGTAGGATTCTTTTTTCAAGTTCTAGTTATGCCCCCTCTTCGAAGAAAAGCGGGTATATTGGATGGCTCATGTCTGTCTTTCTTTTTCGTTGGTAATCAAACCTTGTATGGCCAATTCGACTGTTTTGGCCCTTAGGTCTTGACTTGGTTTGAAGGTTGGTCACAAAGATAGATGACCCCTGTTGGTAAGGTCTACCAATAGGTCAAAGGTCAACTATCCATTTGCCCTTTCGGGGGCATTGGTGTTTCATAAACACCTGATGAAAGCGTATTAGTACCCATGTTTAAACTCAAATTATATTCAATGACTTTACAACTTAGGAGGTAGTTTACTTTTCCTCAGCTTTATTTTTTATGAGTATTTTTACGAAACTTTATTCTTATGCCAGCATTTATTTTTGTTAGGTAAAATGTCTTGAATTGACACGATTAATATTTTTGTCATATTTTAGTAACTGTAGGGCTCATTGTAAAGTTCAAGTTATGCACCCTTCCGATCCTCGAAGAAATTGGGGTACCTGTATATTGGTTGGCTCATGTGTCGGTCTTTCAGTTCGTTGGTAGTCAAACCTTGTCTGCCGATTACTAAGAGAGCAAGCAATTGGCCACTGCTGTGAAAGCTTGTTCTTGTCTAACCACTTATCTACCACTTTGGTTTCCTCATGAAGATCCTCTGTCTCTTGAAGATCACCATGAACAATCAACATCTCTTTGTCTTTCCCATACAGACGTCTAACATTTTCCAGAGCATTCTGTGCTCCTTTCTGATCTGATATTCTTTCTGGCCATTATTAACAGGATGACTTTATTTGGAGGTGGCCACTAACACAAGGTTTGACTGTACCTTGCTAGAACTCTCCTGTTTGATTTCAATGTCCTTTCTCATAACTGACAAATATATGTCATCATTTGTCTCTAAGGAGACTAGCTGGCCTAGTGTGGCATCCATAAGTGGTTGGTTGTATCTCACTGAAAACCTTTTATTAACTTTAGCTATATAAAAAAACTTTAGATTATTAAATAACTGTAAATACTTAGGCTGTTGATTTTTCCTCAGTTTTATGTTTTACAAGTATTCTTACACAAATTTTTTTCTAATCTCAGCAGTTATTTCTATCAAGTATCGACATGATCTTTTTTGTGTTTTTGTCATATTTTTGTATAATTGTAGGATTCTTTTTTCAAGTTCTAGTTATGCCCCCTCTTCGAAGAAAAGCGGGTATATTGGATGGCTCATGTCTGTCTTTCTTTTTCGTTGGTAATCAAACCTTGTATGGCCAATTCGACTGTTTTGGCCCTTAGGTCTTGACTTGGTTTGAAGGTTGGTCACAAAGATAGATGACCCCTGTTGGTAAGGTCTACCAATAGGTCAAAGGTCAACTATCATTTGCCCTTTCGGGGGCATTGGTGTTTCATAAACACCTGATGAAAGCGTATTATTGCCCATGTTTAAACTCAAATTATATTCAATGACTTTACAACTTAGGAGGTAGTTTACTTTTCCTCAGCTTTATTTTTTATGAGTATTTTTACGAAACTTTATTCTTATGCCAGCATTTATTTTTGTTAGGTAAAATGTCTTGAATTGACACGATTAATATTTTTGTCATATTTTAGTAACTGTAGGGCTCATTGTAAAGTTCAAGTTATGCACCCTTCCGATCCTCGAAGAAATTGGGGTACCTGTATATTGGTTGGCTCATGTGTCGGTCTTTCAGTTCGTTGGTAGTCAAACCTTGTCTGCCAATTACTAAGAGAGCAAGCAATTGGCCACTGCTGTGAAAGCTTGTTCTTGTCTAACCACTTATCTACCACTTTGGTTTCCTCATGAAGATCCTCTGTCTCTTGAAGATCACCATGAACAATCTACATCTCTTTGTCTTTCCCATACAGGCGTCTAACATTTTCCAGGGCATTCTGTGATTCTTTCTGATCTGATATTCTTACAATTTAAGGTTCCAGCACCAAACACAAAACCGTAAACATTTCACTGTCCTCTATGCGGAATCTTAGCTTGATGTTTTTCTGTAATTTGGCCAGATATTCTGTTCTGAGTGTCACAAACTCTGAGCTGTCTGATTGTATATCTCAGCAGTGTCTCTTCATCTAGGTAAGAAACAGTCAAACCTGTGAACAAAAGCCACCATCAGGAAGGCCAAAATGTGGCCTTTAATGACAAGTGACCTTTATTTGATGGTCATTTTATTCTAGATAATCAATGACAGTTTTGTAAAGAATTGCCATTATTAACAGGGTGGCTTTATTCGGAGGTGACCACTAACACAAGGTTTGACTGTAGCTTGCTAGAACTCTCCTGCTTGATTTCAATGTCCTTTCTCATAACTGACAAATATATGTCATCATTTGTCTCTAAGTAGACTAGCTGGCCTAGTGTGGCATCCATAAGTGGTTGTAGTGGCATCCATAAGTGGTTGTATCTCACTGAAAACCTTTAATAACTTTAGCTATATGTTATGAAAAAACTGTAAATACTTAGGCTATTGATTTTTCCTCAGTTTTATGTTTTACAAGTATTCTTACACAACTTTATTCTAATCTCAGCAGTTATTTCTATCAAGTATCCACATGATCTTTTTTTTTTTTTTGTCATATTTTTGTATAATTGTAGGATTCTTTTTTCAAGTTCTAGTTATGCCCCCTCTTCGAAGAAAAGCGGGTATATTGGATGGCTCATGTCTGTCTTTCTTTTTCGTTGGTAATCAAACCTTGTATGGCCAATTCGACTGTTTTGGCCCTTAGGTCTTGACTTGGTTTGAAGGTTGGTCACAAAGATAGATGACCCCTGTTGGTAAGGTCTACCAATAGGTCAAAGGTCAACTATCCATTTGCCCTTTCGGGGGCATTGGTGTTTCATAAACACCTGATGAAAGCGTATTAGTACCCATGTTTAAACTCAAATTATATTCAATGACTTTACAACTTAGGAGGTAGTTTACTTTTCCTCAGCTTTATTTTTTATGAGTATTTTTACGAAACTTTATTCTTATCCCAGCATATATTTTTGTTAGGTAAAATGTCTTGAATTGACACGATTAATATTTTTGTCATATTTTAGTAACTGTAGGGCTCTTTTGTAAAGTTCTTAAGTTATGCACCCTTCCGATCCTCGGAAGAAATTGGGGTACCTGTGTATTGGTTGGCTCATGTGTCGGTCTTTCAGTTCTTTGGTAGTCAAACCTTGTCTGCCGATTACTAAGAGAGCAAGCAATTGGCCACTGCTGTGAAAGCTTGTTCTTGTCTAACCACTTATCTACCACTTTGGTTTCCTCATGAAGATCCTCTGTCTCTTGAAGATCACCATGAACAATCTACATCTCTTTGTCTTTCCCATACAGGCGTCTAACATTTTCCAGGGCATTCTGTGATTCTTTCTGATCTGATATTCTTACAATTTAAGGTTCCAGCACCAAACACAAAACCGTAAACATTTCACTGTCCTCTGTGCGGAATCTTAGCTTGATGTTTTTCTGTAATTTGGCCAGATATTCTGTTCTGAGTGTCACAAACTCTGAGCTGTCTGATTGTATATCTCAGCAGTGTCTCTTCATCTAGGTAAGAAACAGTCAAACCTGTGAACAAAAGCCACCATCAGGAAGGCCAAAATGTGGCCTTTAATGACAAGTGACCTTTATTTGGTGGTCATTTTATTCTAGATAATCAATGACAGTTTTGTAAAGAATTGCCATTATTAACAGGGTGGCTTTATTCGGAGGTGACCACTAACACAAGGTTTGACTGTAGCTTGCTAGAACTCTCCTGCTTGATTTCAATGTCCTTTCTCATAACTGACAAATATATGTCATCATTTGTCTCTAAGTAGACTAGCTGGCCTAGTGTGGCATCCATAAGTGGTTGTAGTGGCATCCATAAGTGGTTGTATCTCACTGAAAACCTTTAATAACTTTAGCTATATGTTATGAAAAAACTGTAAATACTTAGGCTATTGATTTTTCCTCAGTTTTATGTTTTACAAGTATTCTTACACAACTTTATTCTAATCTCAGCAGTTATTTCTATCAAGTATCCACATGATCTTTTTTGTGTTTTTGTCATATTTTTGTATAATTGTAGGATTCTTTTTTCAAGTTCTAGTTATGCCCCCTCTTCGAAGAAAAGCGGGTATATTGGATGGCTCATGTCTGTCTTTCTTTTTCGTTGGTAATCAAACCTTGTATGGCCAATTCGACTGTTTTGGCCCTTAGGTCTTGACTTGGTTTGAAGATTGGTCACAAAGATAGATGACCCCTGTTGGTAAGGTCTACCAATAGGTCAAAGGTCAACTATCCATTTGCCCTTTCGGGGGCATTGGTGTTTCATAAACACCTGATGAAAGCGTATTAGTACCCATGTTTAAACTCAAATTATATTCAATGACTTTACAACTTAGGAGGTAGTTTACTTTTCCTCAGCTTTATTTTTTATGAGTATTTTTACGAAACTTTATTCTTATCCCAGCATATATTTTTGTTAGGTAAAATGTCTTGAATTGACACGATTAATATTTTCGTCATATTTTAGTAACTGTAGGGCTCTTTTGTAAAGTTCTTAAGTTATGCACCCTTCCGATCCTCGGAAGAAATTGGGGTACCTGTGTATTGGTTGGCTCATGTGTCGGTCTTTCAGTTTGTTGGTAGTCAAACCTTGTCTGCCGATTACTAAGAGAGCAAGCAATTGGCCACTGCTGTGAAAGCTTGTTCTTGTCTAACCACTTATCTACCACTTTGGTTTCCTCATGAAGATCCTCTGTCTCTTGAAGATCACCATGAACAATCTACATCTCTTTGTCTTTCCCATACAGACGTCTAACATTTTCCAGAGCATTCTGTGCTCCTTTCTGATCTGATATTCTTTCTGGCCATTATTAACAGGATGACTTTATTTGGAGGTGGCCACTAACACAAGGTTTGACTGTACCTTGCTAGAACTCTCCTGTTTGATTTCAATGTCCTTTCTCATAACTGACAAATATATGTCATCATTTGTCTCTAAGGAGACTAGCTGGCCTAGTGTGGCATACATAAGTGGTTGGTTGTATCTCACTGAAAACCTTTTATTAACTTTAGCTATATAAAAAAACTTTAGATTATGAAATAACTGTAAATACTTAGGCTGTTGATTTTTCCTCAGTTTTATGTTTTACAAGTATTCTTACACAACTTTATTCTAATCTCAGCAGTTATTTCTATCAAGTATCGACATGATCTTTTTTGTGTTTTTGTCATATTTTTGTATAATTGTAGGATTCTTTTTTCAAGTTCTAGTTATGCCCCCTCTTCGAAGAAAAGCGGGTATATTGGATGGCTCATGTCTGTCTTTCTTTTTCGTTGGTAATCAAACCTTGTATGGCCAATTCGACTGTTTTGGCCCTAAGGTCTTGACTTGGTTTGAAGGTTGGTCACAAAGATAGATGACCCCTGTTGGTAAGGTCTACCAATAGGTCAAAGGTCAACTATCCATTTGCCCTTTCGGGGGCATTGGTGTTTCATAAACACCTGATGAAAGCGTATTAGTACCCATGTTTAAACTCAAATTATATTCAATGACTTTACAACTTAGGAGGTAGTTTACTTTTCCTCAGCTTTATTTTTTATGAGTATTTTTACGAAACTTTATTCTTATGCCAGCATTTATTTTTGTTAGGTAAAATGTGTTGAATTGACACAATTAATATTTTTGTCATACTTTAGTAATTGTAGGGCTCATTGTAAAGTTCAAGTTATGCACCTTTCCGATCCTCGAAGAAATTGGGGTACCTGTATATTGGTTGGCTCATGTGTCGGTCTTTCAGTTCGTTGGTAGTCAAACCTTGTCTGCCGATTACTAAGAGAGCAAGCAATTGGCCACTGCTGTGAAAGCTTGTTCTTGTCTAACCACTTATGTACCACTTTGGTTTCCTCATGAAGATCCTCTGTCTCTTGAAGATCACCATGAACAATCTACATCTCTTTGTCTTTCCCATACAGGCGTCTAACATTTTCCAGAGCATTCTGTGATTCTTTCTGATCTGATATTCTTACAATTTAAGGTTCCAGCACCAAACACAAAACCGTAAACATTTCACTGTCCTCTGTGCGGAATCTTAGCTTGATGTTTTTCTGTAATTTGGCCAGATATTCTGTTCTGAGTGTCACAAACTCTGAGCTGTCTGATTGTATATCTCAGCAGTGTCTCTTCATCTAGGTAAGAAACAGTCAAACCTGTGAACAAAAGCCACCATCAGGAAGCCAAAATGTGGCCTTTAATGACAAGTGAGCTTTATTTGATGGTCATTTTATTCTAGATAATCAATGACAGTTTTGTAAAGAATTGCCATTATTAACAGGGTGGCTTTATTCGGAGGTGACCACTAACACAAGGTTTGACTGTAGCTTGCTAGAACTCTCCTGCTTGATTTCAATGTCCTTTCTCATAACTGACAAATATATGTCATCATTTGTCTCTAAGTAGACTAGCTGGCCTAGTGTGGCATCCATAAGTGGTTGTGGTGGCATCCATAAGTGGTTGTATCTCACTGAAAACCTTTAATAACTTTAGCTATATGTTATGAAATAACTGTAAATAGTTAGGCTGTTGATTTTTCCTCAGTTTTATGTTTTACAAGTATTCTTACACAACTTTATTCTAATCTCAGCAGTTATTTCTATCAAGTATCGACATGATCTTTTTGTGGGTTTTTGTCATATTTTTGTAATTGTAGAATTCTTTTTTCAAGTTCTAGTTATGCCCCCTCTTCGAAGAAAAGCGGGTATATTGGATGGCTTATGTCTGTCTTTCTTTTTCGTTGGTAATCAAACCTTGTATGGCCAATTCGACTGTTTTGGCCCTTAGGTCTTGACTTGGTTTGAAGTTTGGTCACAAAGATAGATGACCCCTGTTGGTAAGGTCTACCAATAGGTCAAAGGTCAACTATCCATTTGCCCTTTCGGGGGCATTGGTGTTTCATAAACACCTGATGAAAGCGTATTAGTACCCATGTTTAAACTCAAATTATATTCAATGACTTTACAACTTAGGAGGTAGTTTACTTTTCCTCAGCTTTATTTTTTATAAGTATTTTTACGAAACTTTATTCTTATGCCAGCATTTAATTTTGTTAGGTAAAATGTCTTAAATTGACACGATTAATATTTTTGTCATATTTTAGTAACTGTAGGGCTCATTGTAAAGTTCAAGTTATGCACCCTTCCGATCCTCGAAGAAATTGGGGTACCTGTATATTGGTTGGCTCATGTGTCGGTCTTTCAGTTTGTTGGTAGTCAAACCTTGTCTGCCGAATTCTAAGAGAGCAAGCAATTGGCCACTGCTGTGAAAGCTTGTTCTTGTCTAACCACTTATGTACCACTTTGGTTTCCTCATGAAGATCCTCTGTCTCTTGAAGATCACCATGAACAATCTACATCTCTTTGTCTTTCCCATACAGGCGTCTAACATTTTCCAGAGCATTCTGTGATTCTTTCTGATCTGATATTCTTACAATTTAAGGTTCCAGTACCAAACACAAAACCGTAAACATTTCACTGTCCTCTGTGCGGAATCTTAGCTTGATGTTTTTCTGTAATTTGGCCAGATATTCTGTTCTGAGTGTCACAAACTCTGAGCTGTCTGATTGTATATCTCAGCAGTGTCTCTTCATCTAGGTAAGAAACAGTCAAACCTGTGAACAAAAGCCACCATCAGGAAGCCAAAATGTGGCCTTTAATGACAAGTGAGCTTTATTTGATGGTCATTTTATTCTAGATAATCAATGACAGTTTTGTAAAGAATTGCCATTATTAACAGGGTGGCTTTATTTGGAGATGACCACTAACACAAGGTTTGACTGTAGCTTGCTAGAACTCTCCTGCTTGATTTCAATGTCCTTTCTCATAACTGACAAATATATGTCATCATTTGTCTCTAAGTAGACTAGCTGGCCTAGTGTGGCATCCATAAGTGGTTGTATCTCACTGAAAACCTTTAATAACTTTAGCTATATGTTATGAAAAAACTGTAAATACTTAGGCTATTGATTTTTCCTCAGTTTTATGTTTTACAAGTATTCTTACACTACTTTATTCTAATCTCAGCAGTTATTTCTATCAAGTATCGACATGATCTTTTTGTGTTTTTGTCATATTTTTGTAATTGTAGAATTCTTTTTTCAAGTTCTAGTTATGCCCCCTCTTCGAAGAAAAGCGGGTATATTGGATGGCTTATGTCTGTCTTTCTTTTTCGTTGGTAATCAAACCTTGTATGGCCAATTCGACTGTTTTGGCCCTTAGGTCTTGACTTGGTTTGAAGGTTGGTCACAAAGATAGATGACCCCTGTTGGTAAGGTCTACCAATAGGTCAAAGGTCAACTATCCATTTGCCCTTTTGGGGGCATTGGTGTTTCATAAACACCTGATTGAAAGCGTATTAGTAGCCATGTTTAAATTCAAATTATATCCAATAACTTTACAACTTAGTTAGTTTACTTTTCCTCAGCTTTATTTTTTATGAGTATTTTTACGAAACTTTATTCTTATGCCAGCATTTATTTTTGTTAGGTAAAATGTCTTAAATTGACACGATTAATATTTTTGTCATATTTTAGTAACTGTAGGGCTCATTGTAAAGTTCAAGTTATGCACTCTTCCGATCCTGGGAAGAAATTGGGGTACCTGTGTATTGGTTGGCTCATGTGTCGGTCTTTCAGTTCGTTGGTAGTCAAACCTTGTCTGCCGATTACTAAGAGAGCAAGCAATTGGCCACTGCTGTGAAAGCTTGTTCTTGTCTAACCACTTATCTACCACTTTGGTTTCCTCATGAAGATCCTCTGTCTCTTGAAGATCACCATGAACAATCTACATCTCTTTGTCTTTCCCATACAGACGTCTAACATTGTCCAGAGCATTCTGTGCTCATTTCTGATCTGATATTCTTTCTGGCCATTATTAACAGGATGACTTTATTTGGAGGTGGCCACTAACACAAGGTTTGACTGTACCTTGCTAGAACTCTCCTGTTTGATTTCAATGTCCTTTCTCATAACTGACAAATATATGTCATCATTTGTCTCTAAGGAGACTAGCTGGCCTAGTGTGGCATCCATAAGTGGTTGGTTGTATCTCACTGAAAACCTTTTATTAACTTTAGCTATATAAAAAAACTTTAGATTATGAAATAACTGTAAATACTTAGGCTGTTGATTTTTCCTCAGTTTTATGTTTTACAAGTATTCTTACACAACTTTATTCTAATCTCAGCAGTTATTTCTATCAAGTATCGACATGATCTTTTTTGTGTTTTTGTCATATTTTTGTATAATTGTAGGATTCTTTTTTCAAGTTCTAGTTATGCCCCCTCTTCGAAGAAAAGCGGGTATATTGGATGGCTCATGTCTGTCTTTCTTTTTCGTTGGTAATCAAACCTTGTATGGCCAATTCGACTGTTTTGGCCCTAAGGTCTTGACTTGGTTTGAAGGTTGGTCACAAAGATAGATGACCCCTGTTGGTAAGGTCTACCAATAGGTCAAAGGTCAACTATCCATTTGCCCTTTCGGGGGCATTGGTGTTTCATAAACACCTGATGAAAGCGTATTAGTACCCATGTTTAAACTCAAATTATATTCAATGACTTTACAACTTAGGAGGTAGTTTACTTTTCCTCAGCTTTATTTTTTATGAGTATTTTTACGAAACTTTATTCTTATGCCAGCATTTATTTTTGTTAGGTAAAATGTCTTGAATTGACACAATTAATATTTTTGTCATACTTTAGTAACTGTAGGGCTCATTGTAAAGTTCAAGTTATGCACCTTTCCGATCCTCGAAGAAATTGGGGTACCTGTATATTGGTTGGCTCATGTGTCGGTCTTTCAGTTCGTTGGTAGTCAAACCTTGTCTGCCGATTACTAAGAGAGCAAGCAATTGGCCACTGCTGTGAAAGCTTGTTCTTGTCTAACCACTTATGTACCACTTTGGTTTCCTCATGAAGATCCTCTGTCTCTTGAAGATCACCATGAACAATCTACATCTCTTTGTCTTTCCCATACAGGCGTCTAACATTTTCCAGGGCATTCTGTGATTCTTTCTGATCTGATATTCTTACAATTTAAGGTTCCAGCACCAAACACAAAACCGTAAACATTTCACTGTCCTCTGTGCGGAATCTTAGCTTGATGTTTTTCTGTAATTTGGCCAGATATTCTGTTCTGAGTGTCACAAACTCTGAGCTGTCTGATTGTATATCTCAGCAGTGTCTCTTCATCTAGGTAAGAAACAGTCAAACCTGTGAACAAAAGCCACCATCAGGAAGCCAAAATGTGGCCTTTAATGACAAGTGAGCTTTATTTGATGGTCATTTTATTCTAGATAATCAATGACAGTTTTGTAAAGAATTGCCATTATTAACAGGGTGGCTTTATTCGGAGGTGACCACTAACACAAGGTTTGACTGTAGCTTGCTAGAACTCTCCTGCTTGATTTCAATGTCCTTTCTCATAACTGACAAATATATGTCATCATTTGTCTCTAAGTAGACTAGCTGGCCTAGTGTGGCATCCATAAGTGGTTGTGGTGGCATCCATAAGTGGTTGTATCTCACTGAAAACCTTTAATAACTTTAGCTATATGTTATGAAATAACTGTAAATAGTTAGGCTGTTGATTTTTCCTCAGTTTTATGTTTTACAAGTATTCTTACACAACTTTATTCTAATCTCAGCAGTTATTTCTATCAAGTATCGACATGATCTTTTTGTGGGTTTTTGTCATATTTTTGTAATTGTAGAATTCTTTTTTCAAGTTCTAGTTATGCCCCCTCTTCGAAGAAAAGCGGGTATATTGGATGGCTTATGTCTGTCTTTCTTTTTCGTTGGTAATCAAACCTTGTATGGCCAATTCGACTGTTTTGGCCCTTAGGTCTTGACTTGGTTTGAAGTTTGGTCACAAAGATAGATGACCCCTGTTGGTAAGGTCTACCAATAGGTCAAAGGTCAACTATCCATTTGCCCTTTCGGGGGCATTGGTGTTCATAAACACCTGATGAAAGCGTATTAGTACCCATGTTTAAACTCAAATTATATTCAATGACTTTACAACTAAGGAGGTAGTTTACTTTTCCTCAGCTTTATTTTTTATGAGTATTTTTACGAAACTTTATTCTTATGCCAGCATTTATTTTTGTTAGGTAAAATGTCTTAAATTGACACAATTAATATTTTTGTCATATTTTAGTAACTGTAGCGCTCATTGTAAAGTTCAAGTTATGCACTCTTCCGATCCTGGGAAGAAATTGGGGTACCTGTGTATTGGTTGGCTCATGTGTCGGTCTTTCAGTTTGTTGGTAGTCAAACCTTGTCTGCCGATTACTAAGAGAGCAAGCAATTGGCCACTGCTGTGAAAGCTTGTTCTTGTCTAACCACTTATGTACCACTTTGGTTTCCTCATGAAGATCCTCTGTCTCTTGAAGATCACCATGAACAATCTACATCTCTTTGTCTTTCCCATACAGGCGTCTAACATTTTCCAGAGCATTCTGTGATTCTTTCTGATCTGATATTCTTACAACTTAAGGTTCCAGCACCAAACAGAAAACCGTAAACATTTCACTGTCCTCTGTGCGGCAACCTAGCTTGATGTTTTTTTGTTTTTGTTATATTTTTGTAATTTTTTGGATTATTTTTTCAAGTCTTAGTTATGCCCCCTGTCTTCATTTTCGTTGGTAATCAAACCTTGTGTATCAGCTTTATTTTTTATGAGTATTTTTACGAAACTTTATTCTTATCCCAGCCGTTATTTCTGTTAGGTAAAATAATTATTGTCTTGAATTGCCATGATTTATATTTTTATCTGAGTTTAGTAATTGTATGGTGCTTTTGTAAAGTTCTGGTTTTGCACCCTTCCCGCCCCCGAAGAAATTGGGATATATTGGTTCACTCAAAGTGTTCATGGTGAGCTATTGTTATCACTTGATGTCTGTCATCTGTCTGTCAACATTCTTTTTAAAGAACATCTACTTCTTAAGCGCTAAGCCCATTTCAACAAAATCATAGTAACCAATACGAAGAACTTAAAAAAAAATTCTTGTCTGAAACCGCTGGGCCTAGAGCTTAGATATTTGGTATGTTGAATTGTCATCTGCACCTCTTTACCAAGTTTGTTCAAATTATGACCCTAAGGTCAACAGGGATAACTTGAATTTACATAGACATATAAGGGAAAATTAAAAAAATCTTCTTGTCAGAAACTATAATGATATACTTCAGACATATTTCCTGGACTGAAACAGGTCTGAACTTAGTCAGCACTGTTCAGCTTTCATTCAGACAGTACATGTATTTAGATGCTTGATATGGTTGTTCAGCAATGATTCGGTCATCAATATTTCTGTAAGACTGTATTCAGCATTCACTCAGCACTCATTCAGCTCAATTCAGACATTCTCTTTCATTACTTAAAGAGTGATACATACCTGTTTTGGACATTCCATATTTATGACATGCTTGATTTATTCATGTGAGTTTCATGGACAGCACAGACTTGTTGAGTCTTACACTTGACTGATACAATGATCTTTTAGAATGATTTTTATCTGATGTTTGATGCTTAACTATCAAAACTTGGAAATTCAAGCGATAGTGTAGAACACTTATAAAAAGCTCATGCATTTCTGGTCTGACTTCTACCAATATGTTGGCATCCATGTCATGAGTTATATCTAATTTATATATCAGTCTAAAAATTTATACACAAATTAATGGATCATTAAGTCCAGCTATATCATCATTCATTTCAAGTGATAATTGGTTGTTGTGATTCTCACCAAAGAAACACTCGCCTCAGTAATACACCACAGCGCCTGTGATATTTACGTTTGATGCACTTTCCAGATCCTACCATTACTCATTTTTCATTATTTTTTGATATTATGGCACATTAGGCTATGCTTTTTCATATATCTATGAAATCTAGCATGACCAAATGAATTCCTGTTGTAAGCTGTCGGTGTCACTCAAAACTCATGGACTGTTTCCATAGTTTTTGTGGTAAAACTGTTTTAATCTGGGAGGGACTGTGACTTGCCTCTATATGATTGATCTTGATTTATGTATACTAACATGCAAAAAAATTAGATATAAATTCTGAATTCAGCGGACTTTGAACTGTGAAACAGGAAGTGCTGATATGTGTGTAAATATTTGTGATGTTGCAAAGATTGGATTCAATGTTTTACATTCAGTAAAATTTATGTTATCATACAGTGATAAGCATGCATGAATGCATGGTAGTGTTTAATGGTTTGCAAATCAAGATCTTGTCCAACATAAAGCAGTAAATACGTAATGCCTTCATCACTATAAGGTTTGGCCCCTATGAGGTAATTTTTAATGTACATGCACCTTTAGTGTTACATTTACTCATACATCAGGTTAGTCCTACAGTTTGATAATGTTCCACCACACATTACACATTAATGAACTTTGTCCTACATTTTGATAATGTTCCACCACACATTACACATTAATGAACTTTGTCCTACATTTTGATAATGTTCCACTACACATTACATCTTAATGAACTTAGTCTTACACTTTGATAATGTTCCACCGCACATTACACCTTGATGAACTTAGTCCTACATTAATGAACTTTGTCCTACAGTTTGGTAATGTTCCACTACATATTACACCTTAATGAACTTTGTCCTACATTAATGAACTTTGTCCTACAGTTTGGTACTGTTCCACCACACATTACACCTTAATGAACTTTGTCCTACAGTTTGGTAATGTTGCATTATACATACACCTTAATGAACTTAGTCTACAGTTTAGTAATATTGCATTATACATACACCTTAATGAATTAAGTCCTACAGTTTAGTAATATTGCACCACTCATATACTTTAATGAACTTTGGTCCCCAAGGTTGACTTTATTTTACATAGACTCCTAAAGGAGGTTTTGAGCTTAGATACTTGGTATGTAGCTTTGAGTAGTGAACCTCTACCAAGTTAAGTTTATTTAAATAATGGTCTTTGTGTAAAAATTGGTTTTGCCCCAGGGGTCACTTGTAAAGCTTATGTTGGATTTTTTAAAGCTGTATAAATATGCTTCCAGGACAAAATTGTGCATGTAAGGAAGCTAACCAGGTCAGTGGTTTCGGTGTACTGCCTTGGGTCCACCTCTCCACCATGAAAACTGGAAAGTTACCAAATGACTCAGGCTGTTGGTGAGAAGTGAAATCCAAGTAAAAAAAATTAGCATCAATTGAGATATTCAGTCTACTATATATCATCAACTCTGCTTAATTAATGGTACAAATGTTTTTCGGTACTGATTGAAGGGTGTGGTATACTTTAGACACATTTTTAATTCAAAGTCTTCTTTCTTTGTCTGAAATATCTCAAGTGTTTCAATAAATTCAAACAGCCAGAGAACCTGTATGAAGTGCTTTATAAATACACTCTCATGAGGCCAACCTTATAGAAGTATAGGTTTGCAGGTATATGTTCTATGCAATGAAAAATTCCCCAACCTAAACATTTTTTAGCAAATTTTACAAAAATATTTTGTTCTTTAATTGGCATTTCATTTTCAGTTCAGGGGTATTGTTAACAAAAAATAATTACTTATTTTAGACGCTGTTAAAAGTATGGATCATATAAGTACACCCTGTAGGGTTGGCCTGAGTGCAAAACTTGTGCAGCAAAATGATAATTCATATAATTTTATGATGCAACAGTTGTGCTTTAAGCATTCAATGTATTGATAATATGTACTCTGCATTTTCAGGAATGCTATGTATGTGTCACTATTGATAGTATCTCTTAAATTATATCACCTGAGAAAACACTTGACAAATTCTGTAATGCTCATCTTGCTGTGTGTGCCACAATGTACAGGATGATTCCTGGTACTAGAGTGTTTGTGAAGTGATAAACAGATTGTAGAATTGTTAGAATAGATAAGATTACACCATTCTATTATTGCTATTGGCACCCATCTATGTTCATGCACTGTTTATCAATTCTACTTCAGATATACATAGATTCATAATGAAACAACTCAAAAACGAGATCGGTGACCCCCAATTTTTTTTCACTTAAAATATTACTGTTATCATATGCTATGATCATGCAAAGTTTAAAAATATTGTGTGAAACAGGTTTTATTTTGCCTTTATTTCTATGTGAAAACTGTACCAAACGTCCTTAAACATGTTTGTACAACTTCATTACAATTACAGTGCATCCTCCCCAAAGCAACACCCTTTGGCAGTAGCAAAATTATGTTGTTATTGAGAGGATGTTAAATTTATAGTTAAATCGTGCAGTGGGAAAAATCATGCTGTTGTTGTAGGTAGGTTGTTGCTCAAGAGAGGCCACTCTGGAGAGGTTGCACTGTATATATAATTCAGCTAATGTTTTTCAACTGCTTTTACTTTCAGTTAAGAAATGGAGAGGGCCGCCATCGTCTAGTGGTTTACTTAGTTTCCGACTAGCAATTACTTAGCCCTCACCACCGTGAGTTCAAATCAAATTAAGACCTAAAGAAATCACAGCAGTCCAGTTAGATCCCAGGTCAGTAGTTCTACCCAGAAATATGCCTGTCATATTCCTCCACCAATAAAGCTGGAAAAGCTACCAAGTTGTCCTTGTTTGCTGTTGGTGTGACACTAAACCCCAGTTCAGAAACATCTAAATTGGATAACACTCAGTTAGAAAACTGCAACCAATGGTGTTTCATACGTATATCTGATAGCTTTTTTTCAACACTTTTTTTATTGCATTTAACGTCACATCGACAGCCAGGGTCATTTGGCGGCTGTTTCAGATTTAATTGTGGGAAATACTTTGATAGATTCATTGCTAGCTGAACAGCTTCCTCATATGTAAATGTTTGTCCTGGATGGGATTTGAACTCTAAGCGGTAAGCAGCTAGTGATTGCTTGTTAGAGACAATTAGGACTGGACCTTGTTGGCCCTTTTGAGATTTGTTAGATAAAAGTTATGTCCTTTTTCCCTAATATACTATAAGTTGTACATGTCAGTCTAAAGGATCTGTCACACATTGATGGATAGCATAAATGGATGTCACACGGATAGAAAAATTGTGGCAGAAAATTGATTAAAGTCATCCCATTGCTACTCGAGGCACTTGCATTAGGTGTATAGAGCAAATAAAACGTGTAATGACAGCACAATAATACTTTTATAATTCACCCAAAGATGTACGTCATCAATTTCATCGTCAGTTTGCATGCATCGTCCGCTGATCCTTCTGTTAGTGTCCGGAACACTTGCGGTTGAACCGCTACAGGTAGTAGTCCAATCGTACATCTGGTTCACCGGACATTAACAAAATGTGAATTGGAAAACTGTATGACAAATTGTGAACAAACCGTTTGCCAATGCATGGCTAGCATGCATCCTGACTGGACTGAACAGACCTCACCTGATACGGACAAGAAACGCATGCGGACGCACACAAACATATCGGGAATTTTGTTCTCTGTCAGTAGTCAGTTAACCCTATCCGGTAAGGTGTGACAGTAGCTTAAAATTCACTATATATAGATCCCAAAAATCCTCAGTCCATTAATTTGAATTCCCGGAGATAAGACATATAGAAATTTATTTTGAGGCCATTTTGCAAATTACCCTGTATGTTGGAAAAAATTATGTGCAGCTATGTATAAAAATTATGTAAATCTTAATTTCCAATTCTTTACAGGTAAAAATGTCTTCCAACAATCTACAATGTTGATGTACTTTTTTATGTCAATATAAGTATAGACAATTGGCAAAAAAACTTAGAAATAGGTTCATTTTATTACCAAGCATAGAGCAACACTACAATCAGGAATGAGGAGTCTGCACACTCCTATGTTTGTGATAAGAAATCAAACATTTTTGTCTACAATTTTTTCCATAAACTCTGACTAAGTAATTTAGTTTTCTCCGATAGTCACTTACATAAATTGTTTATACAGGCAGTTATGTTTTATGGACATTCTTGTATTAAAAATGTAATTTCCTGTACTTGGTAGAGGTCAGACCTTGTCTCTTACATTTTCTTCACTGTCTACTTTATGGTCCATATTAAACAAATAAAAATGTTTTCAATGTAAATTGTTCAAAGTTTGGTAATAAAATTTACTTTATGCAGATTAGCTTGGCATATGATGTTTGAGAAATTTAATGTACAAAGAGTGTCAAAACATGATTGGCGCCTCAAGACGAGCTTCCCATATTTTACCATGAGACATAGTTCGTCTCTGCAGTATCTGCTTTAATACATTCTTGCTTAAATTTAGAGGTGTCTTGCCATTCTGGACTTTCATTCAAAAGTTACAGTTTCTAATGTTCATTGTATCCTAAAGTATTTCCTTTTATTAATCCATCAATTAAACAATTACGGTTCATTTAGTCATGTTTTATTTGTACGCTTCAATACATTTTTTACTATTCAGGCCTTTGGCCCTAATTTCTAGAATACTGCTCAGTTATGACATTTAGGCAGTTATTAAACACCTTACCCCTAATTAATAAACAGGTAATAGTCTGGTTATTAAAACTATCCTTTTAATTCAGGAGTTTATTTTTATGAAGCATTTCCTTTACGAAAAGTATGCATGGATCAATATCATTTTAACTTTGAAGAAAGTTCATTCGTTCACTTACTAGCATTTGAGAAAGACATATTGTTCGTCATTGGCAATTATACATCTGTTTAAACCATTAATATATTAAATGCATAATAATTTGTCTGCAATGAAAGCCAAACACTTGGAATAATTTGCAATAACACTTCTCCCTTTGAGTGGGTACCTTTCTCATGCGAACATTTTCACTACTCATAAGCTCATGTGGCTTACGTTTACGTTTAAGACAAATTCCTAACTTTATGCATACTTTGATTTTATGGCAAAGAGAATTTTTTTGAAATTATTACATTGAAATATTTCCAGTTGAGCACATGAGAAGTATTTTCAAGTTAATTTTAAAGTTAAGCATGGTTTGAACATTTGTAACACAATTTTGAAATCTCACTCCATGTACAGTGCTACCTCTCCAGAGTGGCCCTCTGTAGAACAACAACCTCTATAACAACACCAACAAAATTTCGCAAAGCTGATACTTACTATAAATTTAATCTCTGTAGAGCAACAACCTCTAAACAATGGCCAATATTTGCAGCTCCCACAGGGTGTTGCTCTACAGAGGTTGTACTGTATACTAATTATATATTCAGACTTGAGATTCTGAAATTTAAATGTAACCTGTCATATCACAAGCCCTCTGTAATACTGTTAAACCTTCAGTTAGAAGCCACTTTAATTTGAACACCATATGATTATAAAGAACACATTTACAGACTGGTTTTCTGTATATTTCTGTTTCATATTTCCAGTTGACTCTAAGACAACTTTATTATAAAAAACAACTTTATTCAGACTGGTTTTCTGCATCAGACTGTTCCGTTTTTCAAGTGTATTATTAGACCAAGCTATTAGGAGCTGTTGTTTGGTTCCAATAGGTGGTCTTTGTATCAAGTTGTAAGTGTAAATAATATCTTTCAATGTAACATGACTTGTATCATTATGCCAAAGAGTATAATGCTGTCTTGTCATTATATGTGGCTTTAAAAACTGGTGCATTATGGGAAAGCTAATGAAATCAGTTGACATTCAGTTCTGTATATAAAGACCATAAGAACGACTGCTTATGGTGTCTGATTAGTAATCGCTAGCTCCTACCTCACTGCTCGAGTTCCAGTCGCACTGGAGACCAGACAAGTTTGTATGTGAGGAAAGCCGTCCATCTAAACTAGGTTGAAGGTTGATGGTATACCTGGCCTCTTCTGCGACCATTAAAGCTGGGAAAGTCATTAAATCACCCTGGTTGTTGGGTGTATCATGAAATCCCAGTGAAGAAAGACAACCATAAGTGTGATAAGTGGTCAAAATAACTGAATATAAAATGAATTGATGTGTAACGACTAATCTATTAAATACCCTGTAGTTAAACTTAAAATGTACTTATTTTGGATAGAAATATAGGATAAAAGTTGCTACCACCATCAATGTAACAGAAATTAGTCTCTGATTACAATATTCTACTTGCCTTCATGCGACATTAAATATTTTTACCCTATTTGGGTTGGTTGTTCTTTCCAAGATATCTACCATTTAACGACATAAAAATGTGATTTGCTAAAAAAAATTTTTTTTCAAATGTGTCCATACCTTTTGCTAAGAAATTTGCTCTGCGGGAGCTGAATATGAAAATATCTTTTTTTTTGGTTTCAAGTCTTGGTCACAGAATTAAATTGGTTATAGATGTCTGTTGTATAACTTCATTGTACCAGCAAGATTGTGGCTGTCAATGATTGGTTGATTGGAATCCTGAAAAATGACATATTGATTCAAGTCACTTAATCAGCTGGTGTTCCCAGGAACCTGATCACACTGATGGGAGATTTATGAGAAATTAAAGATCATGGCTCAGTGACTTGAAGTTATGATGGTGTGTAGGGGGAGGGGTATACTTGTGACAATGACTGATATAACTTTCATCCTTTGCTGTGAAGTTAATGTGCTCTAGATCTGTCCCTAATGAGCAAACCTGCTACTTAACTGCTTTATAATGTTTAATATCCCAAGAGCACAGGTTAGATGTATACATTTCTAAACTACTGATGATGTATGGTGAAATTAAGATGCAGATACAATATAATTGAAATGTGTCTTGAAGGAACATTATTTTTCGTATTATTTGTGGAATATTTTCTTTGTATTGCCACTATGTATAATGCTTTCCTTTATACATATATTTCAAAATCACACATTCATTGTGTGAATGATCCTTTTACGTAACCCATAACCTGATTCATGAAGGATTATTGAAACAAATAAAGCATTTTGACAGTAGGAATGTAGATGTTAGTGTTAGACCTTTAATAAATAAATTGAAACAATCTACATCATATCATTATGGTCAGTGTGCAGCATCAACGACAATTACATTCGTCATAAGTAGCGTGTGAAAACGAAATCATTCTAAACACCAACCATCGACAACAACACCACATGTACATTCGTATTTCCACTTTAATAACCAGGTTTAGATCTAATAAATTGCAATAACAAACCATTTGAATTTTGATCTTAACATTGATAGCGGCAAGTTTGCTTCCATAGCTATTACTGGTTTACTGCCGAAAAAATTGGGCAGATAAACTATTTATGATTTTTTCGTAGTGCACATTCTTCATCTAAAATAAAAGAAAAGGAATTGTTGAAGGTAAACATTTATTGTAACATTCTTTTACACTTATTGTTGATTTTTGCACTTTTAAAGACGTTTGACCGAATTAAACCTTGAATCGATTGATTGTGATAGATGGCGCTACAATCCTTATGAGTGTACACGGTAGACTCGTGGCATTATCTTCAATTGCCTATTATAATCTAGCATAATTTATGTTGCGCAACTCTTAAAAACTTACATTATGTATATTTTATGGTGTATCATGAATATGTTGGAATGCATACAAAAATGAAAGATAATTTCTATCAGTGACTTTTATCGAACTAATGCATTCTTTGAAACCGAATTATACCTTGTTTCAACATGGATTTAATTAAAAATCCATTCCAATAGATAAGATGATGTTATATATATATAAGTTTTTGCAACATTGTTTTGCACCTGTTACCATAGCAATGAGGATGTTTTATGTCCAATATGGCCGCCCCAGGGACTCATCAGGGGAGATGATTCTGATAAGGTTTGTGAGCTGTGAAATTTGGATGGTAGATAAGTGATATAATTATATATCCAGTACTCTCTATACTCCTTAAGTTTATTTCCGAATATTCCGCTATTGCTCAATAATGAATTGTCTGTGTAGTATAAAGATGAAAGGCTCTATGTTATATATTTAATGAAAATTCCAGTGCTAAGGAAAATTCAAAAATATACTTCAAAATGAATATCTTTGTGGCAACTTATATACTTCATGATGTAAGATGTAACTTTATAATAGCACATTGCAAAACATCGATTGTTGATTTTAATGTTTGTCTGACAAATTGTTACCTGTGGAACTTGCAAGTTTAGGTAACAGCTGGTAACTTACCAGTAACAACACTGACACCTGTGAAAAGTACTGTCAACTTACTGTTGTAAACCATGGTCAAACTATTAACAAGCGTATTACAACCATGATGGTCGAACATTGGAGTCTTACTGAACCATAGTTACTTTAACATCAATGTAACACATAAGGTTGTCATTGATCAAATTTGTCTCATACAATGGATGACCTCAGTTATTCATAGTTGTCTATGGTAAACCATAGCTGAGGCAGTCTTGACCTATGTGGACCATGATGAATCTTAGGGTTTGTTCAAAACTGCACATATGATTGAACGAAATTGAGTACATCGACATGGTTTGCCACACTCAGCCATGAATAAGAACTCGTGTTTTACAGTTCATTGAATTACCTCCCTTTATTAATAATCTTGTCTATTTGGATAGTGCTGTCTTTTCAGAAGGATGTCGATATAATTTATACTTCAATCATGATTTTACTATCAATTTTTGTTTTTCCTTGTTTAGAAAGTCTTGTTCTGTCTCGTCTGATGAATTTGTTTGTTTTATCTGAAGTCTTGAAAATCCTTCATTATCAGAAAACTAAAAGTTCAGGATTATTCCAACATTATCCGTACCCATCTTTGTGATACAATCAAAGCATTCCAAGGTGTTGATATTCAGTGCACCTTGCTAATAATCAGTATCACAATTAGGTAAACATTTCTTAAATGACGGGTAACAGCTTTCCCACATCTGCTGCTGGTTATTGCCCATTCATTAAGCTCTTCCCCACCACACCCATATTTGTTGAACTATGACCTTTAAAACTCCACCCAAACAATCATCTACCCCCTTATACAAAACCTCAGCCCTACAAGATTTTCCGAACAAAGATGAGACTGTGAAATTTGACACCATTCTTGTCTTTCTGTTGCTTGTCTTCATGAGGGAAATAATTGACATGAATTGTCTGTGATAGTCGTTAATGTATTATCTTAGTTGTTTTATTGCTGTCACAAATATTACAGTATGTTTATCCTGCAATATCCAGTGATTACAAAGTTTTTAAAGCTACCACAAAATTCCTACATTTCAAGAACAGTGAGTGTTCCCGTCCCCCCCCCCCCGCTAAAACTCACTTTATCATTGATTTCTCACTTTATCATTGATTTAACTGTATCAGATTATCTCAATAACAGGAGATTAAGTTAGTAAGCTTTCTATGCATTATCTGTAGCCTATTTGAATAAATCTATAAAAGTTGATCTTTGTCTACAGTATTAAGGATTCACATTTATTTTGGCGCAATTATTTATACTATCATTTTGAAGTATCATCCTATACATTGTCTGTCTGTGACCAGGTAGACAAGTACATCATACATGGTGACAATCTTATTAACCATGTCAAAAAGATACTTGTAATCCCCTGGTCAGTGATTTGTGATATTTTTCTTTTCTATAGAATTTACAAATTGCTGAAAAACAGCATGTAGTCTACACCCTATAACTTAATTGGCTATAACTGGAGACACATACTTGCACCAGACTGAGGCTACTTGACATGAAGTAAATGGTGCGCATACAAGTTCAATTTGATTGGGTGGAACATATTCCGTATTAAGTGACCGATCATATTGTAAAATATTCTGTTCTTTAATTGCTTGACGTTATTAAAGTTTATGATACTTTTCTGAAGCATATCTCCTTTCCGTACTTTAAGATTAGTCGGACATTTCATTAGAGAAATTGTAGGTGTTCAAGTTTGAATCATTAGGGGTCAGTGAGCAGTGTCTGGTTCACAATACATTAGTTCAAGCAGAAAAGACCAGGCTAGCCCTGCAGGTCTCATGCACCTCATGCTATTGTCATCATTCATACAAGAGGTCAAAGGTTGATCACTATTTTACTGTAAATCAGTTGGACACTGGTCATATCTATTGTAGTTTGTAACTAAAGTAGTTATTTGAGGTTTTTGTTGGTGATTTTCATAACATTGTTCCAGAGTTCAGTCTAAGTTTACTCCAACAAGTTTTTCATGCAAATTACTGTCATCAGTTACAATTATCTAAGTTCTTTTCATGAGGTAGATTAATTAAAATTTGTATTTCAATTTACCGGTACTTAACAATTCTGATATAATTTATAATATATGTTCTAACGCTATCTCAGCATTTTTTTTAATTTAATGGGAATCTAGCTATGTGCTTCACTGATGCAATACACAGATACCGGTATATTATAGAAACTCATGATTCTACAGAATAGTTAAAATAATAAGACTTTATTTATAGAGGCAACACAGTTAGGTTATACATTATCTTCCCTGTGAGTCTCTTGGTTTACAATGCTTACATAATATATACATGAATTTCATTTAAGATAGACAGAAAGCAACATAATTATATATATACATACATGAATAGCATTTAAAATAGACAAAAGCAACATAATTATACACATACAAGCAAACAATAAGCAAAATATCAATATTCAGTATATTTTTGTTTGAATGTTGTCAAATAAATTTTGAGCATTTTGTAACTCTATGGATAATGAATTTCATTTTTTGGGAGTTCTTTGAAAAAGATAGCAGCCCAAAGCTCTACTGATACATGAAAACTTACTGTTAATGTTAGGCTTACTACTACAAACTCCATGAACCCAGTGAATGTACTTTATAGTGCATTATACATGTAATCCTTATTTATAACTGCCCCAATTCCAAACAATGCCAAATTAGGAAATGTTCTTTCTTTAGTTCTTTCTTTGCTCTGTTTACATTGACCCCGAAATTAAGTCATTAACCTTCACAGATCAAAGAACTTCCTGATATTAATTTCTGTAATTTTATGTATATATTGTATCACTTTCAGTGACATAATTTACAGGATGAAGGGGGGGGGGAGTAGCAATTAGTTGAATTCATTCGTTGTAATTACAGAGTACTTAGCATAATTGAATGTGACTGTACCGGAATTGAGAAATGAATCTAATTAATTATTTCTAATCTAATATCAAGTAAGTCATGAAATGTAGACCAATTAATATCAATAGAATAAATTACGGTAGATTTATGGAATGGCGGAGAAAATGAAACTCTTTCAAGAACTGTAATTTTTAGAATATTTTAATCTTTATGAATAGTAATTTTGGAAAATTTATAATGTTAATGGATAACACACTTATCCCATTACTTAAATGAAAATTTAGATGCAAATTATATCTACTAAAGAGAGTAATTAAGATGTACACATGAATAACATACTGGTACACTTATGCATCATTATTTGAAAGCATCACCGAGTTGATGGCCCTTGTTTTCTCACACAAAAAGGCTATCATAGATACACCTTCGTCCATGCAACTATTGCCTGTTTGTTTGTAACCATTGACATACTGTCAATTCTCCTAATGAATGTCACTAGGATGTTACAATTTATAGAATAGATTTTTTCCATTTGTGAAATTTTCTATTTTTTTTTTATAAAAGTGGTAGGAGAGCATTATTTGCAGAACTGACATATTTTTAAGAGGCTTTAATATTTTAAGAATTTTATTCTGAGAATATTCAGTGAACTTTGGTATGTGATATCACTATCATTTATGCAAAATGTTGAAATTATTTTTATTCCCTTTGAATTGCTTCTGATTTATGTTACGTGGTGATGATGACCGTACCTCTCGAGTGGTTAAGGTCACTGACTTCAAATCACTGTAACCTCTCAATGATAGAGGGCTGTAGGTTCGAGCCCAGTTACCGACCATGTCTCTTTATGTGAGAAAATAGGCAGTTGCTTACGGAGGATGGGAGTCTAGTACTGGTTCTTCTCAGGTACAGTGGTAAGGTGAACTGTCTGCCTCATATATCTGACTGTTGAAAAGGGGCATAAAACTCAATGAAACAAACAATAATGATACATTGTATAAGTAGAAATTGATATGACTAATGAAATAATTATTTTATATAAAGTGTATATAAACAGGTTAAATGTTCATCTCCCTATCTATGTACAGAAAATGTAAGAAAAAGAACTTGTTATGTAACCACTGACGGGGGGGGGGGGAATATAAGAGAATCTATTCCCCTGATTACATTGTCTATCTATCATCCTATCAACTTACATTGAATTAACAAAAAGCCAAGAATAAGCCTACAAAGAATTCATACATTTGGGCAAGGGAAATCTTCAAAAACTCAAACATGTAACAACTGGATAAATAATTGCAGCATGAAAGGCCACCCTTAAAAAATTGTTTGTTTACCACTTCTGACCCATATTTATTGGCTTGGGTCAGTAGGTAGGTAAATATTTTTTTTGTTATCCAGTTATATATATAATTACTTAAATTCATGAACAAAATATTTTTAAAACACAGAATTTTAAAAAAATATTTTTTAGTCATTTTTTTTTAGACTGGCAGATTTTTGGTGGGTCAGTTGGAAGCGGCAAACAAACAAAATTTTAATTTAGGCCATATCTGTTGCATTTTTAATGCATTTAATACTACAAATTCAAAGATACATACAGGTAAGATAACGATGACAGATTTAAGCCTTAAATTCCATAATGGGATTTCCTTTTAAATTGAGCGTATTAACTGAACAAAGTCAAAAAGATAGAATATCCATCTTTAACTTATTTAGCTATTGTCATAGTGTAATCCTAGTTATATCCTTGTTTTGAATGATTTCATACCTATTGATCCTGGTGTGCATTTTCCCCGCTATTTTCTGGATTGTTAGGCCCAAAAGCAGAAGATAAACATTAAGTGGGGGATATGCATACAAATGGTCCCGCAGTGAATGTAAGTACATGAATATTTATATAATTTTATCATAATGACATTTTAAGTGCAATAATAATGAACATTTTAAAAATTCACTCCATTATAATGATTGCAAATATAATTTGTGCTTATCTAGAATTGAATTGCAGTTATCCTTTTTTGCTCACCTGGAACAAAGTGCCAAGGTGAGCTTTTAAGATCGGGCTGTACCAGTCGTCGCCCATCCGTCCGTCATCAACAATTTCTTTAAACAACATCCCCTCCTAAACCAGTGGGCCAATTTCAACAAAACTTCACAGGGGTGTTCCTTGCTTCATACTGTACCAAAGTTGTTCAAAGAATTTCAATCCATGCAATTTTTTTGAAGATCTTTATAAAAATCTTCTCAAAAACTAGAGGATCTAGAGCTTTGATATTTGATGTGTAGCATTGCCCAGTGGACCTCTACCAAGAATGTTCAATCATGACCCCCCAGTTCAAAACTGACCTCGGCTCAATGTCACTTGATTCATATAGATTTCTAAAGGAAAACATTCAAAAATCTTCTTTTCAAAAACTACAATGTCTATAGGGCATTGTCTAGTAGACCTCTACCAAGTTTGTTAAAATCATGGCCCTGGCATCAATATTTGTCCCTCCCATGGGGTCACTTGATTTTATGTAGATTCCTATAGGAAAATCTTCAAAAATCTTCCTTCTCTAAAACCAGAGGACCTAGAGCTTAGATATGTAATGCATAACATTGTTCAAATCATACCCCCCCCCCCCTGAATCAAATTGACCCTGCCCTCGAGGTTACTTGAATGTACATAGGACAATCTTCAAAAAATCTACAAATAGACTAGAAGGTCTACTGCTTAGATATTTGACATGTAACAATGCTTAGTGGACCACTACCAAACTGGTTCATTGCATGACCTCCCCCCCCCACACACACCAGAAATATTTGACATTAAACATTGCATAATGGACCTCTACCAAATTTGTTCATAGTCATGACCAGCTGGGTTTAATTGACCTTAACCTTGGTGGTCAGTCGAGGCTTCAATGGTAATCAGGTGAGCGATCTAGGGCCATCATGGCCCTCTTGTTTTTAATATCATCTTAGTTCAGGTTGTTAATATTCATAAGTTACATTGTTTGATAATATTATCTAGTAGTATAAAGTGTCATTTATTGAAAGTGTTAAGTACTTCGTGCCTAGACATTTGTTGATCTCATTGATGGAATGCTTCTACAGGCAACCTCCAATAGCAACACCCTTGGTGGGGTCGCAAAATTATGTTGTTGTTGAGAGGTTTTTGCTCCAGAGAGGTTAGATTTATAGTAAATCGTGGAGTGGGAAAAAACATGCTGTTGAATTGAAGGTTGTTGCTCAAGAGAGGGCTGCTCTGGAGAGGTTGTAATGTATTTTTCATATATAACCGCAAATTAATACTACAGTAAAACCCCGATTATTCGAATGATTATTCGTTGGGCCCTGAAAAATCATTCGGATAATCCATGGTTTCAAATAATCCATTTCAGTATGATATACTTGTTGGAAACGTTAAATTCCGTACTGTCCGTATATTGCAAGAGAGTTAACTCTTGTATGCAAACATGACATTATTTGAGTGATGATAAGAATAAAATAAAATGTATAACAAACATTATTTATCATTGTTTTAGGAATGTATATGAGTTAACAAATGAAACAATAATTCTTGTTAAATACCCGTGCATTTATGGATTATGCAGAACACAATCCGACACAATAATATGTCATTCTCACTTCACTTACTAACGATCGACTAGGCATCGCTATCGTCACATTTTAAGACAATTAAAGAATTGAAGACGTAATGTTTTTATGTTTGGTACATTTTTCACTAAATCATCATATTCTAGTTAGTTTTGTTTAAATGTGTTCGAATCAGTTTTTAAATTTTGAATGACGCTGAAGTGCAAATAATTTCATACAGATCATCAGGTACGTACGCGTATTAACTTATTATACCCGAGATCATAGTGAAATATTCGTCGCGATTAGTATAAAATCGTAACAAACAATATGGTCAACCTAACGATAATTAAACTGTTGACACGCTTCGTGTATGAATTGATGTTACACATTGTTTGTCACACGACATTTGATTTTCAATCGGCCATTGTTATCAATTGACGATTTCGAATAATAGGTGTGAAAATACGCGCATTCGTAACTTTAGGGACCAAATAAAGTATTCGGATTACACCAGGTATTTGTAAAATCCAATTCGTATAACCGGGGTTCGTTGTACTTGAAATATATAGAGACGTAATCGGGACTGTAGATTTTATTTGGATAATACTGGGTATTCGGATAATCGGTGTTCGGATAATCGAGGTTTTACTGTATTTCCATCATAGACTTGTAGTTATCTGAATCAAAATAATGGAACTTGAAGACTTACTTTTCTATCTATGTGCTTCATGAGGGTTTAATAGTATCCCCACAAGATATAGACAATTTGTGTTTTACTGTACTTTTAATATATTAAGGTCCCTCCAATTCATCTCATCCAATTTTACCAATCCGTAACAAAAATGTTGTTAATTTCATTGATAAAATACCGTGGAAAATTCATGATTTTGGCACCCATTGAGACAATGTGAAAATGATTTCTCAAGTATCAAAATCTTCTCATACAGCATGATGTAAATTATATTGAAGAGTTGCATCTTGTGGTTGTAATTTTATCATGAAGTATACAAAGTGTAAAATGCATGATCTTCAATATCAATGAAAAACTAAAACAAATCATGGTGCAACAATGATGGTTGACTCCACTGCAATATGAAATGATAATAATAAGTTTATGGAATTGTATGGGCACAAGTTTACTAAGGTCAAGATTAATACCAGTGTCATCATAACCGAGTCTTTAACTATGATTAAGGTGAAGGTCATCATAACAAACTATCAGTATCATCATAATTTTATCTTTAACTTAGGTCAAGGTCATCACAACTGACTCTTTATATAGGGCTATGGTCAAGGTCATCACAACTGACTCTTTATATAGGGCTATGGTCAAGGTCATCATAACTGTCTCTTTATCTTAGACTAAGGTGAAAGTCATCATAATAAGCTCTTTATCTTATACTAAGGTCAAGGTCATCATAACTGCATGGCTCTTTATTATTTACTGACTTTAAACATGTCATGATTACAATTTTTAGCTTCAGATTATTGGTTACTGTAAATTGATACAAATATATTATATTGGCTGACGTGTTTTTTTTACATTAGATCTTTGACAATTTTCTTGACTTCAGTGAAATTAATGAATGAAATGAGAAAATATGATATGATATGACTGGGCTTCTATTTCTAATGATTGAATCAGTTAATTGATAATGACATGATATTGTCTGGGCTGTATCATGGTGATTATTGATGATGGATGTAGTTTAATGTGATTCTCACAGCAATGATGAATGTATAACAAACATGCAACAAGGGTATCATCTTACACTCTATTCTTGTCGCCCACATTTATCACTGCTAATGAGAAGATGCCAGTCCTTTCATTTTGTTTATTGTGTTTTTTTAAACACTGAACATCACCAATTAATGTTACTTAAATTTATAGATTTACTTTGATGTTTCAGACTCTCTGTTTCACTGTTGTATCATAAATATAAGCCATTTTACATGGTAGCATTATGTCCTAGTGATACACAATGACCAAAAGTTGATTTGGCTAGAATAAAAACTTGTGTTTATATATAAACAATATTATGGTTACCAGACAAACATAATTGTTTTATGCCAACCTCTCGAGTTTTCAGGACAATGTAACAGTGCATTTAATCAAGCAATTCACAGCAATATTAAAATTAAGTATTCAGTCAGAACACATCTTTGATACATTTCTCAAGTTTTATAAATGCAGTGCCTGTGATTTTATGGTAGACAGTAAATAAATTTGCTTTTATCTCATTTGGTTTGAAAAAGATATTTTCTCGACTCCCGTGTTTTCCGCCATTCTTCTGAAGCTGTTATTGCTTAAAAATAAACATAAAACAGTATCAGATTTTCAGGTTATGAAAGTAGGCAAAAGTGTCTGGCCTACTTTTTCTCCCATTAAGTCTGATTTAAGCTGAATGGTAAAGTTTAGTAATGCTTCCCCTATGTACAAATAGTTACAGATGGTCTTTATTGAATCATTCTGCATCATTTTATGGTCATATTAAACCATTTCTCACACATAATTAGTTTTTAATGATGCACTATTTTTCTTTGATTTCCTAAAACTTATTCAATAGTTGCCACATATTAAATGCCTAACCTTTCATTTGTCTGTTTGCTATCAACTGGGAAAACGCACATGTATCATTTTAAAATGATTCTGTAATTCTATTAATTAGCAATGAAATATGGTCATTAATAGAAATGTGTAAACAAGTGGTGGAGAATTCATAAACTTTTCTTATTGCAGGTTTTGCAAGGTCTTTTTTCTGGGGACAGGTTAAATTCAGTCTTTTTTATTTTGTTTGTTTCATTGAGTTTTACACCGCTTGTCAACAGTCAGAGTCATATTAGGCTATCAGTTTACCTAACCATTGTTCCTGGGAGAACCAGTACTAGACTCCCATCCTCTGTAAGCATCTGCTTACTTTCTCACATAAAGAGACATGGTTGATAGCTGGGCTTAAACCCACAACCCTCTATCAGTGGGAGGTTACAGTGATTTGAAGTCAGTGACCTTAACCACTTGACCACGGAGGCGGGTCAAATTCAGTCTCTACTGGTATGAATTTCATTTCTATAAGATCAATGTTTAAAAAACACAAATTAAGCTCAATTTAATACCAACTTGAGGTTTATTATTTTTCAGACAAAAAACAACTTTTGTTACATATCCCTTATAATTATTTATATTTTCCACATGTGGGCTTAGTTGACAAATTGTATTTCAGGCCAGGGAAATTAATTGTGTTTATGGGTATCTGCCAAACCCTATTTTTCTGCCCCCTCTCCCCTCCTGAAGTGTCTGGGGACGAAAACTACCTCTTGTGTGTCAGTATGGGAGGTATGTTAGGAATGTTTTGTCCTATCTACCCTTACATTTTTGGTCAAGTGTTTGTAAACATGACTTTTTATAGCTTTATATTCCATGAACTAGTATTTAGCTGAGAGTCTCCAACAGTCTCCGAAACATGAGAATATAACTATGAGTTTCACTAGATTTCACTAGATCAGAGTAAGATGGCAGCTAGACATTATGTTGACAGCTTTGTACTTTATCTTTATTTACAAGATGAATAGAATGATAGATGAATGGTCAAATTAAAACTCATTGGAGGTAGCTAATGATGGTCTAGGAGATTTAGAAAGAATTGTAAATGAATGGGGTATAGATGTAAATGATATATCAAGAATAAAGGGTAATAACATATTATTGTATTACTGTATACTTACAGTAAATTTTCATCAAATATTCTGAATTCTTTTCAAGGCAATCACTTAAGGAATCATTTATCAACCAGGGCATTTACATTTATCATTAATAGAAAAGATATATCATATATTGATATTCTTTGATAATAAATATAATTATTTCTATTGATATTAATTGCTATTAATTTATCATTGGCATCTTCGTCAACAATATGAATATCACAACAATCACTTAAAGAAGCCTTAGAATTAGAGGTGGTTGCAGCAGCCACTTTGATATCCATCACTGAATGTATTTTAATACACCAGCAGAAACAAGTAAGAAATGCAAAGTGGCTTTCAAGAATGTTCATGTTAAGGAAAAATTCTGCACTAAATATAAAAAAAGAAAATTTGTACAAATTGAATGTTATTTTTATTACCCTCTTAATCACTCCGATTTTATGGGGGGGGGGGGGGGGGTAAATTTAATCTTATGAATGGTATTAAACAAATAAATGACTATTGTTTTAAGTTATCATAATTGGAGTTGAGCCCCATTACTTATTAAGACTAATATTGGTAAGAATGAAATACAATGAGTACTGTCAAGAGGTCAATTAATAAAGTCCATACCATTTATATCAAGACTGTGCCCAGAGTTTCAGACATTGAATTAATTGATACATGTGTGCTAAGCCAAGTACTAATCAAATGTGATATATCTTAATGGTTAATTATGAGATATGTTACTAATTGTCTGTCAGATATTTTTTCTTGATTTTTTATCCTACTGTTGTGAGTATATCTAGACATGCAAATCTGGAATCAATACAATTTGGTGATATTGACAATATTATTGAAATACTTAAGCTCTAAATGTTGCTAATGTGATAGGTTGTCTGTTAATGATGTCAGCTTGGAATATCTCCGTGCAATAAAATGAATCATACAATATGGTGCTTGTCACGGGTAGGGTAAGTAGTGTGATAAATTATCAAGAGTTATTTCCCTTGATGATGTGTTTTATGGTGTACACCCTCTAGTGTTCAACAGGGCCATTTCAGGCAATTTGATTAATTTCCCTATGCTTACAGTTAAATTAATTCAAGAGTTTTGTTTTTAATTGTGAACATTATGTGCTGAATTCTTCATTTTCCCCTTCATTAATTACTTTAGTTCATTTTAATACTTGTATGACACTAAAAGAGCGGCTTGCAGGGAAGACTGTTCCTATGCCTAACTTAGTTGCCTCTATAAAATAAAGTCTTTAATATTATTATTACTCTTTACTTTTTATTGCCTGTATTTCAAATAACAATGGTCTTTGTCAATATTGAGAATTTTAACCTATTAGTATGTTAGTTTTTGTTGTCATCTTTTTTTCACTAGGTCTTAATGCCACACCCTCTATCGAAGTCATTTAATGCTTTTTCCCACTTTAATTTACTCATATACTAAAAATAACCAATTACGCTTTACTTAAATAAAATGGTGACACAATTCAACATTAAGATGCCCTATGGTTACAAAGTGAATGGCTTGATTTTCAGAATATTTTGTTAAACGATCATCAATGTCCAGTGTTGGTGACAAATCCTATTTAAAAATGTTATTTCGTCAAATCATTAAACATTCAATAATGACCAACTAATAGTTACAGTGTGACCTGTACCAAGGGAAACATTGTACAATGATTGTCTGTTTGTCAGCGTAAGTGTGAAGCAAACACCTCGGCGAATATGATAAGTTGACACACTGAGAATAGTTGCTCTCGAGCTTTGGTAGTCAAATCCTTTAAAGAGAAGACTTAACATGACAAAACACTTTCTGTAATTGGAAAATATCAATAAACTCAATGGAATTGGACTTTTTTTACATATTGCTAATCAGTCCAAAATCTTACTGAAAATAAATGTAGTTTGATAGTTTATTTAAAAAAAGTCTTATATATGCCTATGAGCATGTATCAAGAACATACATGTATGTACATGTAACATATAAATATATTCTCATACAAACCAAGTTATAAGAATTTAGTCCAGTAGTCACCAAAAGCTTACAGATATGTCTTAAGCAACAGAACAATGTCAGAACTAAAATGTAGTAATGCTTTGCACTAGAACTTGCATTAAGTACATTGCCCTCCAAAAAATATGTGATTATGACATAATTATTATTTAAGGTCGAATTCATAATAGCTGATAAGTAGTTTCTGGTCTCCCAATCAATGCTGTAATCAGTAAAAAGACTTCTGGTGTGTTCTATTTCCCTTTGTAGCTCAAAATAAATGTAACCCATGGTGATTATGTTTGTACAAATGAGCTTTAAAAGTTTTCTAACCATATGTTGCTATTTCTGAGTCAGTCTGCCCCTGAATGTAATTTTAGCATTATCTAATACCATGATTCTGCTAGTTGGTTTAAGAGCCAATCATGTTATTTTTCTTTGAAATTGACTAAGAAATATATTGCAGAGATGTTTATGAAATATGAAAAATAACTTATCTTGGTGTAAACTTTTGTAGTCTGTGTTCAATATTCGTTGAGGATTCTAACTAGTAATCCAGAGCCCTTCACTGCATGCTGTGACATTGAATCTCGTGTCTATGGCTCTTGGGTTTGAATCCTGGGTCCATGGATCTATGGGGTTCAGGATTTGAATCCTGGGCATTAAACTTGATTACTGTGATGATTCGGTTGATGATGTTTTATCTGAGTACATTATCATCCTCCATTGCTGATGTTTTAGAGTTTCATATTAACAAGTTGGCAGTCACTTGTGTCGAACAAGGTTAGTACTGGCACAAACTCCTTGAACACTGTTTAGTTTAGTTGCCTAATGGTTTGCAACGCCATTGAATGGCGGCGTCTCTGTTATGGAATGCAATTATTATTGGCACATGGAGGGTTAGCTGGTTCCCATTCAATGTTCAGTACAACCAGCAATGAAGGGAGCACTTATTATTTACTATAGTGGTTTTATATAGAACTGAAATACTGTTAAAAGCAGGCGTAAATTAATAAAGATAAACAATTAGAAAGAACATGATCTGTGTATGTCTGCCCTTGTCTTTGTATGTATCTTAAATGCGTAAACGTAATAATTTTATAACCAGCTCTCCTTAATTAATATCCTGAATATAGAATTTTTATGCCCCCGGCATCTTGATGTTGGGGCATATAGTGATTGTCCTGTCCATCCGTCCGTACGTACGAGGTTAAGTAGATTTTACCGTTTCGTCTAGCACCAATACTGCTTGCTAGAATGCTTTGATACTTACTAGGGCTGGGAACGAATATGGTTTATGATATTCGAATATTCGTTTTTTATATTCGAATATTCGTTTTCATGGCTAGTTTGTTCTAATCCGATAAACGTGTCTGTTCCTTATACATCGTGTCCGAAATCGATTACGTCCGAATATTATGCAAGTTTCAGTAGAGAGCTTAACTATGAACTTATTTTTTTATTGAAAACTAATTACAGGGGTATTGTGTATCTTTTTTATTGATTCTAGATGTTATGAATATTTCTGTCGACATTACACTTGATAGAAAAAACGTACAAGTGTTTGTGTTTCGTTGGTTGTTTATACGTACAAGTAATGAAGGGAGGTAACTATAACGAGTTGCGAGTAACGTGTTTATATCAACAGAAATTATGAGTCAAAACATTTCTTTTTAAAACATCTACATTTACAAGAATTAATTGTTTCCAAGTTAAGTTTTTAATTTCCATCGAGTTAAAACGAGCAGAACATGTCGTTATACAAATACCTGTCAATTTGATGATGACGCGTATTGGGCACAATGTTACAACTTGCATGATTATTTACTGAAACAAAAGGGCTCCAAAATTGGGCCAAAGAACGTCGGCGTTCTTAATATCTTTGATACCGACTTTTAAAACAACTTGCCGCCTTTGATTAAACCGAAATGATACTTAAATGAAAAAAAATGGTAGCGTGTAATCTGCGTACGGACTGACTTTGAAGTCCTTAACTCGTAACATAAACATGTGTCATTAACAGTGATTCATATTTTTAATTGATATGGTACAAGCACATCATTTAACGCAAAAGACCAGTGCATTAAGTTTTATTGTCTACCACGTGTTTGGACTAATTATCAGTTGAACGGATTAACAATGATCGCTCCGGGCTATTGGTTATCTTGACGTGTTTATGGGGGTATTGAGAATGGTGCGAACAACAAACAGTTGGTTTGTGACATTTTGTGCGTTCTGACCAATTTTGGACCGACTTTTATGGAATTTATTCACCTTTTAACGACCGATTTTTAAACATTTTTTGCTACTTTAACTGGCTCAAGACGTTGAAATTTCATATTATTTTTTTCGAATATTCGAATTCGTTTTTCATGTTCGAATATTCGTCGAAGTTCCGAATATTCGAATATTCGAATAAAATTCCCAGCCCTAATACTTACACAGTAGTTGCATATGATCATTCTCAATCCACCCGTATCGACAAATCCCACTTTGACCTTGACTTAATTTGGACTTAGAATGATTCTGTTAACCAGGTTAAGTAGATTTTACCGTTTCATCTAGCACCAATACCACTTGCTAGAACACTTTCATACTTCTACAGTTGTTGCTTATGACCATTCTCAATCCACCCATAATGATCAAACACCGACTTTGACCTTGACATTGTTCAAATGAGCTATTGCTTCACAAGCATGCCCCCGGATACGCGTTTATTGAACGCAGCGTCTTGTTTTTATTGATATTGGTCAAGGACCTGCTTTCATTAATTGCTGCTCATCAATTTGTGGATGTTAAGTACAATCTATATGGTGCCAATCTTGCTTGATGTACATGTTTATGTGCCATCTACCGGGTATAAGAATTTAGTATGCAGTTTATTGAGAGAGCACATCTTGCCTTTCTCACATAGTTCTTATGGTGCTCAGACATCCCACAAATCGTGCCTATATACTAATTGTAACTCAGTCTACAATATAACCCTTCTCTTCTCATAAATTCCTCATAAAAACTATTAATTATAATAGTCAGAGACTCTCGACTTGTAGGAGAACAATTTTGTTCACTTATAATATGACTGATTGAGAGCACAGTTGTTGTTTTGAAATACCATCATTCAATGTGCTGAATGGTTTGGTTCCCCTCACTTAGAAATGCATTTTGTATTAATGTGAGGAAACAATGTGCTCTCAGAATAGGAGGACAATAGAGCTCTTCAGAAGTTAGGGACTCTTCATTATGGAGATACATTTATCACTGCCAGGATATATGAATGGAACATTACTCATCTCGATTCTTTTCTTGGCTTTATTTTTGCATATGATGTTAGAAATACTGAAAATGAATATTTGTTGTATTGTCAGGGGTCATAATTAATCTCTTCATTTTCCCAGTTTCAAAATAAATGTTTACTTTTCCCACAAAATAGTTGGGAAAGTTTTTGCTTGAGATGATGGTGATGCTTAGGTTTTAGGAATAATTCTTCTGGAATCAGCTTAAAAAAATGTGAACAAATTGAAATTTAGACACCGTGACAAAGTGAATTGCCATGCAAAACACGTTTTTACATTTTAGGCCTTTGTTCAATTAATTTTAACAACAATCTGATCAATCAATGCATTTAGAATCTATACATCAGGCATTACAAGAGGACAAAAAGAATATTTTTCATTAAAACACTATGCTCTTTAGGTCATTCCTTGTGCAATCTGGTTAATGAATTATGACATTGTTGGCTTTTGCTTGGTACAAATAGAGTAGTATTGTCAACAAGACGTTATACTTCCCGAGTAGGCACATTAAGTATTACCCTCTGTCGCAGCATTTATAATACATTTGCTGCAACTTACATTATTGATATTATTTTGGAAAATCTTTCACCATTGAACAAAATTTTTTGCAACTTAGCTTTTCATAAAACCCTTCTTTTGGAAACATATTTAATAGTCTTAGTAAAGTTATGACAAAAACACTTCAGTCTTGGCAGAGAAATTTCAAATTTATAGTATGATAAAAAAGGCCTCTTTCAAGAAAACTCATTTTACCAATAGGATTTTCTTTAGATATATCACTAGTCATAAAATTATATAGGCAATTCTAATGTTAAGATAAGCACAGAAATAAAATACACATAAACTTTGTTTAAGTTAATGCTTTTTGGAGCAAATTGTTTCATTCCCAAATGTCATGCTGGGTTAGTTGGGAAAACATGCTCCTGGATTCCTAAAAAAGATCCCTATCTTTGGATACTCTCCTCTGTGGAGGATGGAAATGTATGAAAGCATTAATTTCTGTAACATCTTGACTTGCATGTATGATAGAAGTGACCTAGCTAGTGGATTATCATCCTTTTTATGTATAAGATGTTCAGGAAGATAAGAAAAGGAAGAGGTGCTTCTCGTATTGTTGTTACTGTTGCTGCTGCTGTTTTAATGTTGTTTGCTAAGATCATGAAACGTTTATTATAAGGGGTGTGATTTTTCCTTCTTTCAGAGGATTTCTTCTTTGTCGACTCTTTATATTTTATACAAAAGTCTTAAGATCCAGGCATGTCTGATAAAACATGTTTCTGCTAGATGGGTACAATATTGTCTTGCTTTCAAATGTTTGTACTATCACACCTTGTTCTATCTGGTAATTTGAGACTGACAAAATATTTCCTTGTTTCTGATCTGTGACAAATCCCATCCCAGATAATACCATACATCGAGTTTCATCCGATTATCAGAAAAATATGGTTCCTCAAAACACGCAAATAATTAGCATGGTTATTATGGGTAATCAGGTTTCATTGAATGCTGTAGGTTTGACATACAATTAAATGGTACTCAGAGGTGTATTATAATGGGCCTCATACATGGTATCAATGTCCATCCCCATAGAATTCTATGTAAATGTCATCATATTTTGTATGGACATAGTATAGAATTCCGATCACTTTCTGAAAAATGGACTGAGTCAATGACACTTGTGTGTTTTCCAAGATTTCTAAGGATACATACTTTCGGTGTATGATGAATATGGATTAAGCATGAAATTATTCCGTTTATATTGATCTACAATGAATTTATCAACTCTGTTTACTGAATTTGCATGTTCTTCCAGACTTGGAACCATCATTGAACTGATGAACTGGTTTGGAATTGGTCCTAATTGACAACAATATATTTTTATGTGCCAATGCGTAAGAATTGCCAGAGCCGAAATTTTACTTACTACGGTAAGATTACTGACGCTGAAATGCTGCCTGACGGCATTAAGTCTATATAATATTGACCATTTTGCATTTTTAGAGTTGTTGGAGTTTTGTGCATAATGAAATAGATGTGCAATTGCATGCTGGTGAATCATTTGGTGTGTCACATGATTGCATTATAACCTTGTTCATGAATTCTACATGGTCTTTGGTCTTATGCTATTGGAATGAGTATGAGAGGAACTGGAATGCCCTCTATCACAATAGGCTATTTCATAGCACAAATATTCTTTGCTAATAAAGGGTCAGGGCAAAACAAGAAATGTGGGTAATGGTGTCTTTGAGAGGAGTTTCCCAGGTAAATGCAGTCATTTTAAAGGAGAATCTATTTTTAGTCCCTTCTAGCAGTAGCATTTGAAGAATTTATATTTTATAAATGTACATTCAAAGCTGAATTTGGGCTCACATGATGGCTGATTGTGAATGTAGAAGATTTTATTTTCTATGGCAGACTCAATTGGTCTTGTTAAACCATTTGATGAAAACTGCTATAGGTATTATAGAATATTGCTTGAAAGAAGGAATTTATATACATTAAATAACTCGATCACAGTCTTTGCTCAATGGATGCAGCCTTTGTATAATAGATATTCAATAATTCAGTAATAAAACTTGAAATCATGTCATGTGATGTTTAATAATGATTAATTCTTAATTCGATTTTTCTAATGCTAGGTGTCTCTTCAAATGTAAAAACTATGAGAAGTCTGTTCTCTGTGATACAATTGTTGGAACATTGTGTTCCTTCATTCGTTTCTACACTGCTGAATTATAAGAATCAATGAATCAGACAGCATATTACATTAAAATAAGTTTTATTTGTACCTAACTTATCTGAAATTTGATAAGAAACATTACCAAAAGTTCATTCATTGGCACAGAATTTGTCTGGGTTGTCGAGATTAATACATCAGCCCAATGAATATATTTGTTATGCTTTATCTTTCATGTAATAATTGCTGATTGGAATTGATAGCACAGTGTTTACTGTTTTTTATCTCGTAAATAAATCTTTCGAGAATGCTCAGAATTGTTCATTTAAGAAACACAGAATTCTTGAGCATTTCTGAACAATTTTATATAATTCATCTTTATATTATATTTATAAAACTACATTTAAAAGAACATCTTAATGTCTTAAGTACCTTAGTCCTGGTGTGAGAAGCCATTACTAGTTCATAGAGCAGCTCATGGTCTTTTAGTTTATTGAAGCGCAAATCATCACTATATTTGTGTCAAGTGTTCTGTAGTTAGCCAACATTGTTAGGCTGTATTTGCAATAAGTGTGTTGAGTTGTCTTTTCACCTGTTGTTAGCAAGGGATATAGTGTTTTGCTGTATTTGAGATGCTGTATGTGCAATGTTATGTTGTATATTAAAGTGACAAGCTGTGGTGCCATTTTAGCTTAGTAGCGTTCAACATTGAGCTGCCAGAATGTGACTCTTAGAGTTTGTAGACAGAAATATCACATATATATTTTGATATAGCTCTGTATGAGTAATTCATATTTACATAGAATTCTTGCATGAAACTTCCAACTTATTGAAAGTATGAGCTATTATCACTATGGGTTTTATATAGCCATTTGTAAATGACAAAACAGCATGCTACAAGCCATACAAATCTAAGTGCTGATGCATTTTTAGGACAAATACAATTTCTTGACATTTTTCCTTACAATATACACAACTCCATTTGTAGATGTAATAACATATAAAACCATTACAGGAGTCTGTAATGATTGCCAGACATGCTTTCTCCTTTACAATCTGAAGAAGATGGTTTGTATTTGGGTAAATTGTGATCCCACAGCAATCTATACTAATCCAATCAACTTTAATACACAATATAGCCATGTTATAGAAAATGGAGAATTGATGGTACATTGCTTGCACTTTATCTTTGATATGAAGATATCAAATATTGGTTTCTGATATTAATCATGCTCTCAAGTTGAAAGGACCGGAGCATCCCCAATATTTCTCTGACACTATAGGAACAATGCTGTATTCAATGCTTCCTGCAAACTAGGTTGCTTCGTGGTCTAGGACATGATGCTTGATTCTTTTGTATATATTTGGAATATGTTCTTAGAATATCACTATTCCTAAGTATTTGATGTTTTATGGCTTTCGTAAGATTTCGAAATTGCTGTAATTTTGACTGCTGTTTGGAGAAAACAATTTAAGCCTTGCGTGCAGTAAGTCTGTTGAATTTTTAAGGTAAAAGAGGGAAAGTTAAGTTTAAAACCAGAGATCACTATTATCTCTAGTTATGAATATTCATTTTTTTCATGTAATAACAGAAGCCAATTTTGTAATTAAAATATTCCTTGTTTAATAGCTGTAGGATTTAAATGTGATCGTCCTCTCCAAATTTTGCTTACTTTGCCCTACACCGCATCACCTCAAGTAGAAATTTCAAAGTATGTAAATGAAATAGTGTTTGTTTCTTTTGACAACAGGCTGATAGTGTTTTATGCCCCTTGCTATTCAAAATGGCGGAATGGCATAAAGCGTTATACCCCTGTCTGTCCATTCAAATTTTAGTGTCCAAGTGATAACTCAAAAGATATCTCATGGATTGATTTCATATTTCACATGAAAGTTTATGATAATAAAATATATGTCATATTCGATTTTAGTTAAAATCAAATCATTTTCACAGGAGTTATGGCCCCTTTTTTACTTAGCTCTCAGGGGGGGGGGCATTTCTAGTTTTTATATATTTATGACTAAAGGCTAAATTTCAATTGAAAACTGGGCATCTTTTACCAACAATTTTTATAAACATTTGGTAGGTACACTATTCATTGAATATTAAGTTCTTTAATCTTAATTAGTAGGTATGATGAATGGTACTGGTAATTAAGAAATGAAATAAAAGATAATTAGTTCTGTAAAAATCAGCCAGAAGAAATTTCAGTGTATATACCCTTATTTGATACAGACTTACAATTACGGTATGATGAATGCACTGAGGCTCCAAATGTGTTCGGGTTCTAGGTGTGTTTTACTCATAGGGCAGATACATCTTTTTTTCACGAACAATAGTTTCCTAGGTTTAGAATTACTATCATTAAGTCTACCATTCTCATGTTTACTACAGTTCATAATAGTGTAAGATGATTTTACAGGCATATACCGGTACAGGGAAACCTTGTAGGCTGCTTTCAATGACTACAAATAATCAATTTTTTAAAGATTTTCGTCAAACTTGTTGACTTTATTAATGGGCATAATATACTATAGGCTAACTTGATAACCAGCAAGATCGCCCCTCCCTCACACCGACACTATCCTTATGGACTACTGGATTATGGCCCTTGATGGGAGTATTTTGTAACCTTTCAGCACCCTTGTTTGTTTCTGTATTCTTTGTGTCATCTGACAAGTATTTCAATACTTACTGTGAAAGAGAAGATGTCCTAATGTTGATGACTCAGATATACTGTGAACTTTGTGGCATTTTGAAGTAAGTCAGTATTAGACAGTATCCACAGGCTTGTATTCTCCAGAGGAATCATATTGATATAGAAGTGATAACTTAATGGTAGAGTGAAACATGAGACACTCTTCACTGACTGCCCCCCTACATCGCTTTCATTATCCTCGGAATTTAGCATGTTAAGGGAGTTGTTTTGTAGGTAAAGTTAGGCCATATAGTAACACACATGTTTTCTGTCTCTTAACATACCTAGACATTTCTTTTATAGTCCTATCTAGAACAAATGCAGTAATCTGATTATCAGAAACTTAACAAATTCAGCTTCCCATGGCCGTCATGCTCGGCACAGATGAATTTTGATGCCAACCAAAATAATATATTTTTCTACATCCAACATGTAATTGTGTAACTAGTTACCATTCCATGTTGCAATGCAAGTCTATGTCAGTTCAGTTTCCATGAAACTTTCAGTACTTTGATTTTTCGAATTTTCAGAAGTCTGGGCAGACAAAACCTTTTTAGATTGATTGTAAGGTAATATAAATGTTCATCATCAGACAAGGATCATGTCTTTCTGATGTTTATTTTTCTTGTCACATTCTGTTTTACATTATATTTTCATATTTTGAGTATTTTGTAAGTTTGTAGAGTAATTTCATCAGATAAACAAATTTTTAAAAATTTGGCCCCGTATAATTTCATCTGATGGTTTTAATGCAAGGCTATAACATTATGTCCCATACTTAATTTATCTAAACTAGAAATGAATTATAACTCATAATTTTCAGCTTGCAGCCTAAGCTCATCTACTTTCTTTCTATTACCATTCAGCTAAATAACTTAGCTTTGAATGAAACATTGTAAATGGTACTCAATTAATCTTGATTCATTTCCAGTTAGATCTTGTATAATACTTTCAGATAATTATTTCTAATGTGTTTCTGCATAATAATTATTATTTGTCTGCTTATATCTCAGGACAAGGGAGGTAGTGAATTGTGATAATGTTACTCTAGTATTAGCAATTAAATAATTTATTTATTATCAGTGAGTGATTTAAAAAATTCATTTAGTAATTATTAGTGAGTGACTTTTGCTGTTTCTGTGAAACTAATTAATTTACATATAAAGACTGAAATTAACCCCCCAAAATTAATTGGTCACTGAATTTTTTTTATTAGATGTTATGTAATCCATCAAATGTTGAGAGCTGTCTTTCAGACAGGAAGTGAGATTTCTGCCTCAGTGAACATGTTAGGGAGAAACATCCCTTAATTGTTGACTGGTTTCCCCTAGCGTGTTGTTATAAAACCCCTTATTGTATCGTATCAGTCAATAAATCCTTTCAACAATTAGGAGAAGCTTCATATTGATTCTACTCTAGTTTTCTCCGATTTTATTATTCAATAACGACTTTTTGTATTGATTGGGGTTTGATATAAAGTATAGAAAATAAATTGATTTTTAAGTAAATGACCGCAAATAAAGGCAGCACATGTCAACATTACCATATGAGGATATTGAGATGATTGTCACTTACCTTATGCCTCATTACAGTTGTAAGACGCAGGATGAACCAGTCTACCAGATGTACTGTGACAGTCTTTGTTTATGATCTTTCTAATAATATTACTTCTTGACATTTTCAATTTATGAAATCTTCAAAGTAAATTCTACTTAATGCTTAGTTTTATGATTTGTTTGTTTCAGAGGGGTTAACGCTGTTTTTTTTAATGACATTTCAGTTATATATAGACTGACTTTCCATGTTATTTTTCTCTGTAATTGGTGAATTAAAAACGTTAAGAAAAACTGAAGATAATCATGAAACATTATTGATTTCTTTTCTGCAGTAAAATATTTCTTTTATATTTTTTTGTAAGAACTCAATATTTTTGTGCAATTAAAAAAATGAAAATGGAATGATTGTTATAAAATGTTAATTTTGTTTAATAATTTAAGACTGCATCTTTTCCATGTTGCAGTGTTCAATTTCCATGAGTACTTTCAGTACTTTGATTTTCAAATGTGCATTCTCTGATTGTCTTCATCAAGGATAATCATTTGTTATTCAATTAAAGTTCAACTAACTTTAATTGTTTTGGTGTGATAATGAAATAAAGATACCCCAATTAATGACTGATTTAATTGTAATTAACGAAGTGAAAATCTCTGAAATGTTAAATCCAGCTGAATCATTAGTTCTGTGTTGTTTATTAGGACAATATGGTCTGATTAAAGGTTCATGTATTTTTGTAACATCAGAATATCAAAATAATTATATTATTTTATTTTCTGAGCTTGTGGACTGTTTTGTTAATGTATAGTTGAAGAAAACAATTAAGGCTGTCATTGTTTCAACATTTTGTAACATAGCGTGGTAACAACTGATCTTTACACACAGAAAGTAATCGATAATGATACTGAATTATTCTTTAAAAAATTGAATTACAGTCAAACCTTTAAACAAAGGCCATCCTTAGAAAGACAAAAGATGGCCTTTATTGACAGGTGGCATTTTTTTGGAGGTCATTTTGTTCTTATATAATCTATGATAGATTTTTAAAGAATGGTCTCTATTCACAGGGTGACCTTTGTTAGAAGGTGGCCTTCAACACAGGTTTGACCGTATGCCTAAATATTGTATTGTGTTCACTGATACACAAAAGTGGCCTGATGGATCTATAACTTTGATTTGGATGCCCATATTAACAGATTTATAATGAAATATGGGGTCACCGTGCTCTAATTGGCAAGATTTATAATGAAATATGGGGTCACCGTGCTCTAATTGGCAAGATTTATAATGAAATATGGGGTCACCGTGCTCTAATTGGCAAGATTTATAATGAAATATGGGGTCACCGTGCTCTAATTGGCAAGATTTATAATGAAATATGGGGTCACCGTGCTCTAATTGGCAAGATTTATAATGAAATATGGGGTCACCGTGCTCTAATTGGCAAGATTTATAATGAAATATGGGGTCACAGTGCTCTAATTGGCAAGATTTATAATGAAATATGGGGTCACAGTGCTCTAATTGGCAAGATTTATAATGAAATATGGGGTCACAGTGCTCTAATTGGCAAGATTTATAATGAAATATGGGGTCACAGTGCTCTAATTGGCAAGAAATATGCTGCATTTTGGTTTTCAATTTATTGTCTTGAAATGCCTAGACTTGATCATATTGTTAACTTTTCAATAATCTTGATCAATGAAGACTTATAATGATCCTTCAAAGAGAATAATATCTAACATTCTAACATGATAAGGCATAGTGTAGTGTAAATTTGATTATATTTTACTCCACTCAAACAAATATGAGAGCCTGTTAAGGTGATCCTGAAAATAAACACTGATTCTGGTAACTCTATCATATCAGAATATATGAGGCAATGTTTGAGACAGATACTTAATCTAAGTAAGATATGAATCATTTTGATAGCTTTAAAAGTTTTCTTCAATAATAATATTCCCTGGCTGTAACAACTTTATCATTTTCTTCCAGTGGAGAGAACTTTTGATATTAGCTAACATATGAATCAAGCAGGCCCTCATCCAGCTGGTGTGTCTTAGACTCTACTTGATTAGTAGACAGAGCATAGCTCACAGAACATGTTCATTAGTTAGAGTTAACTCTGAGAGAGGAGTGTAGCACTGACTGGCATTTTTCCTGTGAGTGTTTTAATTAACTCAATTGATTTGGATTAAATAAACAAATCATAACTTGTTTCTTGTTACAAGGACAGGTAACTTCATTTATTGCTGGTGGGGAAGATATTTGGAAAAAACTTGTGTATAAGAGAGATTTTGTGATCAGTTTGTTTTGATAAACAGATATTTACTGGAAATTTTAGCCGTTGCTGATATTGCGTTTGTTAGATAATAATTTTGGTGCATGAAGTAATTTACACAATTGTGGATAAAAATTTTTACCGATAAAATTTCTTGAAAACACACACAAAAACATATAAATAAAATTTCTGTTACCAGAGACAGGAGTTACAGACCGGCACTTGTGATAAACAGAGATAAAACTTCTAGAAATTTAATGTGAGAATTTTCAGTAGCTCTGATGTTTGTTCCGCATTGCTGTATCGGTTAACATTCAGTTATATGAGACAGTGTTGAAGTTGTGCTTATTTTATTTCACACTAGCATCGCATGACTCACTAATTAATTGGATAATTAGATTTATTGATCTTTGGACTACTATATTATCCGATCAGGTGAGTCTGTATTTTATAGTATTTTAAGAGTTGACAAGCTTGCTGATGGCTGTATCATTTCATGTCCTGGTGTCACGGTCTGTGACTTTATGACCCTGTGGCAAAATGCACAGGGGCTGTGTATTGATTACTAAAACTAAAGTATGGTTGGATTGAAATTAAATATTTAATTTTAATTGGACTGTTTTAAGTATAATTTGACTATTTCCACATCATGCCACTGGTCATGATTCAATTATTAATTTTACAACACCATTTCTTAGCTTGTTTTTAAAGATAATGATAATATGAACAAAATCTACTGTGGTTGTCATTATTTTGTTGTATCTAGAAATCCTTAAGTTGAATTTTATTTCTTGGATCAGATAAATGCTTAATCATTCTTTTTACATCATTCATGATGGAATCTTATTGAGTTTATCAAAGTAAACTGAAGAGAAAGTAATACAAAAGATATACTGTTCGACCTACATCTTCGTTAATTGATTTCTTAATTCCCTTCTTTCAATCCTCTTTTTCTTTTATTTTTCTGTTTTTCTTGTTTGTTATTTTTTTCATCCTGGTTCTATATTCCTGTATAGACAGAAAAAGGATGTATTTCATGAAATCTATTGTTTGAGGTATGCATATAGGCCTGTGAATTCTGTGTTTATACATTGTTCTAATAATTCCCTTGATGTGGTCGGTATATGTTTACTTATTAAGGAAGATAGTTGTGTAAACATGTAGTTAATTAATCTTTTGAAAGTGTATAATTGATTCATTCAACACTGTGTAATATTAGCGATTATACTAAGCTTCATTTATAGATGGATCAAATGAGATAATTAATGTTTAAAATTAAAAAAAAATTGATTAAAAATTCTGAGATAGTTTATTATCATTATACCCAGAACAAAAGTTTGTTTATATGTCGGGGATATTTTGGCTCAGAAAGTAGGTAGATTTGTGAACATCCTATGATGATCAGAAGCCTTCAATATTTTAAAACAAAATTCGACTAAAGCATATATTTATATTCATTAACATTGTATAGATGGGAACTATCATTGTTTTGTAGTATGAAGTTTTAAAATAAAGATGATTGATAGCTGATTTATTTTCATTAAGTATATAATCTAACTGTCTGTCTCTCAGCTTACAGCTCCTCGAAGTCCTTCATGTTAATTAACGGCTAATTTGAATTCCCACCACACCTAGATATTCATATATTACACACCCCTCTAATAGTAATATCAAGATATAATTATATACAGCTGATGATATTCATATTATTTTAGTACAATTCCAATTTTTCTCATTCTGTTATATTCTCTAACCATTTTCATCAAAATCAGTGAAATTACAAACTATAAATTAGGGCTGTAACGAATATCCGAATTCTCGAGAGTCTGCGGTCCATGACAAAAGTTCGGACACAAATATTTGAATACCGAAGTTTCGCAAGGTGCCCAAACTTTTCTTCATCTTTAAAGCAACAATAACTTGTATGAAAACAAAAATATCATAATGTTACCAATTTAATATTAAATTAAGTCCATTGTATGTATCTGGATTAATAGCATGCCGGAAAGACCTAGGTACCTGCTCCAGTATCTGTGCGCAAATTTTTGTTTGTGTCCATACTTGCTTTAGAGCCACACTTTGTCAAAATGAAGTCAATCCAAAATTCATTTTATGTTTTGTTTAACTTGATTTTTTAATAATTAAGATATTTAAAGAATATGTAATAGATAATGAAAGTAAAGTTTGTACCAATTTGATATTCCAAAAATAAAGTCAAATGATGTTGGTATTTTCGAATATCGTTCATTTGCAAAATGGAAAGTACTAGTAGCAATGTTAAATTTAAAGTTTTGAAGCTCTTTAAAAGTAAAATAGTTACAAAAGTTCTCTTTGAGATGCTAACATTTTATAACAGAAGGTATAAAGTACCTAAATAAAGTCCTGTAATTAGGTTTTTATTGTACATAAATTAAAGTAGGTGCAAGTAAAAAGTGCATAATGCTTTACTGATATAAAGCTCAGAAGGTTCGCAAACCGATCTGAGTATTGCATTGCCGTATTACAAATCGGTTCACTGACATTTATGCACAGCCTTACTATAAATGGCATTTACACTTTCACTACCTAACAGTTTACTATATGATGTACAAATACATCATGCTACTACATGTAGCTAATATCTTCACATTTAACAAACATCATGTTACTGTATAATATCTTTATATTTAACAATCAGTGTATTACTAGCTAAAATCTTTATATTTGACAGACATCATGTTGCTGGCTAATATCTTATAATTAACCAACCTATGTTGTCTGTAAGGAATGCGAAAATTACCAATATTTTGTTTACAGATATTTTAACTAGATTTGATAATGTCTTATCATAAATTCAAGAAGTTATATCTTCAGAATGTATGATATCTTTGTAGCCTTGATAGATGAGGATACATTAATTTTATTCCCAGTTATTTTTTTCTACGCACAAATTAGAATTTGGCAAGAAATTCTATGTCTCAGATATTAATCACATATCAGGGGTGTAGTCAGGCAGAATCATGATGTGTGATCACTTCTATTAAATTAACATAAAATTATTTACTTAGTGAACACAAAGGAAAAGTATGTAAAGCCATGATCCCGTTCAAACGTCAATGAAAAGGTTCATGTAACGCTTCTGTATCTCAACTTCTTTGTTTTCCTTGTTTTTGTTTTAAACGGGTCGTATTTTGAGAACACCGGGTGGACTGGCGGGGGGGGGGAGGGCGACATACACAGCAGTGTCCGCTCTCTAATTCAAACAGTTTAATATGGATCCTTACCAAACTTGATGGAAATGTTTATGGCCATGAGATCTTGGCCAAGTTCGATAACCAACTGGCCCAGGCATTTCTGAGTTATACCCCTTGACACTTTGAAAAATGAATTAATTTGCCTATTTTGTGACCTGGCACTCCTATTTGCTATGACAATCACTGGACTTCATTATTATCATGGTCATGTTTTTGTATTTCCTCATTCATGCCAATGACTGAAAGTTCAGCTTTCCATAGCTGTCACTCGCTTGGTGCTTGGTGCACATGAATTTTGATGTGGACCAGTTAGAGTACATACTATGTTATTACTATGTTTCTACATGCAATTGTTAACCTAGTTTCCCATTCCTTGTGGTAGTGTAAGTCTTTCCATGAGTACTTTCAGTACTTTGATTTTTGTCATCAGGATGATGGTGGATCTGCCTCACAATTTGTTAAAATATCAAAACATTGCCACAATGTCCCGTGGCTACTCTTGTTTGAATTCTTCTCGGAAAATGGCATGTTTCTGCTGCACATATTAGACAGTTAACTACATCATGTCAATAATTTAATTTTGTGCATTCCAGACATTTCTGTGATGGTTGTATGTGAATTTCATTCAGTTGTTACTGTATGGTCTTTGAATTTGTTAGTTTCATATTTTCAATTATATACAAAAATTGACCTGTAAAACTGTTGAAAAAGCACCTGCTTATAGATTCCAAAATATATGGATTGCATCCACTTTTAGGATAAATTTGTGAAGTTTATTTGGTTATCAGTAAGGCCATATTTAAAAAAATTGTTGATTTGCAGATATGTGACAGACTTATTCAGAGATATCTAGTCCATAAATTAATATTTTTGGCAATTTTGACAATTTTCTTTGTTCCATAATTTTATTATGATGCAATGTTAATAAAAAAATTGCCTACGTATTGATGACAGTTGTTCACAAACAGACACTTTTTAAGGATATCGACAGCCTTATAAGTTGTCTCAAAGATCAACAATCACTTGGCTCACTATACCAGCTTTGATTTAAAGTAAAACACTGTTCAGATGTTTGCAGATTTAAAATGCAAATTGTTTGCATTTGTGTAAACTGCTTGTATTAAAAATATTTAACCAAACTGAGAAATGGGTTTAAAAGATTTAAGAAACAGTTATGAAACTTTCCAATACCTAGCCAAATATTTTTTGTCTTGGCTGTGAAGTGTTTTTACTCTGTTACTTAAAACATCAAATCTATAATTCTGTCTGATATTAAAGCACTGCCCTAGGCAATCAGTTACTTACGGAACAATTGCATGCTTTATTACATATTTTTTTCTCAAATACCATATGGTTTTAATGACTGTAATTCCAACCAAAGCTTTTGTTTTCTCATAAACTAGAATTGACATAGGCTGGTACATTTTGTATCTATTAATCATTGGGCTATTAACTTTAAAACTGTAAATGGTTGTGAGTTTTACAATCCTTGAATGATGACTGAGGGATTTAGTTGTTTACCTCTCCCGAAAGTTTGTAGCCTCAAAATTATATAGCATAGTAATTTTCTTGATTCTATGAGAACAAATTTTCCAGGTGTAAGAACATGTTTTAACTTTTTTTAAGCTGCGGGAGACCGACCAAATATATATAAAAGCATGTAACTTTATTTCTCTAATTCATCGTTCCACCCATTTCTTTCTGAAATTTCATTCAATACATTCCTGGTTTTAGAAATATTTTGCATGCTGGGAGCATTGGGGTTACTTCAAAATGGATCTGGATGGGCATTGAAGTAAATTGCGCCATTCTGAGAAACATGTAGAAAAAACTCAGTGGTACTGAAAGCTTGAAAAATTAACTTTCCTCAAAGACGATTGTTGGAAAACTCCAAAAATTGATGAGTTCTTGTTATTCCTTAGTGCTATGTTTCTGATACTTCATGGTCTAAAAAGTCATGTATTAAATTAAGTAAAAGTGTCTCATGTTCGCTGATCCCATCACTTCCTCATATCATTTGATGATTTATTTCCATTTTTCTCAGGATTTTTTTGTTGATGGCAGTGTGGGGGGGGGGGGATGAATGAAGAATGAAAAAGATATTCATTTATCAAATGAAAACAGATTACTTTCTTGGTGTGCAGTTTTCTTCTCTGTTATCACATTGCCTTTCATGTAATCAGCTGATATAGTTTCTTCTTAACTTGTGATGAAACAGGGATGATTATAGCTTTGATTCATTTTATTGCTACATTGATAGGAAAAATCGACTTATAAAACTTCTTTTAATTGTTCTTGATAAATATGTCTTGGAGTATCTTCATGTACTCATGCATATTTTAGGAACTGTGTTTAAATGACTTGTATCGTAGACTGGTCAAAAGCCCTGTGACAATGTCCCATATCATGCTTCATTACATTATACCGTAATGCCTTTCTTTTAGACATCCTAAAGTTTGCATTTAGGTTACTACTGGTAAATTAAATCCTAAGATAAGTTTATATTAACCATGAAGGAATCAGAGCAGAAAACTTGGCTGAATTTTGAATTTATGATGGATGAGTCTGAATCTAAAACAGAAGCCTTATAGCATAACCTCTGTTGATGAACTTTGCTATTTGAGTATGAAGTTAATGATAAGATAAATTCTGCCAATCTATGATTGCATGTAACTAATACGCTCCCTTCATGGTGTCTGTTTGCCTGGAAATACCATATGATATTATGATAACTCATGAAGTTTTCAATGATAATGATGATAAGAGGGTTTTGAATAAAGGGTCAGCCTAGGGGTCAATACTTGTAGGTCAGTCTTGTTAAGAATTGCTTGCTAATGGTGTGTGAAGCTTATAGTGTCCTCATAGAATACAATCTGGTATAATATCCTTAGAGATGGTTAGTTGAGAACCTTAGCACTCCAAGAGAATGTTAGTGGTACATTCTTGTTGGTTTCATGATACTCATGAAATGTGACAGTCATTGCTTAGGTTCATGACCTTTAGTTGGTAGGAGGTCCTTGTTGTTATCTCAGATCATACTGAGATGTGTCAGGAGATGCTGCTACAAGTGAGCTATAATTATGGGTAGTCCCCAATAAATTATGTTCCAGTCTTAAAATTGTCTAATTTTTTTTTCAAACTCATGTTGTCTATGATTGAGTTTAATTCAGGGTCACTCTAAGAGAATTCATTTTAGAGACTACTAAGATTTGAAGGCACTGAAAGTATTGCATAGATGCTTGCTTGTATCCCATCACACCACAAGAAGATGCCAGTTACTTGATGGGAGCTGGTTGTCACACTGTCATACTGTAATGTCAACTGGGTAGTAACTTTAATTGGTTTATAACTGACTACAAGCAGTAACTAACAAAGTCAAGATCACATCCAACTGTCTGTAAAATAATGTGTCTATATCCTTCCTCATCATAAGAAGTCCTTATTATGTCTTCTTGTTGTTATCATCTCATTATCAGAATGAGTCAATTCAAACTATTTATTCCTCTCTGTGCTGTAAGAATCAATGATGATTGAGTTACTCACCATGCACTCCATGATGCATTGTTTTCATTTTTCCTGATAAATTATTTTGTTTTTATGCACCCCGCTTCCTCTCCTCCCAGCATCAAATGATGCGGGGGCATACAGTGATTGCCTTGTCCGTCCATATGAGCTCAAGTCAAGCTGCCAGCGGGGCCATAGGCACTTATTGAACTCTGCGTCTTGTGTTTTTTTTCCACCATTTTGTATTGAATTGAAAAAGTTAATTTTAATTTCTGTCATCTGTGAGAACAGAAAATCATTCTCATCATTATAAAAATGAAATTGGTCCTATTTTTATATTAATTACGAATATTTAGGGATAAATTGGAAATTCAAAAAAAGCAACACATTTTGTTTATAGAAATGCATCTATTCATGAAATTTTGAAAGTTCAATTGGATGAACGCTGTCTTATTCTCGAAAGCATAACTAGACTGAGCTGCTAATTTATTCTGTATCATCTGAGATCACCTTTATAGTTAATAGGTGAAAACTACAATAACTCAAGTTGATACTACAGAAACATTTGTATCATGCTCTACATTGTAACTGTATGTACACAATGCATGCTATGTCTAACATAATTAAAACCTAGAACATTAGCATGAGATAAGTTTTTTGTGATCTCTGTTAGCAAGCTGTTAAATGTTTAACCATGCTAAGAAGAGATCTTACGTTGTATGTTTGTGTGTTAATGATACGGAGTAGACAGTTACAGGAAAGTCATGATGTCTGTTGTGTATGTCATGTAGGGTTTAACAAGGTTCACGGGCTTCCTTCTTGTCTTTCTGTATCTCAGCGTGATTTGAATATAAGAATTGTAAGTTCACTTTAAGTTTCCCCCCTTCAAATGGACTTCATGAAAACATGAATTTTTCTTGAACTTTTCTAGTATAGTTCATAAATAGTTAATGAAGTATGAAGAACTATTTGACAGGGGACCTGTGTGTAGGACAGTTAATTCAAATGATATGACATTGGTTCACTTATTAGCCAGTACCCCATTTCATTGTTTTCAATTTTTTTATATTGATTAGTTACATTTTATTTATCAGCTGACATTAGATCAAGTAAACAATGAATGGGATAAAACACTTTGTTTAAGAAAAGGGGTAGCAAGAATTTTGGAAGCTAAACAGGTATCCATAGCCGTCACTCGCTCAGCATGCATGAAATACAATGTGGGCCAAAGTGCTATGTTTTTTCTACAGCAGCCATGCAAATGTCGAACTGGTTCCCATTCTATGTTGCAGTGCAAGTCTATATAAGTTCAGTTTCCATGAGTACTTTCAGTACTTTGATTATGTATCTTAACTCACGTAATTATGTCTTCAAAGTGGGCCCTTGATCTTAAGCAAAAAATATAATTGCTACGCTATATTGAGGTATGTGTTTTGACGTGTTTGATAACATTGTTCCAGTTTAGGATAACTGGTACTGCTTGAGTACTGCTTGAGTGCCAATGTTCAGGGCAGATTCCTTGTCAAATTTTTAATCATAATTCATGAACTATTCATGAACTATTTATGAAGTACATGTATGCAAATACAGTTCAAGAAAAAATAATCTTCTCATGAATATTATTCATAGGGGAGAAATTTGCTCCAAACATTTTGTATAATAGTCTAGTTCCTTTGTTGACTGGAAAGATCGAAATGTCTGGTATCACTATCAATACAGATTTATCTTTTGTAACTTAATGATATTATTGTTTACACTGAATAAAAAGAAAATCCTGTATCCTACAAATATTGGTGATTTTTGGCAGCCTTTGACATTTGAAGTCAATATACCGCTAGTTTATACCATTGTTTGTACTTATTAACATCTTATTGGAAACTGAATCAAAGTTCAGCTTTCCATAGCCGTCACTGGCTTGGGGCGTACAAATTTTAATGCAGACCATATTACTACGTTTTTCTGCAACCGCCATGCAATTGTAAAAGTAGGTCTTGTTCCATCTTGCAGTGCTAGTCTATGTAAAGTTCAGTTTTCAGCAGTACTTTCAGTACTTTGATTCATACTACTTAGCACTCTCTAATAATGAAGTTCATAAAACTCTGGATTTCAAACCATTCATCATTTAACAAATGTTTCACTTCTAACTGGGAGTTTTTCTGCTACAAGTAATAGGAACATTAACTTACATCACAGCTTGATTATGTAACAGTCTTAGATTTACCTCCATGTTGGTGGAATGGATTGGTATTCTCAAACTATCAGTTTTAACTAATCTAATGTCATTTATTCTTAACATTTATCGATGTTGATTTCTGCAATATGGTTTTAAATAAATACCTTTTCTGAACATCAAACGAGAATTGTGATCATCTTGAAACCCCAGTATTTATGATATAAACATCGGCCTACTGGCTCCAATACTTCACAATTAATGCGTTTTTGTATCATCTTTCGCATGTTGGCTGCGCTAATTATCATTGTACGGTTACGTAAGCTAAGTATGCATCTTGGGGTTTTATGTACTCATTTACTTTGAGTGATCTGGATTTGTTTAGCATATTTTTTCAGAGTCAATTAATAGGAAGCAATTAAATAGCTTTAGTTACCAATTGCAGAGTGCTTACAATTGCCTGTCTTCATAGAACTTCTTGATGGCTGGCAAAGCTCTCTACTTGATTTCATTGAGCCTCCAAACTATCATAATGATCTCGATCTGAATTTGAAAATGCTCTGCAGCTAAAAATGGTATAAAAGTTTGTCTCACCTGTTTATAGAAACAAACTTGGTCTTTTAAATTTGATTTACAATTTTGACATATTCAGCTTATATTACTGATTCACCACCCCTTTGAATGGAATTCATGAAAACTTGAATTTTTCTGGAACTATTTATGAATAGTACCAGAAAAGTTCATGTAACATGCATAATTATCTGGCAGGGGCGGCATTCAAATCTGATAAAAGGTTAGTAACTCATGTCAAGCTCGAAGTCCTCAAAATTCATGGAAAGTTTCCGTGGTACCCCCAGTGCTTTGATTCTTTTGTTTAACCTTTTTTTGAATGTTGAACTTTTCAATTAACATGGAAGTTCTTAATTTACCACCCTGTCTGCTGACTGCTACTCAATGAAAAACCCAGACATTTAATGTAATTAAAAATTCCCTGGATACAAGTTGCACTGTGTGTGTTTGTTGGGAGTGAAATATTTGTAAACTTGCCTACATGTGTTCTAAGCTCAGGCATCATCGTAGACACTGGCCCTGAGGTTATAAAACTTCATCATAAAGCCCCTATGCGATTAATTATTTAATATTCAAAATTTATTGTAAGTGCTTTGTGACACAAATTCCCAACTTGAAAAAGCATCAACTTTAAAACCTTAAAAAATGAAAATATGATCAATTTTTTGTTGTTGTTGTTGTTGATATTTTATTACTTCGGCCGGTATTAGCATGATGGAGCAGTATGAACAACAACATGTCTTGGAATGCAATTTACAAGTTGTTAAATCTGATTGCAGACTGGTTCCCGGAGAATTCATTTAAACTTTGACCTCAATATCAGCCTAATCTGGTTACCCATCTAAACCAGTCTAAATATTTATTATTTCTTTTGTCACAGAGATTTGCCTTGTTTTTGGAATAATCAGGTTGTAGAGTACAAATAATATGTACTAGATAAATATTTTATACATTTGGACTGGTTTCAGGAAACAAGTCTTTATTAACATTGTAGACTGGTAGTTAGTATTTTATTGATACTCTGTATTTTATTGACTGAGAAGTTGAATGAATCCTTATATTGGTCATGTTCCAAAAAGTCTGACAGAAATCTTACACAAACACTAATGGCTTTATTGTAAGCCATTGAAGTTCATAGAAATGTCATAAAATGCTGTATTCAGCCTGCCGGGTACCAGAAGATGGAGTAAAAAATAAACATTTTTTACCTTGATAGAAAATCTAGCTTTTCTTCAATGGAACAATATTTGTTTTATGGAGTCCTGTTGGTGCTATGACATTGTATTATGTCTTAATACAAATGACTTTTGGATCTGTATGATATATTATGGCTTGTGTCTTGTAAGATAATCTTGTGACTGAAGGTAATTTTAGGGTTCTAAAAGGTCCTCACAGTATTTTTTCACTGGGGTCATTTGGGACTTTTCTGGCTTTAATTAAGGGCGGAAGATCTCTGGCATGTACCATAGTAGAATCATCAATCTTCAGTATGCTAACTGTACAAGTCATCTGTGGAATATGGTGAGGGACTAATGGTAACTCAGGTACTAGTCAGAGGCTGTTACCACTCAAGCACAGGATCCCCCATAGTGTTCTATGAAGTCTCACACAGTAATACTTTAGTTCACTGGAGGTTTTACTTAACACTAACAGCCACAGTCATTTGGGAGACCTCTGACATGCACCCAAGGTAGAACCTGGCTTACATACAGAAGGTTCTATACTGGTGTGTTCCTGAGTTTGGTGCGGAACCACTTCCTGGAGTCTTCTTCAACCATTAAAGCTGTCAAAATTGCCAAAGACCCTGGCTGTTGGTGTCACAACAAACATCAGTGAAAAATAATCAAATAAAGGCCAGCCATGTATAAAGTGCACTCACTACCTTAATTTACATCTTGAGTGCTTGGTTCTCAAGTTGCACTGTATTTTCATTGACCGCAGAAGGTTCTATTCATTAAGTGTCTTATATTTCTATGTTTAATACAGAATACATAGACCTGTCTGCTGTAAAAGTGCATTCATTGTGTTTTGGTTCAATGAAAGTATGAGTAATCTTTACACTAGGCATCTGAATAGGACAATAAAAATAATACTAGAGTCTATATTGCCAATACTGGCCAAGAATCAGACAAATTAGAACTGACAGGAACTGTTGTCTATTTGCCTTCCTCGGCTATTTGTTCTTACTTTAATCATTACAATAAAAATAATGCATATTTATTGCATGTTTCTGTTGTGTTAAGAAAACCAATGAGAGAAGCCATTTTTTCACTGATTTGAAAATGGTTCATTCCTCATGAGCAGAGTTCTTTCTCAATAACAACCGGCCGATTTAGCCGCTTTAAATAGGAACAAGTTTTGGCTGGTTAAAAATTCTCAAGTTTCAAAAATATTGCAGGGAAAATGCCTTGACTCCCCTGACTAGCAGACCTGTTAGTCTAGCTTTTGAGCCTGTTGGCCACAAACTTACTGTGAACACTGATGATGAGAGAATTTCTGTACTGAAAACAGCAAATTAGGAAAAAATCAACGTATATAATATGCTACTTGGAACATTTTATCAGACGTTTTTAAGATGCAACAAATTTTGGAAAAAAAGCATGGCTGGTTACCTTGTACCATTAGTTGGCATCTGTTTCACCAACATGTGGTTCAAGGTTCAACAAATACTTCAGCTCTTGTAGTGGCCATACTGCTAACAGGTGTTTTATAGTTAATTGACCTGTGTGTTATTTATAAACGGACTAATAAATGATAATTACCATGGTCTACTAGAAGGTCAAGATGTAGTTCCTGGTTCTTACTGTTCCTCATTAATTGATAAATGTCTACTTTTATCAAAGATCTTAAAAATTCTAATCTGTCAATGGTACCATGTAGTAACTGGTGTTTCCACTAATCATGAACCAATTAGCTCTCTTTGTTTAGTATCTCTAATTTGAAGAGTTCCTACCTAAATTCCATGTCTGTCTAACCTTTAACTCGTGTGCTGATCCTTTCTAATGCGCTAATATCCTAATTATCTCTGTTTTACTCTAATTAATTTAACCATCTACTGTTAATTGTGTTCTTTTGTCTGATGTATATTCTAGTAAATTGGCAATTTTGTGAAACATTTTGAGAAACATTCCAGAGGTTCTGTACCATGTTATGTTTGTTATGGTTTTCCTGTGATGAATGATATATTACTCCAAGTCTTGCTTTCCTCTTTGGCTCCTGTAGATCATTAATATGGATCAAACGAACCCCTTACAGGTGGATGTAGTGGTGTTATAATGTACATTATCTTAGTTAGATTGTTTGTTACCTTTGTCTGATACAGTTTGATATCTTTGTCTGGTATTGTTTGATATCTCAGTCTGGTATTGTTTGATATATAAGTGAAACAGTTTGATATCTATGTCTGATATTGCTGATATTGGTTGATATCTATGTCTGGTATTGTTTGACATCTAAGTTTGACATTGTTTGGTATCTAAATCTGGTATTGTTTGATATCTATGTCTGGTATTGTTTGATATCTAAGTGATACAGTTTGATATCTTAGTCTGATATTGTTTGTTTCTAATCAAAACTCGATTGTACATCTATATTAAATAAGATGTTCTCAACATGAAAATTTCCATGTTTCATTGTAAACATTAAAAGTCAACAAGTCAACATTCACCTGGTAGAATTAGTGACTGCTGTACACAAAGGATAAAACATAAACATTGTTATATCCAAGCTCTGTCTCATATTATGTAATATTTTTGATTGAATTACAGACTATTTTTGTTGTATACATCAAGAATCCCTTTTATCAGAGAACAATAAAAATAGAATTCTAAAACAATATGTACAGTACAACCTCTACTGAGCGGCCCTCTTGAGCCACAACTTCCCTCCAACAACAGCATGATTTTTCCCACTGCACAAATTAACTATAAATTTAACCTCTTTAGAGCAACAACCTCTCAACAACCACATAATTGTACCACTCCCAAAGGGTGTTGCTTCAGAGAAGTTCCCCTGTACTACAATTTTAGATAGATTTAACAGTGAGAATATAATATTGTATATTCTATGATACTGCAAATGTATTTATATGCTATATGCTTCTGAGATGGAAATATTTCATAGCAACTTCATAATACACTTTCAGAAAGTGCTGTTAGGATTTGCCCTTTATTAAAATACTGAACGAAAAAATTGTAAGAGTTGGACTGTTCACTGCATGTTTCTATGAGTTGAAGTAGCATACTTCACTGACACAAATTACTTGTTAGCATGCGTCAGGGAATGAAATGAATGTGATTTAAGTAAAGTATTTTTACCTAAGTGCAAATGAGTGTCGAACATGATCGTTACTGATAATGTGGAACTAGGATCAAGGTTGTTTTAAAAAAAAATTACTAATTTATCGGGATTTATGCACTGTCTGGAGGTAACTAACATGACGGGTAAATATTTTTACATTACTCATAAAAAGCGTATCAGCTGGTGTTAATTAGTTAATTTGTTCATTTTTTTCTCTCTTGTGTTGTTATTTATTATCCTCAAAGTGTTACAGTAGTTCATATTTCTCCCGCCAATTTTTTGGGGGTTCCGTCTGCTGCAAGCGACTTAACTGCCTTGCATTCTTTTCAACACGATTTTAATAGGAGGGTGTTGGTTTTTTTCGCTGCTGCTGGTATAGGTAGGAATGTTCGTTACATAGATTCCTGGAATGTTATGACAAGCTAACAGACTTCTGGCTTGCCTATTCTTGTTCTGAAGTTGTTGCCTGTCTTTGAACAATTGTATGTTTTTGTTACATTCTGTCTGTCAACTTACTTATTTTTGCTACAAAGTGTCTGAGTGTTGAGAAGGTAATTAGTAATTCTATAATTTTCTGGCTTTCTGTTATAATAGATGTAAGACAACCTTTACAAAAATTACATTCTGTTATGATCACCATGAATTATGATGGTTGATTATTTTTCGTTCATGTACTCGGGACATATATTTTTCATGTTCTCGGGACATTTCATGTTCTCAGCTGACTCTAATGTAGTTCAGACATTTTTTTTTGGAACATGTGTACTTACATAGATAACATCTTGGTAATTTGAACATTACTGTAATAATTCCTGGTACAAAATCTTCAATGTACTGAAAGTACTCATGGAAACTGAACTTACATAGACTTGCACAAAACGTAGAAGGAGAACTAGTTTAACAATTGCATAGCAGATGAACTTTGCTCCGCACCAAAATCCTGACAGCTATGGAAATCTGAACGATCGTTCAGTTTCCAAAATTCATCTACAGGAAGCATTCAAATCTTTCAATTAGTAGTCAAATCACTAGTAGTACCAGTATTGACATGTTGCTCTCCATGAAGTTTTGGTCTGGAATGGTTGAAGGAAGAAACATCATCATAAGCCATTAACACTATTTTAGTTACCATTTTGAAGTTGTGATGTACTTTTTACTGAAATTTCACTGAGTTGGACTTTGATATCATCACCAATGCACTTTACTTTTTTATATTGATTGGTTTAGAAGCTTGCACTTTGGATGTTGACTATTTGTGACATTTCCGTTGGATCCCAAAAGGTGATGTTGACAGTTTTCGAGGTTATACTTAATGAGTTGAACATATCGTGAATATTTTTTGTCACCTGGAAGTAACGAATCCTACATCCTACGTATTTTATGACAGGCATTAGCTTTGGAATTCGTTAATTGGATTGTAGTACAGTAAATAATGCTACACATGCCTAAATGAAAGAGAGTTGCAAATTTCTTCAGAAAACAGCTTTTCGAATATCAAGTCTTAATTAGCTCATTAATTTGTTGTGATAAACATAATCGTAGGATGATAATTTTATGCGTACCAAATAGCTCATATATGTCTTATTGACCTTCAATGATTTTCATCGTGAGATATAAAACTTTATATCATTCTTATATAGAATTATGAAATAATAAATATATACTTTGTTTCCACTAACATAAAGAAATATGAAGTGTTGGTTTAGTGAACAAACTTTTTTTCAAATACCTATTTTAACTTTGAGGACAAAGTACATACAAAATAGAAAATATCAGCAAGAATAATATCAACTGAGACCAAAAAAATCTAGGGTTGGCAGAAAAAAGTCTAGGGTAAACAGAAAAATGTCTAGGTTTGGCTGTAAAAAAGTCTTGGGGTCAACAGAATAAAGTTTATGGTTGACAGAAAAAAGTCTAGGGTTGTCAGAACAAAGTCTGGGGTTTGCTGAAAAAAGTCTATGGTTGGTCAGGTTTGTGAAAACCAGGAGCTTTTAGTTTTAGCCCTTTTTCAAACATGTGATCTTCATATCACAGACCAACAAATCCCTTAATGGTGGTGACTTGCTTCCCTGAGCAATTTTCTGAACCTTTTTGCTAGTAACTCAAGGAATTATATTTTTTATGTCATCAAAAAAACACTACCATCCATCTTATTTAGGCAGAGGCAAAATCTTTTGTTCATCATGAATTTAAATTCCTTTGATACCAAAGAAAAATGGCAATTGAATATTTTGGAGGGAAACTGCTCTCATTCTTTGGTTCTCTATTTCACCTTATTTTGAATATGTTGGAAAAAAATTTGCTGATTTTAATTTTCTCAAGCACTTGTGAACAACATCATGTGTCAATCAAAATACTGAATCACATGAAAATTTGAATATCATTGATGAAAATGTCTGATTTTAAAAGTTATCTTTTGAATATTTTTCTGATTAGGCTTAAAAGTCTATGATGCAGCTGCAATAAGCATCATTGTTAAATTTTAAGGGATTTCACCTGCTGTTTAGGGTCTCCTGACAAAATAAGGGTTCCCATGAGGGCTGTGTTCACCTTAAAGGTTTTCACTCATTTAACACAATGGGTATACATTGTATTACTACAATGTTTTCATCAATTTTTATTACTCATGTCTCCCAATGTTTTGCTGTATAAGAGAGGGGACATCAGAAAGCACTTTACTTATTTGCATGAGTGACCAAAAAGGTTCTAATTACTGGAAAGCTATAAAATTCAGGGATTTTATGACCGAAAAAATATCATTAAGAAGCCTCTTCAGTCAGGACGATCTGGTCATAAAATGTTCGGTTCTTTGTTTACTTATAAAAAAGTAATTTAATGGTTTTGACCCACCGGATAATCTAGATAAATGCTGATTTATGCTAATTTTGGTACTTAATGAAATATTAAACTAATGTTTTGGTAGACAGGGGATGATAAGGTGCTAAATGGTCGGATATTTATCTGTATAAGAGGCCTTAGAAGCGTATCATTGGAGTAAATGTGAAATATGAGTGGTACTTGATTGTTGTCAAAAAAATTTGAAGTGTTTTTTAAGGAAGTGTGAATTTACAAACTGGAATGATATTGCTATGCTAGGGATATATATGAATTAGGATCAACACTAAGTTTTAGAATATTTTTTGTTGAAAAAAATAAATAATGAATCATAGACTTCATAGAACTGTTTCAATTATCAGTTTATATTGAAAATGTTGTTAAATATTACCTTGGCGAGGTCTTGATACAGTTTTGTGTGCGTAATATGAGTGTATAATAGTTGAATGTTTCTAACTTCTGCTTGTGTTTATTACATTCCCTTTTTAGGGATCATTCAGTTTGGATTATGATATAATGAACTAATAAAGTTCAGGATTTTTGCCACTTGAAAGGTAAAGTTGTTTTATTTGTTTACATGGTTAAAAATCACAGCCCCACAGGTGGGGTATTAGTTAATGAAAATACAAAATTGTAGATATTTTTTTCAGTTTGAGTAAATAGACCATACATATAACCGTGATTGAAAAAAGCTATAAAGTAACAAATTGTTTGATGTTTTTTAGACCGCACCATATGTAAGTATTCTTTCACAGAAATCACAATTTTGTTGCATAAATAGCGTACAATATTAGACCTACTTGACTTCTCCCAGTTATTAGTTGTACTGGTATGCCAAACCCTGTGTTAATTCGGGCTAGTGGGTCTTTTGCTTGCAGATGAATCTTTAATCTTTATCTTGTACTTTGGTGTTAAGATTTGTATTCTGGTTAATATAATCAGACAATGAACCTTTTTCTGTATATTCATGTTTTGATTTTTTTAAAACATTTTTCACCAATGTTACCTTGAGGATAAGAACTTTTATCATTCTGTTCAGAAAATTGTTTCGATTTTTTTTATCTGCTTAGAGTATTGATAAATGTAAATTTTGTGAACATAAATAATGTTAAGTGTTGGAAATGACAAAAACCTGGTGCCACTAATGTGTTGTATAATCCTCTAGAATTAACATGTGAGTGCAGAAGATTAGTTGGAATTTAAACAGGCCACACCAGTAGACTGGTACATTGTCTACTCCAGTAGAAGAGATTTTCTCTCTCAGTTATGTTCTTGTAAATATCTTATTCTTGGAATCGTTCGGCTTTCCTTAGCCGTCACTTGCTCGATGTGCATGAAATTTGATGCGTGTCTAAATTACTACATTTTTCGACATCTGCCACTAGTTCCCAATCCAAGTTCATTTGTGTGTAGGGTCTTTCTGACCACATTTGTAAGAACAATTTAAGATAATATTATGTACTAGTAAAATGAAAAGTTTAGATGGGTAAAGGCTGCTAAAAGACTTGAGGAGATAACATTGACATGATTTAGACAAGTTTTAAAATGAAGGTATATCAGTTGATCTGAGTGTAAACAAGAAAATTGACCAATGGTAAAACTTTGTTCTTTTAACTTCATTCAAATTCCATAATCTTAAACATTCGATGAATTATTTCAGTTTTTGTTGTGGCAACATGACTTTCTTAGTTTTAATCTAGCTTCATTGAATGACTTTGAATAATGTGAGCTAGTGCCTTGGGCATTGACCATTTTTTGTGCCATAAAACCTGTCTGGATTTCAGATTCTAATTGAAATTCATAAAGACTCTCAATGATTGGAGCCCTTAAAATCAATATGAAATTGATTCTTATTTTTATTATAGCACAGACAAACATTTTGCTCAGTTGGCCTCAGTGTGTGTTTATATGGATCAAAGAAAGCTTTAGGGAGAGAGTCTGATTAAATATTTGAAATGAATGTAAACACAACATGCATAGTTTGCAACATAATCTACCATTTGATAAACAAAATTCAAAAGATTTGGTAGTTTTTTGGTGAGATTAAACAAGTATCTTTTAAATCTGTTGTCAATCTTGTTTTCTTTATAGAAATTTATTGTCCAATAAATTTAAATACTGCCTGTGGGCCAGGCTGTTTTATTCAAAATATTTAATTCCTTACCATTGATTTAAATGAAGTTCCTCTATTGTAATAATGTTGATACTTGATAGAGTAAATAGACCACCAGTACCAGGGGGGGTCTTAGTGGCTACATAAAATACTATATCTGAAGATACTGACTTGATCTATAGCCATCTTTTCTTCATGACTTGATCTATAGTCGTCTTTTCTTCATTAATAGTTGTATACACAAATGAAAATTAATGATTTTTTTATAAGAAATGGTTTTAGCTTGGCTGGTTCTTGATTTATTATGTATACAGATACTTTTTTTCTCATTTAGAACACTGATGTGTCTTGCACCTGATTATTTGATATCTTATCCAAAATTACTTAATATCAAATGAAAGTATGTACTAAATTTGCAATTGGCATCAGCATTTTTATCATAGTCTATATTTCCATTTCTATTATCAGCATTAACTGCAGCATTATTATCATGGACATCGTCATCATTATCAACATCTCCTTTATCATTACCATCATCATCTTTATCATTATTATTATCATTGAAACAATGATCAACATCCTCTTCAGTATTATAGCATGAACACCGACATCATCCATTGCTATCAGCATCAACAACTTCATCATCCTCGCCAATACCATCATCATCACCAACACCAAAAATATCACCAACATCATCATTAATATCATTATTACTAAAAGCATCATTTTCATCCACAAACAGCCATCAACAACAGTAACTTACACAATACAATCAACACCATCGTCACCTTGCAGTACAACCACCCCTCTTATTATGATCATCATTAAGAACTCGTCATCAACACCATCAGCATCATCTTCATCGTTTTCATCTCATTTTTATATTATACTCCTTGCAGGTGTCTACATTGATTGTTTGTAATATTTTTTTCTTATTTACACTGTAAACAATAATTCTAGATTTATTCAACACTCTGAATATCTACATGAAGGTTGTCAAAGGCTTTAGTGGAACATTGGATAATTTCATTATGATTCCATCCATCATTATTGCATTGAGTGAATGAATTCACAGATGTTTGTGCAAATATCAGGTGTGAATCTAAATTGTTCTTAATGATATTGTCATCTGTAATTGTTTTCTGTTTTCTATGATGACAAATTGGTGTGAAAAGGTATTGTTGTGAGACCAAGTCAAAAACATAGTTTGCTGTTGCGTGAACAGGTTCTGTGAAAGTGTGCTGGAAGGCTGGCAATTTGTAACTTCTTTCTAAAGAATTTTTGAATTCACGAAAACAGAATGAAAAATTATATATAGTGTCATGTTGTTTTGAAATGCATCAAACCAGTTATGTGCCATTTTAATGTCATTTTGATGGAAGTGACAAACTAACAATATCAGTTTAGTACACATGAAAACCACGGTCTTTAAGTTACTATTATTCTTTTTGTATTTGTCATCTTTATCATATCAGCTGTGTAATTTTAAAGAAATTTGATCAGAAATGTAGGAATTATAGTACAGTTTCTAGGAGCAAAGTTATGTTTTGCTATATTTTGGGCACTGCTTATTGATTGTAGATTATATAACTAGCTGTAAGTGCTACTTTATGCATTTAGAAATGTAAAGGAAAAAATACTAAATTGTAATTTCCCATGCATTATTATGATGTGTGAATACTGGATCCTGTTCCTTGATTATCTCATCAGTTATTGGAAAATGTCATCTTATATAACCACTAATTGCACCAACAGAGTTATCAAATAATTGAGGAAAATCTAATTAAGTTCATTGCCCATTTATGTTCTACATAAAATGCATAATTTACTTCATGGATATATTGATCAGTATGAAATATGTTCATGTAATAAAACCATACTTGTGGAACTTGTGTGCAAGCTCTGGTTATAACAAGCCAGTCAGAAATAGTGACATTGAAACCCATTTTCTCATCAAAATATGAATTGTATTACATGAAAAGGGATCACATTTTAATGGGTTTTTTATTATTTCAAAAAAAGGATCACAAATATGATAGTAAATTTCATCTTCATATAGTTTCCCTACTGTGTAATGTGTAAAATATCATTTAATTTGGTAAAAATACTATCATGGTGTACACAGGGGCTCCAAGGAATGATCATCAATCATTGAATAATGGTATGAATACATGTAAAGGATCATGGATTTATATTAAGTTCTTATAACTTATTTCTTGCTGTGATGTACATGTAAATTTCTGATTCATTATGATTCTGATCATTTACAAGGTTTGTTTTCATTCATAAAAAAACATACAGACAGAATGTCAAGTTATGCCATGTAAAGTATGACCTTTCCTTCCCATGACCTATAAATACACAACCCAAGAGGCTCAATAAAACATTATAATACCACAGAACAGCACACTGTTGCTCACAGCAATACAAAAACTAAAGGGTAGGTGTGTCACCATTTTAAATATCCTAAAAATTCTGAAAGATCCCTTTTTGAAAGGCTAATGTCAGAACAGCAGCTGCATTTGGGACCACATGTTGAATGATTATTGAGTGCCTTGCTTGTCATCTTTAACCTGCTCATTATGTATCATCTGATTGCTACCATACTAATTGTGCATTATGTCATATTTTAATCCCATTTGATTAAATGATGGCATCGAATCAGCATTCATCCATCTTTTGTTTAGCATAATAAGTTTCAGCAAAAAACAGTAATGAAACATCACACAAACAAAACTATAAATGATTGTTATAGCATAAGGTAGTCTAGCTTTGTCATGGTGACCCTCTTCAAATGATCCAAAAGTGTTGTACATACCTCCTGTTTTGTGATAAGTTTGTAAGTACAACATAACTTGAAGAATATTAAAGTAACAGCCTTGTATTGTATTGAATGATTGGATGCTTGTGAGCTGCAATGCATGAACTGACAATTGTATGTTGCTACGGGTGATTGGATAAACTCATGTTGTAGTGCGTGATGTCACAATTATGTTTTGCATTGTGCAAATGGGCAGCCATGTCTTGTATTGCCTGATTTGGTCATTTATCTTGCATTGCGTTATTGGGCAACACTGTTTTTTTCTCTGATAATGCAATAATATCATTGTTCTGCATGTTGGCATCATTTTAATTTGTTTTGTATAATGGGAGACCATTGTTTTGCACTGAACTGTTGTACTAAACATATATAATCTAAGCTAAGTGATTTATTTGTGGCCCCTTTTTCAGTCTCATTTTACAGTGTTTTAATACCCTCAAGCCAATGGCATAAAACAGATGTAAGCAACACAACATTGAAGCAATATTATTCCCCAGTTCCTCAGTCAACAATCTTGGTTCTGTTCTACAGTCTAGAATTGTTTATGTTTGCTCTTTGTTTTTTATATGCATTATTGATGCACCATTCATGTGTAGTGTTGCAGACTTGATTGTTCCTTTGAAGCTGGATAAATTGTTGCTGTCTTAGAGAAATTGTTTATTTATCCCCATACTTAAGGTACTTGTCGGTGTTAATTGATTAGCATTGTTTAATCATTCCTACAACATCAGCGATTCCTGCTTTCTCTCTCTGGTTTGTTCTGCTGTATGGGTATCAGTTTTTGTACAACATCTCTGATTCACTGGATGGGTCTCTAAACTGAGACTTCAACAATAAACTGACTGGAGGATAGTTAAAAAGACGAAATGCTCAGAATTTCAATTGTTCTCTTGATAGACATTCTATTTGTATACATTAAGAAGGCTAAAGGTCTGATGAAAAATCATCCAAGATATTGAAAATACCTAATTGTTTAGTGTGCTGATGAATTTGTGTAATTTTATATACCGGTAAGCTTTCAAATATTACAAGTGTGGTTTATCTTTCTTACAAACCTTTTCATAGTTTCTGTTTAGTTGTCAACTCCTCTTGCATAGAAACTAAATGATACATTGTACATGTCACCTAACATTATTATTAATTGTATTATAGGTGTATGAGTGGTTAAGCTTGGCTGAATTTCATCTTTTCGGGGGACAATAAAACATGATATATAGAATAGAAACGTCAAATAAAGTTCATGTAATAATCGGTAAATTATATCAAAATGTTGGCTCAAATTGTTGATTAGAAATTCCATTTCACCATCCTTTGAAATCTCATGAAGAGATTGTGTTCTTCTTAAAAAGAAACTTATTCTTATCTGTATAAAATGATCATATCCTTGAAGTGTTTAGATGGATAGCTGTTTATAAGTAAACTAAATTGTTGTACAAGTTCAAATGAACTCAGTAGACAGTTTGTCATAATTTGAATTGTGAAACATACATTATGTTTTCAGTTGTATATTTAAGACACATTATTGATCATAACAAAATAATGTATATTGTTCTTCCTGCATGATATTTTGCTGATGGAATTACAACTGATTTTTAATCGTCGGATATTTTTTTCTTAAGTCCTTGTCATTTTCCTTGAATCTATTAAACTTCTTATTAAATCAATACAACAATTTGATTTCCATGATATTGGAGGCTTTCTCTGTTTATTTGTGTAAATAAAAACTCTGTCCTAACAATATAAAATAAACAACATAAGTTAAACAAGATATTATTAACAACATAATTATGAAAAACAACATAGTATGAACACTATCATAACCTCGTGTTATAATCAACATAGTATAAAATCATATCATAGAAAATAATATAATATCATTATAAACAAAATGTAATACATAATATATCCATATACAACATATATCAAGAACAGCGTATTATAAAAAACGTTTCATGATGAACACAATGTAATAAATATATTATTATATATGAGGGAATATAAACAGCATATCATATAAACAATACATTACAAGCAAAAGGACTGAATATATGTTGCATTTTTATGATTTTCGCACTATTTCTTATTAACACATAAATAATGTGATGAAGCATTAATAAAGATGATAAATAATATATTAATATAAGATCATTCTTGATGCCATTTAGTTCTTTGTACTTGAATGAGTTGATTTCAGACTATTCTGCATCATAGTTTGGATGAAATCCAAGTTGTTTATCTCTCTAGGTAATTATACTCTCTTGTCTACAATGAGGAGGTAAATTTGTCAAGAATGTACACTAATTAACACTTTAACTTTAACCTTATTGATACTTCACTTTATTCCACCACCCCAAATTGTAATTTTCTACTGATTGCTGTAGGGTAAAATATGGCATGCCACAGTTAGTTAGATCACGTTTTATGGCTCAGAACTTAGCATGAAGTATCTGGTGTTCTCTTGTTGGAAACTGTATGGATAGTTCACCTTTCCATAACCGTCACTCGCTCGGTGCGCATGAATTTTGATGCAGACCAAAGTACTACATTTTTCTACATCCGTCATGCAATTGTTGTAATTAAAGTAGTTCCTGTACCATGTTGCAGTACAAGTCTATGTAAGTTCAGTTTCCATGAGTACTTTCAGTACATTGATCTTGATCGAATTTTACTAGAACAGCATTTTATTGTGGAAGTTAAATTGTCTTCTTGTTAAGATTTCCAACCAAAACACTGACTCTGACTATTCAGAAAAAGACAACTGTTGTGGACAAATACTAGACTTATGTTGAAACATTTTACACTAAATTTTAAATTTGGAGAACCTTTCAGAAATCTTGTAAGATTTTTTATAGATACATTTTTGACATTGCTAAGCTGTAGAGTTATTGAACTATCAAATATATCAAAGGAATAATATCTTCTTTCTTTACCATTGGTATTAGTGCGTATGTTATGTCTTTAATTCCACTTAAGATAATTTGTTTATGACGTAAGATATGTCATATTGATCTATCAAAATTTTATCTTGTAAACTTAACCTGATAGATTAAACTTGTTCATCACTTATTGAAACTTGTTGGACAAAGTATTGAAAAAATGTTGTTTGTCTGAGAAATTCATTATATCTAATAGTTTACTGAAGTTTTTATGTTGAATACTTGAGTCAAGAACCTAACTCCACCCTGATCAGAAGTTTGGTTGATTGTTATGAATTTCAAGTGGCATTGTACCCGAATGGCATTAATTCTGTAGTGGGTTGATTCAAAATGAATGATAAATTTTTTAAAAAGGATGTATTCATTAAACACTATTTCAAAAATTAAGAATACAAATCTGTATGATATAATCTGTATCCTGTCGTCTGCTAAGATTTAATTGTTGTCTGCTGAAATTGAATCTGATTAAAGCCTTTTCCAAATATGTTAAAATTCTTGCTGTTTCATTTATGTTGATTTGTCATCTGTTAGAGAGTGTAATTAACATCTGCTGAAATTTCTTTAGGATATGAAAGTAGTTTTCTGAAAGCAGGATTGGAGTAAAGTTCGATTTTCCTAATTCATCTGCTCCATGTATGCAAAATACATGTCTTCTGCTGAATAGCAAATGATGTCTGCTAATGATTTCTCTATGATTATTTTCAAACAGTCAAGTTAATGTAGTCAGCATCTTGGATCCTGTCAAATGTGATATCATAATATCTGCTGGCTGTTGCCTATATCTTCTTAAAGTCTGCAGACATACAAATATCTGCTGGCTGTTGCCTATATCTTCTTAAAGTCTGCAGACATACAAATATCTGCTGGCTGTTGCCTATATCTTCTTAAAGTCTGCAGACATACAAATATCTGCTGGCTGTTGCCTATATCTTCTTAAAGTCTGCAGACATACAAATATCTGCTGGCTGTTGCCTATATCTTCTTAAAGTCTGCAGACATACAAATATCTGCTGGCTGTTGCCTATATCTTCTTAAAGTCTGCAGACATACAAATATCTGCTGGCTGTTGCCTATATCTTCTTAAAGTCTGCAGACATACAAATATCTGCTGGCTGTTGCCTATATCTTCTTAAAGTCTGCAGACATACAAATATCTGCTGGCTGTTGCCTATATCTTCTTAAAGTCTGCAGACATACAAATATCTGCTGGCTGTTGCCTATATCTTCTTAAAGTCTGCAGACATACAAATATCTGCTGGCTGTTGCCTATATCTTCTTAAAGTCTGCAGACATACAAATATCTGCTGGCTGTTGCCTATATCTTCTTAAAGTCTGCAGACATACAAATATCTGCTGGCTGTTGCCTATATCTTCTTAAAGTCTGCAGACATACAAATCGCTGTGCACACACCCAGTGAGTCAAACTATGAATTGAAGCATGCATTTGAAATCAATGCTCAAGCAAAGTCTTGACAAACAATTGTTAGGGTCAAGTTTGACATTATCCTCGTATTGTTGCTCAAACAAAATAGCCTGTTACATTTATTTCAGTATTAAAAATATATTGATACATTTTACATCTTTCTCTATCACCAATTTGTTAGCACTGTAGTATAAAACATGACAATCCAATCAGGCTAACATAAATTCTTGTTTAGTAGATGTTAATCAATCATAATATTATACTTATTAAGCTAGAATTTGACTTACCGGTACCTATTGCTGTGATGCTTTGTATTGTTGTGTCTTTTGATACATTTTTTTAATGCTCTATATTTGCATTTTAAAACAAGCATTATGGTGTACATGTAGATTTAACTTCCTCCTCACTATTCATGCTCAAACTTGTACCACCATGACAGTTTGACCTGTAGGTTAAGAAAAATATTCTATGCTTGTCAGCATTGCATGCGATATAATCAGTTTTTTGTTTTGAAAGCAACTTAGTTTAATGTAAATAAATGTATGAATAAAAAGAATGAGAATAATTTGTATATAAATATTTATGAACATTCACAGACCAACACATGGATATCCTTCAAGTCATATTGGTGATGTTTACAAAATATACTTTTTACATGATAGAATTCCAAATTTTTACCAGCTTTGTCTGAAGGTTTTGTTTGGCCTTAAGCAGACAGCTGGCTCCTGGCTCGTAATTCTTAAAACTGAGAAAAGATTCTACGTATTATACTTAGTGGTGGAGAAATTTGTTCCATGGTAACAGGATGGAGTCTTGCTGTATTATTATACCCTAATAATTCTTAAATTGCATGTTTAATGTTATCATAAACTACACATGCATGTTACATGATAGCGCTCATGTTTCCATCCGGGGCTGATTTAATCTCTCAAGTATCCCTATATTCAGTAAAACTTCCCTAATCGCAGTTCAGGTGCAGTTAGATTCCCAGAGAGACTCCCTAGTCAAATATCTTTCTAGTGTCATGTGCATAAGATTACAGAGCTTTAATGAATGTGTGCGTGTTATATTATGTTTAACAAACTGTGCATAGCTTTTGCAATTATAAGCTTTAGAATGTAATACGCGTTCTACAATGCTCGCCTTGGGGTGTTCATCTTTGTCTACACAGGATCTTCTGCTGCACATTTTAATTTACTTGTTAATTTGTAATGGGCATGCACTATTTCTACTGGGGCATTCCTCTTGTAACTTAGCTACTCAAGATCTTGACTGATAAATGTTATGTTGAAGTTATGTTGTCTGTGCACCATGAGTCTTCAACACAACAAGCTTGGGTACCGGCGATAATCCAGTCTACAAGATCTGTTATTGGATTAGATTTTTAAATTTTCCATTCATAATCGAGTAAAAAAAATGAGACAAAATCTTTGCGATTCATACAGATTTAACCCACATGTATTTATAGAAATCTTCTGTTTCTTAAGATGGGTGCAATAAAAACGGAGTAAAAAATGCATAAAACTGGTTGCCTTGCTTGGCTGAGCATTATGTGGCTGGGGTAATTAAAATCTACAGCTGATCTAGGGATCTGTTCTCATACTTAAGGTATTTTTATATTAACCCAACAGTATGTGTTTCAAGTTGTTTCGTTATAGTTTACTTTTTTTAAAGGGAGTTTTTGATTCGGTGATAAAAATTTGGGTAAGATATCCTTTGTATTGTTTCTTCATTTAACCAGATTGTGAAGAAATTAGAGATTACAGTAAAGGGGTTTCCATATGTTTGTCCATCTGTCAGTGTTTCTTAATTTATATTAAAAAGCAATAAAACTATTTTATATAATGGTTTTAAAGTCATTTTCAATTAATGCTCACAAGTCAGTGTCGTTGATGTTGCTGTGTTTGTTGACGGTTAACGTAGATGTTGTAGATTAATGGCCTGGGTATTATGCATGATTATCTATCTCCCTTATTTAAAGTTTTTACTTTGAATTCTGTCCGATAGGGTCATCTGGTCGAGTACTTGATACCAAAACAGAACCAAGTTTCATATGTGATGAAACCTACAGAGAAACAAAGTACTGTAAGTACTCCTAGAAACTGAACTTATACATAAACTTGCACTGCAACATGGAATGGGAACCAGTTAAACAATATGCATGGTAGATGCAGAAGAATAAAGTACTTTGGTCTGCATCAAGATTTATGCGTGCCATGCAATCCACAGCTATGGGAATCTGGCCCCAGTTTCACAAAAAAACTTAAGTTTTTGCTCAAACTCAACTTATTTATTGTATCAATTATTTCTCTATATCAATGTATTTTATTCTAAAAGTGGCATTAAAAGAAGGTAAAAATATGGTCTAATAACAGTTTCCCACAATCTCAATCTAACAATAGTCTTTTGATATGGAATAATTGAATAAAAATGATTTGAGTCTGTTATTGGATATTGGACTTTCGACTCAAATGAAAAATGAGTTTTGAGCCTTAATTTGTCCTCTGAACCAAAAATAATTTATGTTGGCATGTTAAACATGTTCTAAGTATATCAGAAAACAAATGGTAACATTTCTAGTCAGTGACACAAGATTTCTAGACAGAAAAAATACTTGAGTCCATTATTGAGTTTCTACTCAATTTTGTTCGTGAAACTGGGGCCTGGACTATTGTGGACATTTGCCACCTATCTTTGATTCACCCTTAAAAGTAGGAACATTTTCATGTGAAGAGATTTTAAACTACCTGTGGGTATTTAAGCATGCTCTGAAACACAGGTTAAAGCAACTTATCTTTGTACATTACTGAATAACAGTTGATTAATAACATACGGTACTAATTCAATCTAATGATCATATATTGACATTTATCTTACAGTATTAATTTAGTATTTTTTCACCTAGGAGTAATAATCTATATGGCCCCGACAGAGCCCCATAACAAATGTTTGACTCTTTAATTGTTACCTGTCAATCAAATCCTTGTTAAATAGTTTGACATTTATACTGACTGACTTATTTGTCAGGTATAAAAAGATATACTAACATTATATATAAATACTCAATATCAATCAATACGTAAGTGTATTACATAGTCGAGTCAGAGGTCATTGTACAACCTTGTTTAAAAAGATAATTATGAATACTTGCTAAAATACGAAAAGTTCTAAAATAATTGAAGTGCCATTAAAATTGTTTTAAAGTATTCTAATGTGATATTTTAAGGTTTAAAGTTGATCTGGATGTTTAACGTTGACTGGCGCATTAAAATATAAAACAATATGCACTTGTTACTTGTACATTGTATCAATGAGTTTTTGTCTATCAAAAGCATGGCACAAGATAACTGCTACTTTAAAATAATTGTTCTATACTCATGAATAATTTGTAGATTGGTGAATATATTGCAGGGTTTTGACTGTTTGGTATGTATTTAGACCTGAATATAAATTTAATTAAGAAAATTAATTAATAATTAAATATTTATTGTTCATATTTGTTTTCGATTGCAAAATTATGTAATAAAAAAATTAATTGTAAACGATTTCCGTTCTTTTTTTCAGTCAGAGTGACATAAGTCACTTCTTGTTTAAGCATCTTAGATGGTTATATTTTACATAAAAATAATAACATAGAAGCAAAATGGAAGATGGCGTCTATAAATCAAGGAATGAATAAAAAACCTTTGTGTATGGCAGCTGCTGTGAAGGTATTATCCTCTTCACAACCGCCATTATGATCCGTATTATGATCGACAATAAAATATCTCTCATATTGCGAGCAATAGAAAAATGAGGGGAGTTATAGTATGACGAGAGAGTGTACGCTCACAGGCTCCCCAAATGATCGTTACCGCAGCTCAGAATCATAGTACGTAGAGCGATGAGGCATGAGTTGATACATTTTTTTACCAATTTTTCGCTTTAACGTTTTACATTGTTAAACTAAAAAGTAAGGTCCAGTGATGTTATTTTAGTATAACCGCAAGGTTTCTTGACAGGTTGATAGTATGGTAAACATAATAAACTCCCGCGGAGTTTAAACTGTATTTTGTTCCTCTTTACTTCATTCATTCAGTATTGGAAGAAGGTTGTTAGTGTAGGATGGTTTATAATGATTAAGAGATATTCGACACACTGTACAGTGTTGATACGATGTATTACAGTGCTTGATGCAGAATTTTGAAGTATCAATTGTTTTTGATAAATGGATTTACTGGTTTTTATTTTAACACTAATTTGTTAACTATACAGTGCTTCATATTGTAGATTTTCGTCAACTTTGACATGTTAATTACAGGTATTATTTTCACACTGGATATAATTATGTTTACAAGGTTTATATACTGTCAGAAAGACTCAATGGATTTTTTTAGTTAGGATAAGCATTATTTTTAGCTATTGTAAATTGTTTAATTGTAATTCAAGTCCATACTATTGTGCAAGGAGTATTCATAGACTTGTCTGTCAAATGTTAATTGAATTGTTATATATTTGGAGGGTGTCAGTTTGCCAGATCGAGGTATTTGATTGACTTACCTTTTGTTTTGGTACATTTTGTATATCAACTCTTGAACAGAAAATTTTCTCTATATTACAGGTTACTGCACGTGATCCTGAGCGCCGAGTATGGAACCATAGCTAGTGCTTGTTGATATCGTGGATTTAATATTTGAGTTATCAATTAATTGAAGAAATTATAATAGAACAAATGATGTTGATTGGATTATAAAAACCTGTGTGATTATCCAGATAATTTTGTTGTGGAAAAAATATATATTACTGTGAAAATGATGGATTGTGGATTAATTAATGGAAACATAGGTAGGTGTTTTCTTCTCTCTGGAAATATGATTGTTTTGTAATTGATCAGACACGGTTATATCCACCTGTATAATTATGTTTTATAATGATGTGTTACAGTATGTTACTACCAGTTAGCTCCACATGACTAGGTCCCATCATATACTTGTACAATACAATACAATACATTTCTATGTAAATGTGAAAGCACTCAGAAAATATACCCATTCGAACATCTCATGTTTAGCCATCAAGTTTTCAAATAATGGCGTTTTCTTACTACAATACCCCTTAGAAAGGAAATCATGAACTTTTCTTGCATACTTTATGAACTGTTCACGAAGTACAAATAACTACTAAATTTTGTGAGGCGTAAACACAACTAAACCAAAATTTACATTTTATTAAAATCTTTTATACAACTTAGGAAGCAAGTTTGAACTTAAATAGCAATATACGCTTATAAATACCATCACAATTACAACATAGACTTCAATTTGAGTAAAGCACTAACATAATGCATACAAATATAAACCAAGTTAACACACAGACTGATTCAACTGTATTAAAACTAATTAAAATGTAATGTATACATGTTAATGTATCAAATTACCAGTTGACATAATGGCTGTCAGTCAATGTAATCTCATGCATGCATGGCTATATGTTGCATGTCAATTTTTAAATACAGAGTATGTACGGTTTATAATTTGATACAATTTTTATGATATGTTATTCATACTTGCTTGTTGCATCCTAAATGAAACAAAAAAGAGGAAGTAAAATAAATCATGAGTGACATCGACTGACTTCACTAGGTCTAAAACCGTTCATTGTAACTTAACATAAGATTTAAGAATTATTATAGTGTATAACTGTTGTTTATTTTTTGCTTTTTGAATCTCTCAAACTTTGGAACTCATGCTTTAGATATTGGGTCCGGACTCAAACATTTTTAGTCCTGCAAGTCCTAGGACTCAAGCAAGTGATATTGTAAAAAGATCACTTTTAATATTATCATACCATGTTGAACTTGGTTATTCAATTGCAATGAAATGACGACATAAGTATTGTTAAATTATGATTATTGATTTGTTCATTTTAACGGACATTACAAGTTCTTGTTAATATCAAAATGTATAATCAAAAGTGAACTAAATTCTGTGATGAGATTCTGATGTCTAAATTTGTATTAAAATGTAATTTTGCTCCGATTTATAAGCTTGAATGTCTTAAATGATGTTTTAAGATGTCATTGATTTCTTTGATGTATGAGTTAAATATACTCTTCATAATGATAAAGATTTCGCTGAAAATTGAATTTATGTATTGTGTCTTAGTATGGGCAAAAAAACCTTATGTTACTCAACCAACCCAAATTCAGGCACCGTCCATAATTTTTTTTACAGAAAAATTCTGAATTACACCAAACTGCACCCCATATTCTTACATAAGGTTTGTTTAGAAACTAACAAAATCAAAGAAGGTTTTTCTTTAAATAAATAAATAAATTTTCCTTCCTAACTTAAAGACTAATAATTTTTTTGTTTTGCCTAATGTATGTTAAAATTTCTTAACAACCTCCTTAAATGTCATTTTTGACATGGGAGAAAAAAGCGTTTACTTAGTTGCACGGACAAACATGTTAAACATGATTTTTCTTTTTAATTTTCAAGAAAAGTCGACTCATGATGTATGAGTATGTACAAGAGATCGCTCTGATACGTAGCATTTGAGACGCTATTAAGCGTATAACACTGTAGATAAATTTCCCTTGAAGAATTTTGCCCCTTCTTCCCTCCTGCCCTTAAAATTTAGTTTTTCATGTTTTGTGAAGTCATGATTAACAATCAAAATAGTGTTGCAATTAAAAATTGCGACGATTAATCTGAAATTTCTATTTCAAAACAACCTGGTTGCATCCCTGTTCCTAGTTACAGTATGCGACGTAAGATTTTGAATTGGTTTAAAGTCCTGAAATCCTTAGTTCTTGAAGTGAAAAATTCCATCTTAATGTGCATTTCCATAGCAACAGTTACTTGTTTATAATGTTAGACTTAGTCAGCTTAAGTCACAGACTGTACTTAATTTATTTCATATCAGTTGTCAATCAGCGCTTGCAACTTTGCGGCTTACTGAGATACCCGCCAGTTATCACACCTATCATCTATAAGGATCCAGGGACCTGTTTCGTAGATAAATCTTAGCTATATATGCTAGTATGGTTTTAGATTTAATCATCTTGCTACCCGTAATGTTTGCAAATAAATCATGGTTTATCCTAATTGATTGTTTTGGGGATTTATTCCCTTTCTAAAGGAATTCATGAAAACATGAATTTTTCTTGAACTATTCATGCACACTTCATGAATAGTTCATGCATCAAGTATGAATAACTATTTGACAGGGCTGTCAACAGTTATAGGGAAATGTCTGATATGTGAACCAACGGCAAGATTTTTTAGTTTAAAATCTTAGATACTAGTAATGTTTATATATGAATTGGGTGGGCCTCTAAGGTTCCTGGTCACCATAGAAAGATTGAGGGTTTTCCAAAAAGCTTTAGATCCCTGACTAAATCACTTCAATTATATCCCTATTAAAGGAGGATTTCATAATCATTTATCATGTACCGGTATTAATAAAAGCTGAAATTATACTTTAATTAGAACCCTTGATTAACTGAAGAAATGTTTAACTATTCTTTTTGTTAATATGACCTGAGCAACTGATAATTCAAGCCAGTTAATTTATTATTTACTTAGGACTGAACCATAAGATTGTTTTATTAGCTTCAATGTTTAAATGTAATCTCGTAAAATTTATTTTATTTATTTGGATGTTATCTCCTATTTAACGGCCCATTTGACAGCTATGGTCACTGCACCAACCCCGATAAAACTTAGTACCGTCTTAGGACTCTTTCCAATAACAGGGAAAAGTAAAAATTGCATTGGACCACTACAAAATTGCCAATTTTAACATTTAACAAGTATAACAAGTTACAGAAATCCACCATTTTGGATTGTCATGTTCCGAAGTGCCAATATTACATGGACTTACAGAGGGGGAGGGATTGATACGATATTTATACTGAGCTAGTTAATGTCACACTGGTTAACCATGGTGTTAATTGACTTCTTCTGGATTTTCTTTTATGCATCTCTTGGTGCTCATCATATTAATGTCATTTTTATGCTAAAACTTTGAACATAGAAAGGTTTGCAACTTGTTCCATTAATTTATTAATTCACACCAGCCTGTATGCCTTCCACTTGTCATAGTATCCAGATGTATCCAGATGTTTCATGACTCAGTTATTTTAACCAAGTCTGGATATGGTCAACCTCACTGATGAACCATTTTGGTCAGACCAATGTCAACTTCTTGGTTGTTTATTAATGTTACTTAGTGCTCGAGTGTACATTTCTTAGTTAATGTCATTTAGTTCATTATGCAATAAAAAGCTGCATTTTCTGAGCAGAGGTACCATCTTCTTGCTATCACTTTTTTGTGTACAATGTACCTTCTAACCTCTGAAAACTGGACTCCCAGAAAACAGGAATTCCCAGAATATCTACGGTAACAATTTTTCATGTCCTTTTTCCCTCAAATTTATCAAAACATCTCTGAAAACTGGAATTCTAATAAAACAGGAAATTTGGCCCAGTCCAGAAAGGGTCCCAGTTACCAGGAGTTGTACTGTATACTAACTAGGGTTTGAATAATGCAAGCCTTACTAGTATCTCCTCATATTATCAGACATATTGATTTTATTCTGTCTGGCATAAAGATATCCAGACCACTCCAATTTATCTGCTCAATGTATTTAACCCAAACTTAGTGGGGATTTCATCTGAACTTGGTATTAAAAGACTTGCTAATGACAAGGCTTACAATATCATAAGTAAAATGAAAAAAAAAAAATGAAAAATACCATTTTTGGCAATTTTTTTTACTTGCCTTACTGTGTCATATATTTGAGTGTGAACGTGATTCAGATTGAAAATGCGTGTGACATGATAGATAATTATGTCATGTGCCGTGTTATGTTCTTGCAATTCAATAGATTTTTCTTACCCTTGTTTTACGAATGATCATTTTTTTATCAAATCGAATGTTCTTTTTTATGTTTTTAATATTGATAAAAACACTGGATATACAATTTGATAGTATTTTGAGACATCCTGTCTATAAAAGCAATCTTTAGTTACATGTAAAATTTTAGTCATGAAATAATATCCTCAAACAGTGATTTGATCGTTACTTATCGTGTAGTGTCACATGACAAACTGAACTCACCTATTGGCCTATCTGTGATATACCATGGAGGCAATGTCCTCATCCCTGTCAAGCTGAGGGCCTTAGTTGATTTTTACATACCTAAATGAGAGATCCCCGTAGTTTTGATTTTACCTATTTCAGGTCCTAAATAAATGTGCCTAGCGAGCAAAATATATTGTGCTCTTCAAAATGTTTTGTGCTTCTCAAAATGTATTTTGATAAATTGCGCCCTTCAAAATGTATTGCACCCCCGCAGGTTCATTACGACAAATAGAGTATATACCTTATTGTGAGATCCCTGTCTTGGCGGTACTCTTAACGCTGTCTTATAACCCAGGGGGGAATTTCCGAGTTTTTTGAATTGGAGGATTTGACCTATACCAGTCAGTGCTGTGTTAATCATGTTGACAAGTAGTTTATTTACCTCTGACAATATGTTATACTAACATTGTTACCTTGCTCCAAGTGACAGAGAAATTATCATAATAATTAACTTCTCTAATTAATATTTCATGGTATGATAAAGAAAATGTCATTTCCATTTTTTATTTTTGTTCTTTTTGTTTTTGAGAAACTTAATCTTGTCTATTTACGGGTTCTTATATAGGCAACAGAATACAGCCCTTTTTTACTGTTTTTTGGAACAGGTTTTGGGTCCCTTTGATGGGGGAAATTTGCATCATGAAACACTAAATTTAATTATGGGGATTTTTTTTCTCTCAGTGGGAAAATATGTACTTTTTTACTTGGGGGAACGGGGAGAATACCAGACCCCAAAATGGCATATAAAAGGATCTGAATGATAAGTGCTCTTGTATGTTCCTGTATCATTTCACACTCAAATTTCACTTGTTCAGGCTTCTTTTATAAGATTTTAATGCTTTTTATGTTGATATTTACTGTTAGTATCTTGTTTACACTAAACATGTAAGAGTTGGAGACCAGATTTGCTTTAATATGTGAAATATTTGGATATGTTTTATCAACACTTGTGGTTAATGATCTTAATTTGTTACGGTTTGTTTAAGAAAATATAAATCAATTAGCCTTTGTCTTCAGCGTTATACATCATTAAATTTAATTGATAACATAATTATGTTGTGAATGTAGTTTAATTGATTTGTTTTACTATGATACTACTTCTTTCAGGGCCTTATCCAGCTATTTTGGGAAAAGGCCCCTGGTTTAAATTGGGAAAGTTTTTTTGCCTAACATTTACTGTATGTTTCTTGAAATCCAGTAATAAAACAGCGTACAGCGAGAGTATCCAAGTATCTCGAAATGCATATCAGGATCACCACTATAGTGTGGCTATTTAAGAAAATACGCAGGTCTATATTGATCGTATTTAACTGGCATTGTCTTTTGGGTCTTTTTGGATTTTTTTTTAAATTAGAAAAAAGCTTGGCGTTTTTTTATTGGGAATGGGATATTCAACCCCTAGTGATAGGGCGAAAAATGCCTGTCTTTCCATGTCTCCTAAAACCACCACTTACTTTTTCTTGCTGCTATCCCTTAGAGTCATCCAGCACATTCTCTAACAAAGCCACACTCATGGTCCTGTGGTTCATGTGCTGGTTTTATAACCCAGAGATCCAGGTTTGAATCCTGGTCAGGGCAGCTAGGCCAAACCCTCGCTAAAATGTCGATTTTCCTCGATATGTGGAAAAGTTGCCATCCCTTGTGGTAGGATTAGTGAGTTCTAGGTAGTCCTTAAGAAAACTGGTAAGGTGGTGCAGTCGCCTTATATAGCTGAAATATGCCATCTCTTGTGGTAGGATGACGGTTAGTACTAGATAGAATGCAGTCCGGAGGAAAACCGGTAAGGTTAAGCAGTCGCCTTACATAGCTGAAATATCAATGAAAAACTTAAACCCCACTGAAACAAATATTCCCTTACCATCAAGTTGATTGATACAAACACCTCATGGTACGTCTGCTTACCATCACAGACCATCTTCAGAAATTAATTAAAACCCTTTCAGACCAAATCAATTTAAGAAAATTTATGTAAATATATTCTATGTTTGTTTTGTTAAGAATTAGGATATTGGATCTCTGTCCTGGACAGCAGCGTAGATGAAGATTTTCTGACGTCTTCAGCTTCATATCGTGGAAAAATCTGTATCGGTTTGTCATGAATTTACTCATACATTATGTCCTTGTAGAAAAACGTCTTCATCGAATTTGCAGTTAGAAACGTACATTACCACAAGAACTAGAATTCATTAATGTGGTGCGTGTCTAAGTTTTAAGCCTGCAGTTTTACATGAACACAATTTTGTACAAAATAAAATCTTTTCCAAGTACACTGTACTATGACTCATCTGATGTACAGTCAAACCTGTGTTAGCGGGGCACCTCCATATAGAGGCCACCATGTGAACAAAAGTCATACTTTTCAAACTGTCATTGATTATTTAGAGCAAAATAACCTCTGAATAAATGACACCTATCAATAAAGGTCACATTTTTACCTTCTTTACGGTGGCCATTGTTCACAGGTTTGACTGTATATGTTAAAAGGCGATGGCATTTCATTCTAAATAATCATTGATTGTTTTAACAAGGTGACCTTTATTTAGTGATGGCCCCTAACACAAGTTTGACTGAATATGGAACATTGAATGACCAGTCGGATCATACAAGTTATGTTGCCAGATGCCTATGATCTATAACTGTTTAGTTTTATTACCAATCTTGAAATTAGTATATATTACTTCAAATGCCAGACTGGAAAATGAGCAGGAATCAGTAATTATTAAAATGTCAACTAATTGCATGGCCAGTCATACAAGATTACCAGATTGTTAGGTTGATTAATATCCAGATAATATACTTCATATATATTGTTCTTTCCTTTATAGTTTGTTCTTTCCTCTATTTTGCTGTTTCCTCTATGTTGCTGTTTCCTCTATAATATTTTGTTTGCTCTATAATTATATTGTTGTTTCCTCTACATACTGTTGTTTGCTCTATAATTATGTTGTTGTTTTCTCTACATATTGTTGTTTGCTCTATAATTATGTTGTTGTTTCCTCTACATATTGTTGTTTGCTCTATTATTATATTGTTGTTTCCTCTACATATTGTTGTTTCCTCTATAATTATATTGTTGTTTCCTCTACATATTGTTGTTTCCTCTACATAGAGTTGTTTCCTCTACATATTGTTGTTTCCTCTACATTGGGTTGTTTCCACTCTATATTTTTGTTGTTTCCTCTATAGATTGTTGTTTCCTCTGTATAGTGTTGTTTCCTTAACCAGTTAAGGTAGATATGTCAGCCAGATTTCCTTGTTGGCTTTGATATAATCTAATAATCAAAATATACATGTATGCTTTACTACATAAGACTTAGGAAGTTAAGATGTTGCAAAGCATTGTTTGTACAATCTGCTTAAATTTTTCCACAAAAGAAAATACATCAAGCTATAAGATCCATGAATATGTTCCTGGTTATGATGGTTTATTCTTTGTTACTTTGATGATGTCTATCGTTATCATGCCCCTGTGACAAATTAGTTCCCTAATTTATGTATCTACGTTCTGTGATGCTGTGACAGTATGGTGTAATATACTTTAATTATATATTGTTTAATATCGTTGTCCATTATTTCTTAAATCCTTCAACATTTCTATTTTTTGGAGAGATGTTTCACTTGTTAAAATGATGTTTAGAATATGCATGATCTCATTTAATTCAACCATTGGGCCATCCTAATGAAGTACTTTGTTTGGGGTAACGCTACCAACTCACCAAAAATGGACCTACCCAACTTTTTTGGGGGGTTTCTTGTTTAGTTTTTTTTAAATTTTGACAATATTTTGGGTTCACTATAAAAAATAAATTGTAAGAAATGTTTCCTACCTATACCTACCCGCTGAAAATTCTCCGAATGGGATTACCTCAAACAAACATTTTATTAAGGATGGCCTGATCTAAAAAAGTTGTTAAAACCTACCTAAATTTTACAGTACTGTGTGATTTGATTAAAAACCCTCCTTGTATGGATCTTCAAAAAACCATATAAGTATATCGCAATGGTTTAATTTTGCTCCAAAAATCGTCCATTTAAATACTTTCATAGTGTGATTTAAGTACCCTCCATTTTATTTGAAGACTTGTGTGCAGCCCTTTATCGGCCATGAACGATTTAGATCAAAATGATACAACTTTAGGAAATGACGAAAAAATTTGTGATTAATCTTTGCTCGTTATCTTTCTTTCTATCTTTTCACTTTCAACATAAAAAAACGTGGTATTAATAGTTAGATATTTCTACCGTGCACAATTTCATACATTGTTACACAATATAATAGTCACCTGTGCCAGTTTTGATTATTCCGATGTCACTGAACTATAACCTCGTGTCAGTTATATTTTGTCAATTTACGGTTAAATGATTCTTTGCTCATAATGGAAGGATCTGTCAAACTAGATAGATAAAAATGTCAGTGTTTGAAGTAATTACATATGAAAAATATAACGATAAATGAAAATACTCCCGCGGTAAGGCCCCCCCAAAAAAATACCATGTTTTCGTTAAAAACTCAAAGAAATGTAGGGTCGGCATGCAGGATGGCAGAATTCTTTTTTTATTTCGAACAATACGCACATAATTATAGGCAAATAAATGATCATTTTAACCCCAAAAAAGTCTAGGGTCGTCAGAAAATAGGGTCGGACAAGTTAGCAGAACCCAGGAATTTTTTTTACCACCTATACCTCTAAAAAAATTATCAAGATCTTTGAATGACAATAATTTTTTTTTAAATCGACTGTGGTATTTTCTTTACATAAAAAACTCTAAAATGGTTATGACAGAAGTCTCTATTACTAGGTTAAACTTTTAAATATCTGTCAAAATTTGGCACGTTAATTATCATAGTTATAAGCTTGCACAATTAATTTTCGTTCAAGTCCTTCAATATATGAAATTTTTGTAGACTTTTTGGTCTGGATTTTTTTAGAGTCAATGTTCATATTTTGTATCACTTTTGGTATAGTTTTTTTTAAATTTAGATTTTATTCAATTTTGTCGACTTTCATGGTTTTTCCAATTACGTGTATTTACATTTGTATAAGATGTTTAACCGACTCATTTATTTATATTTGTACAATATTTTACTCTGGTTTATTACTGGCTAGGTAACATTTCATGTTGAGATACCTACACTGTCATGTTTCATGTTTTAATAAATGAAATTGTATTTACATTTTATTGAATGAAACAAAGTTGTTTAAACATTATTATGAATGAAATTAAGTAGAAATAATATGTAGCTAAGTGTGTAAAGTTGCAGATCCATGTCATCTTAATGCCCTTAGTGACATTTTAACAACTGTAACTTTTCACCTGTTATGTTATATTATGTTATGATTTATGTTTTAACCAATTTACTTGAATTTTGAAATGCAGGTATAGAAATCTAATCCTTTATTAGAATAAGGTGTAATTTATTGTTGTTTTTTCTGGAGAATGGTAATTTTTCATTCCTCTAATGTTATATTGGGTTATGATTTATGTTTTAATTAACCAATTGTCTTAAAAAAGTCCCTTTTCATGCTTGAATTTTGAAATACAGGTTTAGAAATTTAATCTTCAATAATTAAATAAGGTGTAATTTAATTTTTTTCTGAAGAATGATTATTTTTCGTTTCTATATGCCAGTTTGCACGTTTAAAGAAATTCAAATATTTTACCCAAAATGAATACATTTTCGAACATACTGATATTTGTGACTAATAATTATCATCAAGTATCATCAGGGGAAGTCCGAATTTACTTGACATATCATGTCCCTCCCGCCAATGAAATTGTCACCGGGGAAAATTGTATTACTTTCATTATTAAGAAATAAAAGTTAAGAAACTATCTATCAGATTGCACTGTGGAATAAAATCAAACGTTTAAATGTGACATATGTATGGACATTTGGCAAATAACCATCTTGGTATTTGATTGGTTATCTATTGGTGTTAGGGATGATAGGGTACCAATTGGCAGGTATCCAAAACTCTTATAGAAATGGAAAGATATTAAATGAAAATAAAATCTTCAACAATGAAAACAATATGAAAGGAGGGGGGAAAAAAGCGATGTCGAAAATATAGAAATCTTATTATTCTTGCCAAGGAACAATATGGACCATCGTGAACGCTTCTAGTGCAAAACGGCTGATGAATAATTGATGATAGGACTGCACAATACATACCCTGACACTATTGTTAATATCATGGCAAACGAGATCTTTATGGAAACTTTGCGTATTGATATATCGATAAAACACATCATATATGCTGCAAATGAACCTTAGAATTTCGTATACAGTTCGAGTTCAATCTAGTCCCATGTGCCTTTTTTCCAAATAAGGCGTTATAAAGCCATCAGTGACAGAGGAAACGATTTATATTGAACCTAGAAATGAGAACGTACCAGAAATGGGGAAATTTATATTTTAGTGCTTCGTGCAAGACTGCCAAACTTGTTAATGACCTCATTAAATGATGTTTTACTGTAATGGACTCAAGTTTTTGGGACGTTGTTTAAATGAGTTCATTTCTCATGCTGAAAATGACTCATTGTCAAATACATGTTGAAGTACAAATGTCTAATACATGAAAAAAACAAATACAAGTTACTAATTACACTGATGTGATGAAATTAACTTCTGACATGACAAAGACAAATTGTTCTCTAAAATAATACGATGTAAAAAGGTTTCCTAAATTTCGTTCTAAAATCATTACAGCTGCAAGATTCATCCAGGAAGTAGTTTCTTGGAAGCTAAGGCATTTTCCCCTCCTTCTGTGAAGTGTTCAGATTTTGTTTAAAGGTCTGTTGAAGTTGTTGTTGTCATTTGCCAAAATATTTATGTATATTTCCGCCTACCTCTTGTGTTCATGACTTAAAGGAAGTTTCAGTACAATTATATTGCAAATTTTGATTTGAAATTATTGTCCTATTTGGAATGTTCATTAAAAAAAATATTGCTGCTCATTCTTATAAAATTCTTGTAATCTATCCAGTATGTCTGTCGAGGGTATATTTACTGACCTATATGTTGATCACATGACTTAGATTACGGTAGATTCCAATCTTCATGTTGGAGGGCAGTGTAGGTGTGTTTTGTGAACATGTTTTTTGTCAGAAAATTTGTTATCTTATGACCCGAAAAAAACTTGAAACATTGTTTAATGTTATAAGTTCTCGGCTTCTAAAACCCTTCCTGCTGCGTATTCTGCTGCAATCTTCAGTCCAAATCTGAATCTGTTTTATTTTACGACTTGTAACTGTGATGATGCCAAAGCACATGGAACACGTGGCTTTATCGTTGCCATGCAAAGAAGCCTTTTAACAAAAATTATGATTTTTTTTCTTTTGATGTGCTGTATTTATTTTGTGATTGATTAAAGGAGAGAGGTATTAAGCCTATAATTTGATGAAGATGTATATATTGCGATGTTGTTTTTTCTTGTACGCTGATATTAAATTGTTAATTGCATAACGGTTGCCCTACCCTCTTGTAGATTCAGTGTTGCAAAAAATAATTACTGACTGTATACCACACTTGTTGATTTGTGTGTTAACAAAGATATCATATAGACAATATCATGATGTATTTATTCACTTAACTTTGCCTTTGTTATTGAGATACATTACCTGTGGTGTGGGTGATATGTCTAGATAATTAGACTTAATGTTTTTATTGATTGATATTTAATTGTTAAACATGTAAATGAAATTAATTGTATTGTGAACAATTTTTTACTTATAACCTTTGAAGCCTGGTATCTCTATATTTGATTTTATAAAGGTTACATATTTTTTAAAATTTTATACCAAATCTTGATTTGTTTTGCATTATGAGAGCTTAATTTTTTCACACTTTATTCTGTTCTACCTATTAAAATATTGTGATGTGGCTTTTCACTTTTTGAAGTAGATTTTTTATGGATGGAAACTTACAAAATGTGCAGTATGGGTGGCTTGCAGATGATGTAACCTAAGCCCTTACTGTCATGTTACTTCACCCCGGGGTTTCTGATTATAAATTTATTGCTGTCACTCTGATGGCACAAGTCTGAATTCATTATTTTATTTCTTACAGAAAACATGAAACATATTGGTCACAGGAAACTGAGTGTATCTTAGTAGATTAATAGTTTCAACCAACCTCTAATTATACAAATATTGCACTAAACATTCGGTTATGATATTGTATACTCGTCTTGTTATTTATCATTTATAAATGTATATAGGTTATTCAGTGACATTCTGACCTTGAAATAATGTATTGACTTTTAAGGTTTTTAGGTGTGTGGGTAATGGGTGTCTCATCCTTTCTTGGAGTTAATATTATGCAAACATCACCATTGTGAATCTTAATACAATACAATATGAACATTTTAATGTAGCGCTGTTACTGAGTTAGTTTTTGAGAGATTGATATTCATGAGTGAAATTTTTAAGAACAATTTGTTACACACAATATGCATAAATAACATAATTATGTAGCATGAAGATTATATCCTGAAAGGAGGTTGTTGTATGATGTAAGAGTAGTTACCTCTTATATAGATGCAAACATAGCGGGGTACGGGTCATCAGGTTTCAAAACTACAATGGAGTCTTTGTATTTCTATTGGAATTATTTGATACTTTGTAGATGCTATCAGTAGATGGCAAGTGTAACAAAACGTTGATGAATATTTTCGCTCTTAAATCAGAAGTATCAGTTTTCAAAGCATCTATTAAATGTCATATGTGATATTTAACGCTGGACTACTTCTAAGTTTTAGGGGACTTCGATGCTGATTTCATCTTTTTGAAGTCAAATATGAGGCAAACTTTTATCCATACCACCATGGTAGTTTGTATTAAGTTACCCTTGCTTCTTAAACTCATGCATTTCAATGAAGTATCATTTCTATTAAATTTTAGATACCGTAATTAAAAAGATATAATTGATTTTAAAAATCAATTTCAAAGTCAAATTAATTTCTTTTTTTCTTACTGAAAATAAATTGCTTAAAAACATTGAATAATGTCTAAAATAGTTGAAATTAAGTGTCCCTCACATACATTGGTATTTTGAAAAGTACATGCATGGAAGATATCTGTCAGAGGTATAAACCAAGATGCTTTATTGTAATTAAATTTTTTATTGCAATTAAAGTTGAGAAATTGTAAATTGGCTTGAAATGTATTAAATAAAGTTTGTGTAAAAAAAGAAACATAAAATATTAATGGTACTTAAGAATTTAACCTTTGCAACACCTGTACAGCCCTTAGCTTTTTCATTCATTAAATACTTCAATTTTAGTTATGTATAGCATTCAGTTAGTCGTTAAAGTTTATAATTATATCTACATTATTTACTTACTTACACAACTTTTTTATTTTTAATTGGTTAAAAAAATGTTTAAATAAATTGTTATATTTATTTTCATGATTAAAACCATTAACAGTATGGTAAAGTACATAATATACCTGCAACAGCATGTTTCATACATTACAGTAGGTATTAATTGACTGAAACATGTTATTTAAGGCCAGGAATATTAAATGGTATGTGAAATACAGGCCATGCTTATTCTTATCACTGTTTTTTTACCAAAACACACTCTTTTCAAATATGTTGTGAGGCAATTTGAGAACAGTTGAGAATTTTTGCTCCTTATGGGTAAAATATCAAAAAGGTCATCACTAAAAAATGTTAGTTTGTAGTCCCATACTTTTCACAAGTCTGCAGGTAGGAAGACATTTTTATTAACAAACTGTTATGCTCCTACTGAACAAAAGCAGGAATATAGAAAGAAAAAAATATCCTAAGCACTAAAAAAATTTCTGTGAGTTGTTTGTACACTCTCATACCAACAATTTTCTAAGGAAGGCCTAACTAGTATGTTATTCTTTTTCGACCAATCATAACCTGACTTTCAGATAAAACAGGGCATATATAAAGTATAATATTATGATGATGAAATATTCTTGTTTTACTGTCTAAATAGCATGTAACTCAGTTTGCTCTCAATCTTGAGTGAAAATAAGAAATGGTTTTTGTCTACTATAGTTTTTGATTACTTAACAAATTACTCAAGGGTTAATTCAATCTTTATGGGTGGTATTTGTTGTAGATTAATCTATAAAATCTCTCTAGCATACTGCAAATTTATAGAAGTCAATGTGATTTAGAATTTAGTGTTTACATAATTATTTGAGATAAGATACATTTTTAGATTTAAGCTGAAGGTATCTTGTTCCAAAATCATTTTGTGTGGTACATCAATATTTTCATACTCGATATTTTAACTAACGTTTAATAGCTGTCCTGAAACCATAGTATTGTTAAGATTGGAACCAGGACTTGGACTTTGTTCCTTTTAAGTGCCTGGTCAGGTTATACTCTTCCATGGAAATTTGACAAAAATATCATATTTCCTCCACATGTGGAAAAGTTTGTAATGAAAGTGTAAGTTGGTAACAGTTTGATTACTCTAGGAAAACTTGTTAGGTATATCGGCCACAGTATATAACTGAAAAAAGTTGTTGCAAAAATGTGTTTAACCCACATAAATAAATAAATTGTTTCTTTAATTCTGAGTATTATATTGAGAAACCTTATTATGTCTTTGGGATGTTATGGCTTGGGGTGAACCTGCAACCTCCCACATACATGATTGTCGCTCACACCATCTGATGAGAGTTGGAATATAAAAGACTCTGACATACATTTAAAAACTTTCTTTCTTGCGCTTGTATTATAAGATCACGCCATATAGAATATTCATCCATTTCACCTAACTTACAATTATCCTGACTTTATACACCAGCTTATAGTGAATAAGATATAGAACGCCCCAATATCTGGTATAGATTTCTTCAGTTTTTTACCCCTTTTATCTGATCATGAAAACCCATTAAATCAAGCTTATTCACTAGATGTATTAAAAGTTTGACAGATCAATTTTCCAGCATGTTGCTACTTGGGACATTGTCTGAGAGAAAAGTAAGACCTATCCAAAAACTGTTGAGGATGGTATCGGAATAAAACACTTAATTTTTCTTTCAGAAATTGATCCCTCAAGTTTCAATGCAAGAATACTGCAGTATTGATATTGCGCTTCTGTAATATTTGATGAAAACATTTTTTTTTCTGAAATGTTTGCTAAAAAATTGAGTAGTTTTGGAATGACAATATTTGTGTAATATTTCAACTTAAACCTAAGAGTTATGAACTCCTTAACATTGCATGGTTTCATTGTAATTGCTTTTAGTTGCTCAAAGCCTAAATTGTATTATGTTTGAATGTTTCCTACACAGCCCCCCCCCCCCCCAAATTGTACTAGACCATAAAAGTCTATAATCTGCAGTAAAATATTATATATGGTTGGTTAGGTTTTCTGTGCCGAATGAAACACATTTCAGCCCCAAATCCTGTTATCATGACATCTTCAGACCCAGCTCCCTAAAATATCTGATTTCTATTCCTTTAGACTGTATCTCAGGTTTTGATTACTTTTTGGTGCCATTCAGACTGTACCAGTCTAAAGTTGCAGTAATATGAATAAATGCATGCAATTTCATGAAGAAATGACATTAATACTCTATGTGTAATTTTGAAATACAAGTTGGCATTTTACAGATAACAAAGAAATTCAGCTATGACATATTTTTTGTAAAGTCAGCCATTTAAGGTATCATTAATTCAAATAGTTGACTAAAATATCATTCTGTAAAAATATAACATTTAGCAATACTGCCTAATGCTGTAGAAATACAAATATGGCCTGTATTTATTGTAAGGTTGCCCATAAAATTAGCACTTTGTTATGAATTACATCTGTACAGAACACTTAGAGATCACTGGACAACAAAATTCATGCCGTCACATTTCTGTTTTACCATTATCAACAACCTGCTTTCATTAAAATAGGTAGCAGACATATGTTGTTGTTGTTACAATATTGTTGTTGTTATTTTGTTCAGGAGCCATGGATTAATCTAATATCTTTCATCAGTAAATAAACGATGGTCAATATAAGTTGTAAATATTTTGCCTATATTTTCTTTCTATTAATTTATTTGTCATCCTTTGTATAAAAGATTATCACAGTCTGATGATAATGTCCAACCCCTATGTCTGGGCTCATGTTATCTGGGTTGGATATCAGCGGAAATCACACGGGTAGTTAGGCCTGAAATCTTCACACTATGGAGGTATAATAGTCAGAAGACGGTCTTATTGTTTCCTTCGCTTAAGGCAATTTTCTTTAGATTGTACGGCGATATAGTTTATGGAATATTTTACGAAGTTGTCAACAGATTTGGTGGCCCAGTGCATATTTCAGCTGTCAATTTGGCGATTATTTTCTCCCTCCCAGTTGAACTTTGATTAAATAATTAAGAATGTACTTATTTGAATATTTAATCAAATCTTCATGCCTCAGACCTCCCTTTAAAGGGTTGTCGTGTACAATATGGCAGTCTTTGTTCATTTTAACGTTGATTTATTTATCTGTAAATAAGATCGTATAGTATCGTATTGTTATATATCTTAGTATTGTTTATACAATCTATATTTTCATATAATACAATGTTGTCTTAGTGTCATGGTGTGATTTGTCGTGAACTCAGCTGACCTGTACATACCTTAACGTCATCTGATTTAATTCTGCGTTGATACCTACAAGCCAGCGCACTATTTGCTACTAGTATAATGCAATGCAGTTAATATTGTTCATTGATAACTGAACCATTAGTTAACATTGGTACATTTTATTTTTTATTATTACCAGATTCTCCCTAATAAGCACTTGCTGTCGTGCATTAAATTTTACTTTTTTATTTTTTTTATTTTTTCAATTCATTTTTTTAAACATATTTCAAATAATTTGAAGGATTAATTAAAGCTTGTATGGTTTGTCATTATTCATCTAAAAAAGAGTAGGGGCCAATATTAAGGGAAGTGCTTTAATTAGGGAATGTTTGGTATAATAATTGAATACAGGGAGTTATTGCCTGACTGTGAGGTTGATAAAGTGACGTTTTTGTTTTGTTTTTCTTCTCCATGAATAAGTGTGCTTATTTCAATCAAACTTGACCAGCGTGCATAATTTCTGTCCCCTTTTCAAACATACAAAAAAATCTAAGGGTTGCTTGGAAAAATTAAGATAGATCTAGTAACCAGAAACAAAGATAATTTTTTAAAAGAACATCTTGAGTCTATATATGAGAATGTGTTTAATATATTATATATGTTTACTGATTTTTAGATGAATATAGAATTCAGCAAGTTCTTTGTTGTTTATATACTACAGAATCTTTTTTTTCATGCAAATATATAGCATAGAACACACTATATAATTATACAAAGAATGATTCTATCATACAAACTTTCCCGTTTGTCAAGTTAACATTTTGTCAACATTAAATACTATTTCAAGGTCACGGTGTCAGAAATCTCATTAAAGACTCACATGATAATAGACCTATAACTTTATGAGTTATGTTTAATATAAAACCAATTTAAGACTTTATATTATACTCAATTGTACTGTTAATGGATAAATTTATGATATCAAATTATAATTGTATTCACTGACTGAATGTTATATCTCGTATGTTTATCAAAATATTTGCTTACGTTATGAATTTCTTAAATGGTTGAATTTGATAGAATTAGATTCAGCTAACTGAGGGAGCCATCTAGAACATAACTTCAATGGAACAATATAAGGCCTGAGAAAAATAATTGTCATTATGGTTTCCAAACGGACCTTATATTTAGTTGCCAACCCTAAAGCTTTAAACTGCAAAATCCAAAATAACAAAAAAATGTCGATTTTCCTCATTTATCAGCTCCTTGTGGAAGGTTAAGTTAGTTACTGGTTAGAATACGGTCCAGGACAAACTGGATGAAGGTAAACCAGCCTTATATATAACTGAGAAAATCCTTGGAAAATGGCATTAAAACCACTGAAAAGAAGATTTTTATGAATGTATTCTGTATTCTTATTTCCATGAACAAAGTGTGATTTGGGTCATTCATTCCAAAAATTGACAATACTGTACTCACAATCAGCCTACTGTCTGAATGGAAAATTGATTCCACTTTGAATCTGTATTCATCAATATACAACTAGTTGTGTTCACATTGTAAATGTAGATAATATTCCAATAAAGTATTTATATATGTATGTATACAGTCTCATCTTTTGGTTAAGATAATATTTGTAGAAGTTTTTTTATAGGCCAGAATGCTATTGGCAACCATTTCTGGCAGTAGTAAATTCATTTTAAAATTTATATGATGTTTGAAATTGAATCATACAAGCGAAAATATTTATGATGCTTCAAAAGCCTTTTAATATTTTGTACAAAAAATTCGGAAAATTGTTTTTCTTATCATGTATGTACCAAATGACACTTGGACGACTTGTCAGTATACTGTAACAAGTATTTTATGTATGTTTTCTAAACGTTTATTTCTACTATGTGTGGAAAATTTACTATGGCATGTTATTTGTTATTTAATGAAAGTTGCCAGCTTTCTTATTAGTAATATATGGTCAAAACTAGCAACCATTTTATTGCTTTTTAGTTTTTACTTGTGAAACGTCCCATACCTCAGTGAAATTAACATTTTGTATCAATTTGTATGCTAATTAAAATACACCAACTTAGTGTGATCCATAAAAGCAGGTGATCCTCTGTGAAGATTATAAGCTTATCTCCTGCTATGGATAGTTCACTTTTCCGTAGCCGTCACTCCCTCGGCACGCATGAATTTTGATGCGGACCAAAGTACTAAGGATTTCTAAATCCGCCATGCAATTGTTAAACTACTATATTGCAGTGCATTTGAGATATATGTATTAAAGTTTAGTTTTCATGAGTACTTCCAGTACTTTGGTTATGGATTCAGCCTGCATTTTGTGATCATAGTTTTCATTCTATGTTGCAGTGCAAGTCTATGTAAGTTCTGTATTCATGAGTGAGTTAACTTTCAGTACTTTCTTTGGGGATTAAAGTGGTACAACCAGTCCGGGTTATTTAGCGACTTGATGAAGTTCCCTTGTTGTAGAACCTGTACTGATCTTCCATACGCAAGATGGACAGCTTCCTCACTTGTGAAATTCGTCTTAAGGCACTGTGGTGAGATGCTAGACTAGTGATTAGTAGTCATAGGACCACTGAGTCCTCTTATACCTCCTGGCTTATCCACCCTTGTTTCTAGCATAATAATAATGAATATGAAAATACAGCTTTTTTCAAGCTTTGATTTTACATTTCTGCGCTGATTTCTAATGATAATATTCTATTTAAAAAACCTAATTTCTTGAGTACTCAGCTCTATCTTGTTTATTGACAGCCTTATAATTACATTACAGCAAACTAAGCTGAAACCTTTTACTTATCTAAAATTCTGAAGTTTATATCTTCTTGTTTTAGTATTCTTATTATGTAAAAAACTCAAATTTTACTTTATTTTGCTAGTAAATCTATTTTGTGATAGAAATTAATGAGAAATATATTAGTTGCGTATATATTGTGTATTGAAGCATTTTATTTCAATTTTCATGAAAATGAACAAACCAAACTGTTCATGGGAGACCCCTTTTTAAAGTCAATGAATAATTTTCAGATTTTGAGGCGTTTAGCTTCTATATACCTCAGAGACAAATTTACTGGAATAGGAGATAATACTGACATGGCAATATTTACATATTTTCAATAATTTAAGTGAAAAATCAATTTCAGTTGTCTCCATATTAATAAGATACAAGATTATTTGGCAAATATCAGACGAATAACAAATGCACATGCTACTTTGGGACTTGAGTCATCTGTTGGTTGGTTCGGCTGGAGTTATGATTAAAGCTATAGATAAATATTATGTATCCCAAGATATGCTTATATGTGCTTGAAGTTTTTGCGCTCCTGTGATCTTTAAAGGCTTGTACAAACATGGTTATAAAATTATTCTCTTCGCATTGCATACCAACTTTTTAATCAATCCGTAATATTATACTTATTTTTATTTTCAACCTTACTTGTTTGATATTAAGCAAAGTTTCAGAAATGAACACCATAATTGGAAACTGGGTGCTAATGTTTCATCTTTTTACCCAATTTTTTACCAGTGGACAAAACTATTTTAAATTGCTTATTTTGAAGGAGTCAGTATTCATTTTTGCACAAATGGACATAACTGTTACACTTTATAAATAATTCCCAGTGTCGGAAATAATTAGTTTTAGCACTTTAACTTGGGCCTATATAAAATCGTGGGGAATGCAACATGGCTGTTTCAAATGTAGAATGACTTCCATTAAATTCATAGATAATTCTAGTATGCACATAAATGTATAAGATATTCAGTATTTTGATCCCCTGAAATTGTTACTTGTTTTGATCAATCTTGATATGTCAAAATTGAAATAGAGAAGGGGAGATATTAAATCTTGTGTTGCATGAAATCTTATATAAATTACCCAAAAACTCTGTATTGCTTCTTATCTGAATCAGATATGTACACTCCACAAATTTCTGCTTTGTAATGGTCGTTGTATGGTGTAACCCTTTTCTTTTCAGTGGTTTGTATTTATGTAGGTTTTTTTTTCAATGCATTTATCATTTAAATTTAACTGCCACTATTGTGGACTATTAAATTTTATTGTTTTACTAAATTCACTGGGCAAACTATCAGTCAGTCCAGTCAGTCAGTCCAGTCCAGTCAGTCAGTCAGTCAGTCAGTCAGTCAGTCAGTCAGTCAGTCCACCAATGAATTAATATATTTGATTAATGAATAAGTAACGACATCAATTAAATTATCATGAAATTAATTAGGATTTAATTAATTAATCAGTCAATCAATGATTGGATCATGAATGCAATTAATCATTGCTAAACTAACAGTAGCATGGAAAATACGTACAAACTTTAGTATCACGTAAAAAAAAACAAAGCTGAGATAATTTTCCAAACCTTTTCGCCCCTAGCTGTGAAACTTTTTATCGTATCAATAATGCATTGACATAATGCAAGTGTTAACTATGATGAGTACTTTCACACAAATTATAAACTGATGTCTGCTGTGAACTGTGAATCAACAGTCTGCAACATGTGTTAGCCATATTATGGAAAAGTCGCTACAGTGTTACTAATATATCCATTTATCGCTAATTTGAAATTGTAATGCCAAAACCTGCCACAACTGTTACAGGCATACGGAAGCAACGAGTTATGTGTACTCATAAACTATTTCATGAAGTTTATGTGCCCCCAACATTGTTTATTATGTCCTGCAGCGTACAATCTTCTGGCGAGTGTGATAATGCATTTTAATAGTGACATGGAATCCTGCCTGATGCACAATGTATCATGACGCAGGTGGAAACTATAAAACAGAATATAATGCTTTTGTTCATGTGATATTTAGATAATAGTGGAAGTTTTATGACCCTCACGCCTTCCTATCACCGAATGAACATTATCAAGGGAAGCACATTACGATCATCCGATGCACGTAACTCATGAAATATTGATCTTTATTATGATCTTCCTCTAAAACAAAAAATTTGATAATTTCTAGACAAACCTCCTACCTTCAATAATTTCCATAAACGCAGGGCTCCAACTGTGCACATTATTAAATTTTCCACTTCCCAGACTGCCATCAACCAATTGCACGTGCAATTTAACATCATTGGCAAATGCGTGTATGCAAACATGGATTATTGTATCAGTTTTTGTGGCAATAAAAAGTTTGAAATGGAAAGCACGCTATAAAGTTATATAATACAAAGCTCCATGCAAATGGGTAATGGGCTTAAAAATTGTCTCAATGGCTTTCCATAATGAATGAAAAATTAAATTATGCATGCAAAATGCCTGCTTTAATTAATTGAGACACACTTTGAAAATTGATTATGATTTTTTTAGATTTCATTAAAATTTGTTAATGGCTAACAAAAAGGTTTAAAATTTCTTAGGCCTAAATAAGAAAATCATTACATCCATTCTCTCATTTTTTTACCTTTCCGCATGCTCCCAAGAATAATTATGAAAAATTCAAAAAAAAAATCCCTGCCTACCTTCCCTGTTTGTAATGAGCATGTAACATGAACCAAACAAAATATGCCTTAGTTGGAATAATCTTTTATCATTTGTTCTACAAAAAATTACTTTCTGATGTCCACTGAATAACAATAAATAAAAATAATTTAACAGTTACCTAGGACTACATTACACGAACAATGCTTTTGTCCAGAGGTAAAGTTGTTGGCTTGATGGGTCATAAAACAGCAAAATGCCTGATGGTAAATAAACTTGACCAAAAAATGTTCCAAAATTCTCTTAAACAGCCGGTTCACCTAATCAGTTCTCCTGGACTGTATGCAAACCAGTACTAACTTATCCTTCTGCAAGGAGAGGCAACTTCTACAATGGTGTTCGCTGTCTAATTCAAACAGTTTTATTTGGATCCTCACAAAACTTGATGGAAATATTTATGGCCATGAGATCTCAGTCAAGTTCGATAACCAGCCCAATCAGCCCAGGCATTCCTGAGTTATGGCCCTTGATGGATGTATTTTATGACCTGGCACTCTTGTTCCCCATATTAATGTTTATCATTTAAATGTCACTCTTAATCAACATATTTCTGTACTTTCAGGATTCTGTGGAAGCCGCTATGGTATGATAATGAGACTGACATTTATCTTGTTTGCTGTTAGCTTTCTAAGCCAACAATATGGTGGTAAGTGTATTATCTACCTTATTAATAAATCTTCAAGAGCATAATTCCTCTGTCAAACAAGTTATTCATTCTTCATGAACTAATCATGATCTATTCATGAAGTATGCAAGAATAGTTCATGAAATGTTCATGTTTTCATGAATTTCATTTGAAGGGGTAATTTTACATTAAAGATCCATTGTCAACTTTTTTTGTCAAGTCTTTGAGCTTACAAAAGGGGCTGGCATAATTATTTTTACCATAAATGATTGCAAACTCCATGACACAGGAACGTGAGTGTTATTTTATGCGAAGGAATGTAAATTTCTCCATAATTTCATTACTTGGTGAATGCTTGAAGTAAAAATGTGCCTCATTATGGAATAATTGTCAGCTGTGTCTTCTGATGGAGGGAAATTAATATTATAATCATATCTTAATTGATAGTTTTGTGTAAAATTGTATTAATTAACCTTTTTTATGCCCAGAGAATACTTCATAGCACATTACAGTCTGATTAAGTAAGGGTGTGCTTGTAGATATGTGTGCATAAAATAAAATTGTGATACGCAAAAACTATATTTTTCATTATCCCCAAATTATTTCGTTATTGCGTAATCATTATCAGGTGAGTGTTGTAACTTAGGCTCTTCAAGCAGCAGGATAAAAATGAGAGTTAATTGCATGTAAAATGTTACTGCACTTACGTTACATCTTAAACGAGACTTTTTACAACACACACATGCATGGCTATGTATAATGTAAGCAATTACAGTGTGCCGAAACTCATCCAGGTTTTCTACCAAAAAAGTATTTCCTTTATTTAAGTTTTGTGAAAAATTAATATTTTGACTATATTTGATGACTTTACATCGGATCTGAAAGCTTCATAATGACTTTATGATATAGGTTATTTGGCAACCTAAAGGGTGTGGTCCAAACATTTTCTAAGGTCTCATTTGCTTCTAGGACTTTCATGAAAATTTTTCCATTTTGTGATATACTTAGACCATATTCAAATTACTTAGAAATAACAGAATTTTAGTCCTACTGTATGCTTACTGAAGTGTATTTCTCTGGGATGTTTCATTGGGGTGGAGACAGTAAACATGCATTGCCGGGGTTCAGTCCTACAGAAGGTGGGTTTTGAGTGTTCCATGTTGGTTCCATGCAATCGATGATTCATTTCTCATATCTTAGAACCATCAAATATTTGTGATAGGAATTATTTTCATATATTTAATGTGATTGGAAATTTGCTCTCTGCCTTCTAGGATATAAATTATTTTCTTACAAAAAATGCAATAATGTAAAACCAACATGGGTGATTTATTTTGACTTCTGTTTATGATCAAGATTTTCTGTTTACTTTATCTATGACAAATATTTGACGGGTGCATTACAAAATGTCAAATATTTGAAAGACTGCACAGTAGTTGAATATTCTATTCTAATTTGATGTGTGAAGATACCAACTGTATTTCTAGAAGTCGTGTGGTTTACACTTAACCCTTACAATGCTGGGAGCGTTTGCCATTGGGATAAAGCCAGACCAGCCTGTATTACCAATGCAGTCTGACCAGGCTCTTAACAGTTGGGTGGCTACAAAAGTGTATCTTCTAAATTTCCCATAAATTGAATGAAAAATCAGGAAATTCAACTGTTTAAGAATTTTAATATAGCAATTTATATTACTGGAAATAAGTGCAAACTTTAGTATGTACAGTCAAACCTGTGTCAGTGACCACCTCCAAATAAAGGTCACCCTCAGTGAAAAAAGAACCATTGTTGATTATTTAGATCAAAATGACCTTCAAATAAAGCCACTTGCCAATAAAGGCCATTTTTTATCTTACCGGGTACCTAGTTATGGCCTTTGTTCACAAGTTTGAATGTACAATTTTTTATCGAAATAAAGTTATAAAAATTTTTTTTTTCATTTTTCAACCGCACATCAGTGAATTGCTAGAAGTAAAATTTTCTAGCAGAGTATCAAAGTAATTAAGACGTCTCAAATTTCTCATGGATTTTATCTATATCATTATGATATTTTATGCTTACAATGTAAATCTTGCACCAATGAATAGATTTTACTTTGATGCATCCAAGTTGTGTTTTTATTGTGCTTTTTAATTAACGACTGATTGCTTTTTAGATGTGAGACTGAATGCAATGCAGTCATCTGATACAAGTGGTTTGTCTGTCTGTCTGTGTGTGGTCCAAGTTTTTGTCATTTTAAATGCTTAATGAATGTTCAAAACTTGCACTGCAATGTTGGTGTCCCCCCCAGAAGAGTCTCAAATTAAGGCTTAAAAAAAGAATTGCTTGTTTCTGTTTACTTTGCTCATTAAAGATAGGGTTGGTTAAAGTAGGGACATTTATTTGGCTGTTGAAAGCATGTGGAAATCAGCTAAACATGAGAAAGCGGATGTTCCCCTCCTCAGATCTTATAAAAATTCTAGAGTCACATGGTAAATACCTAATTTACCTAGACCTAGAACAATTCTATGATTGGGTGGAAAAATAGTGTCCGTCAGGTTAGTGGAAGCTAGGAACTTTTTTAATCCTGCTTATACCTTCTAGAATAATTTTACAGTAATTTGTACTTCGATAAATTTAGAATTTTCTTTTGACTTGGTGATGTCATTATGCCCAAATACTTGCTTTAATGGTACAAGTCTGTGTCATGAATTTGGAATTAGGGGTTAGTTTTTGATAAATTTTGTAACGACCTTCCCTGTCGAAAACTTATTCATACTTTAAGAACTCTTCATGAACTTTTCATGAATTATATTGAAGGGGTTGGAATGATTATGCTTACCATGTTTTTGTAGCACCGAGACTTGTATGTTATATGCTGGCGCAAAAATGATGCAAACTTCTGTGAGATTGATTCGTTCAGGATATAACGACTCATTTCATAATTCATTTAACTTGTGCAACTGCACATCAAAGCATTTATTGCAATGAAAGGACTGTTATGAGTTTCTGCTATAAGAATATTTGTCGTGGCGGTTCTATTATTGCCGAGATAAAGTCTATGTATTTGAACTCATTGCTCTGTACAGATATCCATGGCTTCTAGTAATTCTTGCTCATTATGTTGCATTATAGGTTTATTCAATTCATTCTTGCTATTGAAGCAAAATTTGTGCCCTTGGTCAACCTTAAAAAGTTATGCATACCTCATGAATTATTCATGAACTGTTCTTGAATGGTTCAAGAAAAAATCCTGTTTTCATGAAGTATAATTTGATCCGACTTTTTTTGCATATTAATATTGCACACTAATTTTATTTTAGAAAATATTTTGTTTTTCAGAAATTAACCCAATCATTTTGTTGCTCTGACTTTATTTAAAGGGAAAATTGAATAACGTCACCAATTAATGTTTTAAATTATTATTGATAATAATGAAATTTTATAATGAAGGATTCTATGAAACCTGTTTTCCCGAAGTGAAGATATTTTTAAAACAGGTTGGAATTCACACAATTACGGCAAAAAATGATACTTGACAGAATCCGTGTTACTTTGCTTCGAATGAAATTAAAACGTGTCTCAGAATACTGTTGTGCCTAACCTATATAAATGATTATAAACATGTCCAGTTTATTGTACATCACGCACTTGATGATAAAAAAATCTGAGTATTTTCTAAATTCATCTCAAACTGCTATCAGTGTAGATAATCTTGTGCACTGTGTGACTCGTGCACTCTGTTTCATCAGCCATAATTTATCCACCATGATTTGTAGAACCTGTGATGTAGATGTTTGCTTCTACAAGAACATTTTACCTATCTGACAGTTTCGTGATATCAGTAGATAAGTAAACTTTATTACCAGACTCGGGGTTCCTTTCCTTACACTTTGTGTTATTTTTCTTCCTTTCATCAAGTTTTTATGAAGATGGTCTAGTAATTTTGATTCCATTTTTTTTCTTTTGTATGATTTATAGCCTCACTGTGATTTTATTTATACACAATTATTTTGTAAACGAATTTCAAATCAAAGTACTGAAAGTACTCATGGAAAATTACCTTACATAGACATGCACTGCAACATGGAATGGTAACTAGTTTAACAATTACATGGCGGATGTAGAAAAATGTAGTACTTTTGTCCGCATCAAAATTCATGCACACCAAGCAATGGACAGCAATGGAAAGCTGGACCATCAGTTTCAAAAAAAAATTCTTCTATCCTATTACTCAATAGTTGCACCACCCATTATTCATATAATATGTTACACACAAGGTAAAACCTTGTTTTGTTATGCAGTTAAAAATTAAGATAATTTTAAGCATTAATTATGTTTACTTGGTGAATCATAAAAAATCCTAATCCTCTTTCATCCATTATATTTTTCTGAAAACATTTTTTTTACATTATTATATTTTATCTATTTCTATGTGTGATGTAACATTATGATATATAAGTTGTTTTTGTTTTTGGTTCAAAGAGTTTTATGTCTTATTGATAATTTTCTTAACCTTTTATGACAGCTCCTGAAAATTTAAGTGAGTTTTAAAAAAAAATAACTGATAAAAATGACTTGATCATCACTGAATATTTGTTACTGATATTACTTTAATACTTAAATAATAATAAAACGATTGATATTAAGAAATATTTTGTTGGTAATGTAATATTTATATTCAGTGTGTTCAATGACCATTATTAAGAATTTTATCAAATTAATATTTAGTGAATGTTAAGTTGATTATATTTTTTCAGCTTGATCAATCAGTTGAACAGTCAAAAATAACATTTCTGTAAAATATTTAAGGATTTTTTGAATTAAATATTTGCAAATTCTAAAGGAATATCAGAATCTTACTTAAAGAATATACATCTTGTCCACCTCCTACTGACTTGAAACTTAGTGAAATTAGTAAAGTTTTAAAACTTGAATTCAGACACACAATTCAACCATTCTTTCTGTTGATAATTTATCATGGTGAAAAGTCGAACTTTAAATCAAAGTTTGAATGTTATAACTTGACATGGCTTTTAAAGAAATCAGGAGATTTTTCGGATATGAATATTCTATAGTCACTTTGGAAAAATTGGTCAAAATGAGCTTTTCAGTTAAAGTTACTTCGGTTGTCACGGCAATGAATGGGCGTGATTATTTATTAAACGTCCAGTTGTGATGGCAATTATAGTTGAGTAGAATCTTCAGGGGGTTCCCAAGGTTTCGGGGCAAATATCAAAAGAAAGTTTGGTTTTTAATTAAGATATCTATAGCTTATTTTTACTGTATTTCAATTTGTTTATTTATCAGTCACTTTAACAACGGATAAATATTTTCTGTATAAAATATACCAATTTTGCCAAGATTTTTGTAAAAATTTCTCTTAAATCAAAAGATAATGTTAGTAAGGACTTATCTATTCTCTTTTATGCAATTTTTATATTATCAAACTAAAATTCAAAATTTGAATTTTTTATGCTTCTATTCAATAATCATAATGCCTTTGTTAATTTTTATCTGAAATTGGTAATGAAATTGATCTGTCAACTTCATACTCCTTTGTGATATTTGTTCATGAGGATACAATTAGGAAGAATGGTCACTTGAATGGACACTACAGTAAAATGGCCCATGTGTCTTTTGGTCAGACATAAATCACTGACCATTTCCTTTAACTACATTATGTCAATATCCTGAGAGCCCTCAGTTCTTGTGATGACCAGTAGTCCAACGGTCAGCGACTTCTAACGGCTGTATTTATTAGTGGTTTTATTGAGCACCATATTTCTTGATGACCGGAAGCACTTCTTGATCGTTTGGTAACTGTTGGCTGGAGAAGTTTTACGAGCCCCTTCCTTGATATCAATGACTTGTTTATCACCCAAAATTTTGTTTGCCATCAACAACTAATGGGTTTCTGGTTGCCAGTACTTGTTTGAAGAGATTGTGAATTATTAAACAAATCTTATTGTAGTTTTATTGTAATGTCCACTTGTTTGGTCAATATCTCAGTAAATTTCTTCTATGATGGGTTATTTTGATCCAAGGAATTAATACTTGGGTATGGAAACGTGTTTGGGCCATTGTCGGTCACAGTCATGGTTATGTTTTCTTGTGTCATTATCTTACTGGGGTACACAAGTTAAACACAACTATAAAAAATACAAATCATCATGATTATGCTGTTCTATATTAAAGTTATAGCAAAAGGTAGGTGGACTTTTTACAATACAGTTAGATTCAACCAGAACTACAATCAAACCTGTGTTAGTGGCCACCTCCGAATAAAAGCCACCCTTTCTTTTAAAAGCAGTCACTTATAATTAAAAACAAAATGACCATCACCATCCTGTCAGTAAAGGTCACATTTTGTCTTCCCCAAGAATGGCCATTGCTCACTGTGAGGCTGAGGTTTGACTGTATACCATTATTGCTGGCCATTCTAGACTGGCCTGACCAAGAATTAGATTAACTTAATCAGTTCTGTGGTCGTCATAGATCATTCTTTGATAGTTCCACTACTAGTTTTGTTAATACTTAAACAATTCCATCTTTACTTCTTTGAAATTGAAATTCTCTCATTAGAATTCATTAGATTAGATGAAAGCTTTATAAATTGTCACAGAAGCTAACATCTGGTATCATTAGACAAATGCTGTGCCTGTAAGGATTTTGTTCTTTGTATCAATTTGTTTTAAATTCAGACACACTTTCTCCCACAGTGATTCTTGTCTAGTGAATTATAATGTACTGTTTGAAGTGGATTGTTTATTCACTTGGTGGTCCAAATGACATGAGACGGGCAGTTTGCACAAAATAGATTAGGACCATTGACCCTCAGGAAGCTTTGTTTTAGTCTCCCTGGAGAAATCGCTTAACTATCTATGACTGATGAGTGAGATTGAGATTGGCTCTCACCGTGTTGATTGACATGGTCAGTGACTGAGTGGGGAAAGTTTTTAATGTCCAGTTGATTTAAGCTAAGCTATGACCACACATATAATCTATTATAGTCAGTCAGGTCTTCATACAAAGGCCAAAAAAGGGATGTGGTAGAAATTATGGCAGTTAATTATGCAATACTGACTTAATAATATATTCACAGCTTTATTTGGTGAATTTAGTCACTAAGTATCAAGTGTGTGTGGCCTTTCTTACATGTGTCCATTATCTCATGTTTGTACGGATGATCGATCGATCTAGTGGTAACACACTGGACTACTGAACAGCAGGTGGGTTTGGATCTCGGCTCCGTCTTCAGATTTTTCAAGGATGCTCTTTCAGTCTCCCCGTACAAACTACCGAGCCAAGTACTGTGTCGAGAAAATCACAGGATAAAGGGTGAGGTGTGTTTTACACAAGGCACAATAATGAATTAGGAAAACTATTCAAAATGTAAAGAGTTAAGGGATACAAGTGCCTGGTTCTCCTGTATCTTCTCTCTTTCTATGGGGCCCGCCTTGAAACTGTCGAATGGGCCGGTAAACAACAGATAAACAATATCTCATGTTAGTCTCTTGTTTGTCTGTAGTTTATTCTCTGAATCAATCTTCCTGGTTCCTGCCAGATAATTCTTTTATTAAGTTGTAAATTTGCACATTTCTTGCAAGAGCATCGCAACATATAAGCCTTGTGGCAAAATTTTGAGTCATTTCATTATTATGATTTTATTGCTTTGGCTGATGTAGAAATTCTTTCATTAATTATAGGAATTCCTCAACTAAACCTTTCTAAATGATTGTGTTGGTTTTATAAAATTGTATTCTATAATTTAGTTGAAGAAAACATTGTATGATCATTATTTCCAGATTTTAAATACATAAACTTTAACCAACATTCCGCATGATCATGAGATGGTAAGAGTTGTGGGCCTTGTATTATCAAAACTTGCCAAATTTGCCTTGGTAAGCAGATTTGTTGCTACATTTGTTGCATAATCCCATGATGCTCTTAATGTATGTATAAATATTAGTTCTAAAAAAAAACTTCAAAATTTACATACAATATTGCGCAATCTGCATCTTTTATCATCTGAGATAATAACTGAATTCATGAAATGAATCAAGTTGCAATTAACGAAATCCATGAGGAGATATTCCCCGTTCTTTCTTAATCTCGTAACATCAGCTTCATGATCAATATCATTATTATGATATGAAATTAAAACAGAAATTCAAAGATGTGGAATATATCGGTTAAGAATAGATAATTGAGGAGCTTACATAAACACGTGGAAGAACTGTTGTGCAAATATTTTACTGTAATTCCAAGCCTGGGGCGCTGTCTCTTGAGGGTTTCATGTAGTGTGAATAGGTTTTTGAACTATGTTGACTGAAGGCTCATAGTAAACACAAATAAATAACACTATCGAGTGGTAAACTGGGGTTTGATGACTTTCACAGGCTCAGGGAATTTCTTTTACCCGAGCTGTTCTTATCAAACTCTTACAAAAATTTGATTTCCTCTAGTAAGTGCTGGTTCCCTTGATTTCATCTGAACTGTTGGAAAATGGGTACCAGGTACAGTTTGGTTAATATTCAAATTTAACTCAAGTTATAGTTACTTTCATTTATCAAACTTTTAAGTATAATTAGATGTTAATTGTTTTTAGAAACTGTAGATAGTTCAGCTTTCTATAGCCGTACGTCACTCACTAGATACCGATGAATTTTTATGCGGACCAAATGTTTCTACATCCGTCGTGCTATTGTTAAACTGGTTCCTGTTGCAGAGCAAGCCTGTTGGTTCAGTTTCCATGAGTACTTTCGGTACTTGGATTATTAGTTATTGACTGGTATGCATTATATGTACCCAGTATGTATGGTGTTGAGTGTTCTCCTTGAGGCCAGGTCACAGGGGACGTGTCCTGATATGTTTGCACTGATTAAATTGTTTTTAAACTTTTAAAAGTTTTTCTGAAATGGATCCAACTTATCAGCTGAGATTTTTATTTTTTTGATAATGAGTTTTTTTACTTTTTAAATTCATTGGAAGCCACTGTGACCACTACTGTTTAATGGTAAATCAAGTTTTTATGTTTATGAAATTTTGGGAAATATCAATTCTTTACATGCAATAATGTGATAAGTTTGATGATAAGAGTCATAAAAAAGATAGTCATTGGTGAAATCGTTTTATCTTTACTTTCATTAATTACATGTTATACAACGTCGATACTTAAAGAAGGCGTGTTTTTCTACAAAATACCATTTCATTAGATCCTTAGATAGTAATAATCTCTTTTCACGAAATGCGTCTAGACGTACATGCTTGCTTGCCGGAGAGAACAAAGAAAGGTTCTTTTTTAAGGAACATAAAATGGACTAACTTTTAAATATTGTTTGAAATGTTCAACTACCAATTTCATAGTTATGGCCCATTGCATTGATATACCTCAGACATGAATGCATTTATAGTTATTGTTTTAGGCTGGAGAAAATATTTGTGTCCTGGTTACTTGATATTGAAACAATTTGGGCTGCTTTGTGGTCACAAATGTCTTTTTATTATTTTTTCTAAACATAGCTCTCCTTCTTTGGAGGAAAGGTTTGTCCAAAAAATAGATTTGGTGTTGGAAACTTTAATGTAAGTGCCTAGATGTACCCTGTAAGTTGGGTATCAAGAAATACAACTGGTTTATTTGTCTTGCCCTGTACATGGAAATAATAGTAATTTTTTTTATTCTAACTTAGTGCCCCTTGGCCCGCCCAGTTAGCTCAGTGGTTAGGGTATTTGTCTACTGATCAAGAGGTCTGAGTGAAGCTCACTGGGACTGTACATGACAAATTTGACTGAAGCTATTACATCCTGTGTTAAATTGTCCTTCACCTCTGAATTATGTGGGGTAGCTTGGCAGTAGCTTGCAGATAGAATGTTGTTAGTACTGGTTAAGGCCTGAATGAAGTCCAGGGAAGCTGGTGAGGACTACTGCCCGTCAAGATATAACTGAAATAATGTTGAAAATGGGGTTAAATCTGATGAAATAAATAAGCGCCCATTAAATTCAACTTAACCAAAAGACCATTATTCAAACTGGACAATGTTAGGTGACTGCTTGCAGATTATAACCATCATTATAATGGCGGTGTGTGTGATATAGACACATGTTACTGTACGGATCAAAGTTAGCCGCAGCCAATCAAAATCTCATCAATCAATATTAGACCAGTAGAAGGTGAAAAATAGATGATAACTTCAACATTTCATTTTGTATGCCAATCAAATAAGATATCTATAACCATATAAGGTGAAAAACTCTGAAGTAACAAAGCAAATTAATGTATTTCCTTCCACCAAGATTTGTATGTTTTTTCTGTTTCTGGAAATTCAATCTAAAATATTTCGAAGGAATGAAGTATTTTATCTTGTTTTCTCATGGAATATTTTTCTATTTGTTAATGGGTTTTCTTGCTAAGTTCTCATGGTACAAGGACATTAAGACAAGTCAACATTGTCACGATGTTGCTGGAAAATTAATTGACTGGTTCTCAACTTGTATGGTTTAGTAGACTGTGATTCAGATTTGTACCCACTTGTCTCCCGTCTGCCAGAATGTTGCATAAAAAGTAGGCTACTGGTAATTATGATGCACTACGTTTATGATGTTGTACGGAAAAAGATTGCCATATTTTTCAATCGGAAAATCACCGGTAGCTGATATTTTTAATTATTTAATTATCCAATGTAAAAGTAAAGGAATATTTTATTGGAGTTTTATAGCGCATTTTCAAGAATGTTTAATTTATTTTATAAGTCATAAATGTTTTAAAAATACATTTACCATTATATATCTACATAATATGCAGCTAAAAGCTATTTAAGTGCAAATATTGGGTGTGGTTTCTTATGTAATAATGATTCAATCACTTTCTTGCATGTTAAATATCTTAGGATTTTTCAGTTAAATTCCAATTAAATTTCAATTAAGTTTGTTATTTGTGAATCAAAGTACTGGCAGTACTGTTTGTTTTATACATTCTGTGGTTGTTTATAACTTTTCCTATGTTCTTAATGCTTCAAAGGTTAAAGATCAGACATTAAATACATTCTACAGATTTCACACTGGAAACTTTGCAAATAGACTGAATTTTAATGACATGTAAAAATGTGCACAATACATATACCAGTGTGTAAGCTGGGTACGATATGTCAACAAGTATTACCACATGTTGCATGTTTTATCAGCCTGAGAAAGTGCAGTAATCATTCAAGTACAGTCAATTCTGTGATAACAGCATCCTGATGACAGAAACCACCTTGTGAAGAATGATGAAGCTTACCCACTTACATTCTTGAAGTTATAGATTGTAAGAACCTCTGGATAAAGGTCAAGTTTGCTTAAAGGTCAATTTCTTAACCCCCCCCCCCCCCTCCCATTTTGTGGACTTAGTTCATAGCTTTGACTGTACGTGAACTAATTTGGAGGAATTTTTCCACAATCTCCCACTTTTATGTTGATGGTTTGCATAAAATAAAAAATTGGAAGAAATGCATTATAGGAAGGAAAAAATCATGTTTCTACACTTTTCATGTTTGTATGTAGTTACTCATTTTGAAGATTTTTTGGTCCAATCCTGAATTCATATAATTGTAAAGATTCTGAAACATAAACCAGGAGAAAAACTATCAGAATGAAATAGATAGTCTTGTTAAATCTGCATTCAACTTGAAATTCTATGTCATAAATTCACCCTTAATGTTTGAAGTGAAGTTTTGTTATAATCTAGTATTCTCATTGTTATTGATAGAAACAGCTAGGCTCGTTTTTTTCTTGAAGTAAAATTTTCTTAAATTTTTTTTCTACCAAGTCCCACTCCAGTTTGTAGTCTTTTTTGTCTACAACTAAGTTTGTTTATCAATCAGTGCCATGTTTTTTACTGACATTCACAACAAGGTCTAGTTGGTGGATACCTAATTATGCTACCAAATATTTACTCATATGAAAAAAAATCCTTAAGAATTAATAGCCTTTTTTGATAAATCACCCTGCAGTTTATTTATTTAATATTATTCAATAGAAGATAATAGATCTGTGGCTGATTTTATTAATTTATGAAATGTCATCAGTGATATACCAATCAAAAACCCATTCCTATGCAAGGTCCCGACTGTCAGGTACTTGAAGAGATTAATCTAAAGGAATGCTCTCTATTACAACCATGTATTGTCAAACAAACCACTTGACTATAGAATGGATTGCAGTTACAGGGATATTATAGGCTTAGACCTATGATAAAATACCAATGGGATGTATATAGCACCTTGTTAATAGAAGAGTAATTGCATGAAAATGATTGGGTTGTGTTGAAATAAAATCCACATATATAAAGTATGATTTGTTTTAGCTTAAAGTTATGATCCAATAACACTTATCTGTGGATATTAACTTTATTACTTGACTTAAACACATACGGAGTCATTTGATTTTAATATTATTTATGTCCATCCATCTTATAAGAAATTCAATTATTTTTAATGAAGTTTTTTCAAATTCATATTTTGTTGAAAATTCATATTTTTGCTTCAAAAAGGAATGTTTAGTTTGTCTTAAGATTTCTGGTGTATATTTTACCTGCGCTTGAGTTCCTGTATGTTGTGTGTTCTGTGAGGTGGTCATTAAATATCACTTTATTATTGTAGTCTCTGATATATCACCCTGGGTATTTCTGTTCATTCTACCTAAAAATAATAAAAGCTGTCAATTTATGGCAATGAAAACTCAAAGATTTATACTGCCAACGAAGAAGAACTGTTTGCATAATTTCATCAACAGCTGTATTAAGCACTGAACAGACAGGTGGTAGGTCAGCTGATGATGCTGTAGGGAACATACGGTAAGTCATGGAATATAGATTTTAGTCATGGCAGGTAACTAATTATGCCATTATTCTCTACTTTTATTTCTCTAAATGCTTTGATACATGAACTACCAGAAGCAGTGGTTTATTTATCTTTTTTCCATACCTTCCTCCTTCATTATGTTCCTCTTGAAATAATTAAGTGTATTTGTTGTAAAGGGAGCTAAATCTTAATTGAGTTTTGGACAAAGTGTAATTGTAGTTACCTCCCTTGTAATTACTAAACACTGAGGATAGAGGGAGATTATTACTGTTGTAAATTTTACTGTCTACTTAGAGTTGTCTACCTTACATTAATATCAATGGAACAATTGATATTAAAGCTAAGCTGCATGTTTAATATGAAAAAATGAATGCTGAAATAAATAATTGTTTAAATATAACTATCAATCAATTCTTATATTTTTTCTATACAAATAACATTCCCTCATTCATGAATCAAGGTCTCTCTTTAAATATGGAATTAATGATATTGAAATCCTGAAAATCCATTCACATCAAAAACAAAACGTCTCTTCTGTCATAGATTGTGAAAGGATATAATCCTAAGAATATAGAATATGCATATTAAATGGGGAATAAGATTGATCTCTCTGTGGTGTTCCAGACAAACATATGTCTATGTGTCATTATGTTGGATCTACCGTCTACTGCTGGATATATATCACAGGAAGAAACAGAATGGTTCCCCATTAGTTACCAATGTCATACACCAGACATATAGACTGGGTTTATGCTAGATCTATGATGAATTATGATAGCCAGTGGTTTACAACAATGCAATACCATTTGTTATTTTAATAAAAGATCAGTCTGATAGTCACATATATTGCCAACAATGGACTTCTGATATTGTCTACACTTGAATGGATTGATCTGAGGGTACTTTGACATCCACATTTTGTCTGAATCTTTAGTTTGCAAGTCATATCCACATAAGACTCTTTTATTCAAGACAGACATTAATTTTATTTATTGTTTGAAGAAAATAATTATTTTACATAAAGTGCACTACAGTGCATAATGTACTGATATTCTGTCTATTTGCACATGTCAACTGAATAGTTGCTTTTAGGTTGGTTTTAAAGGAATACAATTTAAGGCTGAAAGCCATTGAAGAATCAGGAGAATTGAAAAGGGGTCATTTCAAGAGTTAAAGGATTATTTTAGATAGGCTTTTTTTGTTAATATATTATAGATTCAAACTAGTAAAAATACTGTCCAAAGCTTTAAGGTCAAGGTCACCCAGAGGGGACATTGTGTTCCAAAAACACATCTTGTTTTTTTTCCAATATTTAAACATTTACCATATTATATTGTCTACAACCAATTCTCTGATACCCAGTACTGCTTTAATGGACTTGTATCTAAGCTGAGTACTATTTAGATAAAAAAAAACGTTACATTCCGTGATCATCTTCTGTGAGTTTATCATTAATGTTCTGTTTTTTTCCATCCCCTGCTAATGCTACTGTATAAATCATAATTAGCTTGATAATATGGTTACCAATTTGGTGACAGTTCTGTGGACATTCATGCCAGAACACATTTTGAATTGTTCTATCCATGATATTATACATCTATCACAGGATATATTTCACACAAACCTCTCATTTTATGTAAAGTTTTCATCAAGTAATTGCCTGTTTTGTCCAGAAATAATTGACCTCTTGGAATCTAGAAGTATTTTTTATAGCATTGGGTGTATACTTTCTTACAAGGAGTTCGGAGTGGGTAATTGAGATGGAGTAACTCACAAGATAGTTTTTCCCTAATCAATACATTGTTCTACTGTAAAATAATGATGCTCCAACCATGAGCCACCATTGTGGTTGTCATGGCAACCAGAAATTCAGAAATATTTTCTCCCATATCTGGCAAGTTCTAGGGCGCTCTAATGTGTTAAAGTCAAGACTCATTACAAACTATTTCAAAATAAATGTCTTCTGAATGGTGCGAGAGATTTTCCCAATAGGCACAACATCAGCGTAGAATTGCTCCACTGTGAGGGTAGGATGTGTAAAGCAGACGTAATGAAGAAAAGAGGGCTTTGTCAGGTTTCTGTCACAAATAATGTGATGATTAAAAGAATTTAGAGTAATAAATTTCAGCTGAATTTTCATGCGGAATTGAAAAGTCTGGTTTCTTGAATATTTTATGATGTTTTTGAAGTAGGAAAATTAGCAAGATTATTTCATAATTGACCTTAATGTCAAAACCAAAGTCTTTCCTGTTTTTGTCATACAAATCTTGCCCTTATTTAAAAGCTTTATTAATAATGGCCAGTATTTTGCCCCAGGTATTGTTACCTGATATTGACCCCCTTTTTAAGCTCCCTAAAAGTAATAAAGATTTAGTGGTTTGAATAAATATTGATGAAAACCCTAATATTATTTGTATAAAATATTAACTTAATTTAATTATATAAGTGTTGTGTGTTTGAAACCATAGTTAAGGATTCTGATGTAATATCCTGTATTGATACGAATTGTAAATATGACATCATTTTCTGGGTTATAGCGTTTGTCTCATATATAGGAATAAGTGATTTGTGGTCTGGAAATGTATATCAGTATTGATGATACCAGTTATGTCCTGAAGGCACCCTCATTCATCCAAGTTTCCAAACTAGGTCTATATGTTACAGATATGACATATTATTGATGTATATTAGAACAGAGAAGCACCATGATGTACACTGTATGTCTTTATTCTTGTAACAGAGATGCTAAAGTGTCTTTTTACTTGGATAATAGTCTTCTTCCTTTGACATACTTTACGGAAAGCCAATATTTGGCAATAACAAAACAATACTTGTTTTAGAGCCACACTTATATTCCTAGTAGTCCTGTTGGTCTCATTGAGTGATATATTCAGTGCTTGAGGGTACTGAGTAGCATAATCTATTGTGATTGGTCTGTCCTTCTCTGCTATGCTCTCTGCTCTGTTCTGTCCTTTGTTATGCTGTCTGCTCTGTTGAGTCACTTGTGTGCCATCTACTCTTCTCTTGTAAGAATACACTATGCTTATGTGATATTTGTGTGACCAGCTCTGTCATTTTGGTGACCTGCTCAACCTATGTCAGTGGCTTCATTGGTGATCTGTCCTGTCTTTGTTAGTGGCCTGCTCTGGCTTTGAGAGTGATATTTTGCATTTGTGGATGATGTGTGTTATTGCTATTGTCCTGCTCAGCATTAATTTTGTTAGCAGATTGCTCTGCTTTAAGGCTTGGTCTATTCTGGCTTTGAGGGTGACATTTTGCATTTTGTGAGTTTCTTGTTATCATCCTGCTCAGCATTTGTGTGTAGCTTGCTCTGATTTGAGGCTTGGCTTGCTCTGGCTCTGCTCTATTAGTGACCACATCTGGTTACCTCAGTTCTCCTCATGCTTCTATGGTTTGTCCTCAGTATTTCTCTTGAATGTTGTATTTTCATTGAACAGATCTTGTTTGAGGATTGTAACAAAGCCGACATTTAATACATTGAGGAGTTTCAAGATAATGGCGGGAACATTTACAACTGGTCGTTGAGATAAAGCAGATATTATTCATTGCATTTACACTTTTCTGCCATACTGCAGAATGATGACATTAATTGTTGAAATGTAATCATCATTTTGTTCAAGTGTAAAGCATTGTTGACTGATGTGAAACATGCATTATGCACTGCAGTGTGCATTTGTTTTATTGCCCTGTTAGAATATGTTTCAAATTTTCCTTGTTTACAAAAGTCACCATTTTACAAGTCTGTTTTGTGCAGCAATACATTATTTTTACAGTATATTTCTAGTGTTGTGTCATACCATGGCAGTCAGTGTTTCCTGTCATAGAGTTTATGTGTCAGCGAGCCTGCGTTCTGTTACTAATTAAATCCACTTAGGTTTCCATTATTGGTATACAGTAAATAAGCTAGTGGCACATTCCTTTAGGTCTCAGTACACAAAATGTATTGAGAAAATATTTTTTTACAGAATTTCTTGAAAATAGACATACAGACATAATGCACTTATGATCATGATTTATGATATTTATTTGATTAGAAACATAACTTGGGCTATATTCTAGTATTTCCTAGCAAACAATGTTTTTTGTATCAGACCGCTTTGACAATGTCAGGACATGATATATTATCTGATACACTATGACAGTGATATAAATTTTATCTGATATTCGTTTTCTTATCATGGACATCCATTGCATAAAATGATATTTATACTTCTCCGAAACTTTCTGGCATGAGAAATTCAAACTTGTGATATGTACGCAGGAAACAATGTCAGTACTTTTTACCCCTGTATTTCACCTCAGGAAGTGAATTCTGGCATTGCAAAAACATGCACCGTCTGTCTTATGTTATCTCGTTCTGTTCCAGCTTTTATTGAACCCTTCTTGCTCAAAGTTTGGCAACAATGCCTTAAAGAAAATATATTCTGTGTTTATCCAAGTTGTAGAATATTTATATAGCAAACAGTTTTCGATAAAATGCAGCAGGTGATACTAATCCTGAGTAGGAAGTGACTGGAAACACTTTGTTCCTCCTCATTGAAGAGTGCTCACTTTTAATAACTTCTGTGATGAAGAGTTCAGATTTCATTTAGATGGTAATCATTAGTATTATGAAATCTAAATGAATCTATGATGGATGAAATTGTTTAAATAACCCTCCAGATTGTTCTTTAATCTGACTGAATTATTTGAAAATATAAATATTACACATATACTGTACTAGAACACATGACATTCATTTACCACACATGCAAATCTTAATGGGATTGAAGTCATTACATGGTTTGAGAAGAATTCTTTAAATTCTTTGAAAAGATTTTTGATTGGCAAAAAAGTCGGCAAAAAAGTCACATGTCATAGTGGATAGGAATGGAGCGCCTCATAAGAATTTTGGGTTTCAACACAACATAAGTCACCAGCACACCTCCATACATCTGATGTTGTTCCCTACTGACAGACGGACAGACAAATTATTCAACTCAGTGATGCTTTCATTATGATAAGATTTGAATAAAACTAATCTTTCTTTTTGTACCAACTTACGGTATGTTCTTTATGATCATTTAGTGAACAAGCTGTACCGGAAATGTTGTTTCACATGTGATTTTATTCTGACAATGTTCCCTAAGGCTTTAATTTATCCAAATAAATGAAAGTGTTTACGGTGTATCCATGAAAAACTATGTCGAAGTTGTTTATGAAAAAACAGCTTTTTTCAATTATCCGTAGATAAAGCCTATAATATATCAATCCCTTCCTGTGATATCTATTATCATGTTTCTGTTAAAATATGAGCTAAATATAACAATATGTCACACTATATAGTTGATGGCAACAATTTGCAGTCATCCAGGCTGGACCTTATCTACTGGCTATAAATCAACCAATAATGAGGTTGTTTACATTACATCTGATATCATGTGACCTTTCTTGACCAATGATAGAGTAGTTAACATTCATACCCTTGTCCTTAGATGACCTCAAATTAACCTCACATGGATGTGTTTATCGGCCAATGAAATTGACAGATAAAAGCAATATATGTGCTATTAAAAAGAAATGTGAGAACAGTTTTGAAATTTGATTTGAGACTTTCAGTTACAAGTATTTTATCAAATAAAAACTATTTCCATTATTTTTTTCTTTCATTGGATGGGAAAACATATTATATTTCTGTTAATTCATTTTATCAATTACTCACTTGTCATTTGCCATTTACATTAGGTTGGTGTTGAAATTTATAGTGTTTTTCCATACTTATTTCGCTTTGTTTCTTTTTGAATGATTGATAAAAAACAAACTTGAATGAATATGAATAAAAACATAATCCAATCATATCTCTGGCATGATCGGTGTCCTAGTGGTAACCCACTTCACTACTGAACGAAAGGTAGTGGATTCAAATCTTGGCTTTGCCTTCCAAATTTTCAGGGATGCTTTTGCTGTATCCCCATCCCAAATACCAAGCCAAGTACAAGAAAAACCACAGGAAACACTGGCAAGCCATGTTTTGGTGCTTTACTCCGGGCGCAATTGTGAAAGAACCGGGAAGAAAATTTTACAATGAAAGTAGGGAAACATCTCCTGTATCTTCTCTCTCCCCTCACCGGGGTGGCTCAGAAATGACCATAGCTGTTAGCAACAGATAAATAAAATTGTTTTATCTTCTGCCATGAACAGGGAATGTGATATTTCATAATGTTGAAGCAGTCAAGTGTAACTAAATTCAGTGGATTAATTTGTCATGAAAAATTGAAAATGCATTAATACCTGCTGATGTTTATCTATTCATTACAAGAAAACATTTTGCTTCTTATGTCTAGTATGCATGTATTTTTGTACATTATACCCCATCCACCCCCTTGTAGTGCAAAAATTTAAATTGCTCCTGTCTTTGATTTTGTATATACAAGAAACATGTATTTTAATCAAGCATTTTTATCTGGAATATAAACAACCTGTCTAAAGGTTGATGTCTTGGCTCTATGGATGAGTGATTTATTGTAGTAGGAAGCTGGTATATTTATCCCTTGTATAAACAATTTTGGCAATGTTTTGCTCTATCATTCTATTCGATTAAAACACTTCAAGTTGGCACTTTCTGGATCTATTTAGGTATTTTATATGGAGATAAATGGCAGTTTGATCTCTCCAAATGTTATCGCTTTTATCAAAATGATTTTCATTAAATTTTGTTAGATTGTTACACACATATTACTGTAAACTGATTGATTTTCTTGACAGCATTATTTTGATATGTTAGAAAAATGTGTGTAGAAGAAACACATTGGTATTTAGATGAAATTATATCTTCCTGTATGATTGAAGAGTTCATGTCAAATCATATTTTAATCAAAATAATTTAAGTTTTTGACCACCTATACATTTAGTGGCCTAATTTCTAAGTCTCTAGAAACACTTAATTTATAAGGACAGCAATGCTTAAAACTGTATTAGTTTTTAATGTTTAAGATTTTCTGTTGACCTGTCATTTTATGATATAGGTCTGAATGGAAGGAACGTTGGGATACCGGTATATTTTCAAGGGAAACAGCGTGTGTGTTTACTTTTCTATCGTAGGATAACAAAGTTAATCAGAGAGAATTTGGCAGCAAATTCAGTGAATATCGTGTCACTGCCCAGTTTGATTTTTATTTATTCTGATTATTTTGCGTACATCATAGATATAATAGATATCACATGATGCAATAAACAGAGGCTCAAAGAGTTTCCTCCATAAAATCTGTCAAAGTTGGTAAAAATCAAACTGGATATAAACTCCTATACTCATTACATCTTACTGACAGAAATACTCGGCAATATAAAACTATAATGAGACATTTATCCGGAACAATCTCTTTATGATTTCAATATGTTGTCAGTTCACAGAGACAGACTGTAAATCTGTAAAGACAACTCTTAAAATCTGAAATCTTTTATACCAGACGATACTTAAATATTTAAAGTACAGTGCAACCTCTAGAAAGCAACACCCTTTGGGAGAAGCAAACCTTTGTTGTTGATGAGAGGTGGTTGCTCTAGAGAGGTTAAATTAATAGTAAAATTGTTCAGTGGGAAAATCATGCTGTTGTTGCAGGGAGGTTGTTGCTCATGAGAGGGCTGCTCTGGAGAGGTTGTACTGTATATTGATCATTCATTGTGATACTAGTTGAGTCCGTTTATAATGGATTAAGTTTATAAAAGACACAAATAAGGTTGTCTCCCTTATGGCTTTTGGGTGCGTTGACTTCAACAGTAACTTAATAAGGCTAGTCTGTTAACTAAGTTACCTGGATTAAATAAACAGGGGATCTTATCATGAAAATCTCAAGTCTAATGCAGATGATAACTTAGAAAGATTATTCTAGTTTATATAGATATGCTGTTCTTCATTTTGGCATTTGTATAATAAAATCAAGAATTTATTTGTTAATTTTTTTACTGCACGCTGTAAAGTTACACTGTGGTGGGTCACAGACTATGTGTTCCCTGTGTGTTCCGAGACAATTTGGCACAGCCACTACCTTGCAATACGGGTACTTAATAGTTGATTACCATCATTAGATACAGTTAGCAAAGACTATACCATGGCATAGACTGATACCAAATGTCACATTTATACCTGAAATTCATCAATTAAAATTTTAATGGGCAAAAAAAAGTGATAACATATGAAGTATTTATGAGGATACTTAAATATTTTGGAAATTCGAAATGCAAAAAAAGCTGAAATGCGTGATTGCGATGTTAAATTCCTTTGAGGCCAATATAAATTGTAGAAAATGTGACATTTTACTAGAAACTTGATCACATGTTCATTTTGTTGATTATTGTTGTGTATCTGTTAACATTGAATTGCGATGCTGATGAAGTATATGTAAAGGAACCCCAAACCATAGCAGGGTGCAAATTTGACAATCTAGAATTTCAAACCTGATACCTTTTTGCTGAAAATTTATTTCTCATGGGTGGAGACCATTTAAGTTTCTTTTAGAGATTGTATAGATTTATGATCAGAAATTATTCAAGTTATTTCAGTTCATTTTAAACACAAATATGAACATTGGCCACCCAGATGTCACTTTTGCTCAGCTTAACAGTGTTGAGTAATGAAATTATTTGGAATTCGGTGCAGAAAGCTGCTGCTGTATGTTCCTACAATTTTATCTTAATTAACTTTGACTTCTACAATTAATATTATTAAGGAACGTTCTACTTCATTTTACATTCTGCTGACATCCGAACAATTTTTGTACTTAGTTTTTTTTCTGAAACAGAAGAAATTGCGCTAATTCTGTCAAAGTTTGGAATTTGGTTCGCATCATCAGAAATATATTGAAGAGGAAGTCGTTTATTTTCGCGTGTAATGTAAGATCTACGCAGTCATATATTTTACTCCTATCTATTACAGACATCAGACATTAAATGAGAGGCTGTATAAATGGAATTATGGAAACTGTCAGAAACTGCAGCCTGCTAGATTTCAATGTGAACATAGACTATGTTTTTTGGCTCCACGGAACATAGCTTTCCCCACCTTTTCATAAATATTCCCTGTAGTTTTCAAGATTGTCATGTGACATCTGTAAAATTCTGGCATTTGCTAGTTTATCATCAATTGTATGTTGTTGTAGATGCTACTCCAGGTTTATGTTAGACTAATATTTGGCTTTGGTTTGGTCTGAATCAAAATTTGATGATTGATATGAATAGTATTTGTTATACAAACAGGGGTACACAAAACATTGAACTCTGCTGCTTGGAGTTTTTTGTCTTCACCAAAATACTTTTGTTGTAAGTTTAGTTCCGTTTATTGTGTTATAATTAATACCCCTTTGATTGGAATTCATGAAAACAGGATATTTTCTTGAACTATTCATGCATACTTCATAAATAGTTCATGAGGTATAGTTCATGAAGTATGAATAACTATTTAGCTGGGGAACATCTGTGACTGTGGTATAGTTATTCACACAAGGTCTTGTATATACATTATGTATCATCATTGTATTGTGATTTGGACCTCAATCCACCACAATGAAATTCTAAAAAAATTGTCAAACATCTTTATTAATTACTGTATTTTCATTTATTTTCATTGGGGACATAAATTAGTGGATTTTGATTTTTGAAAAAAAAATGGGTTATCTCTGCATTTAAATTCATGGGGATTTGTTTTTCGTGGAGGTGCCAATCCACAAAATCAATGAAATTAAATCCCCAACGAAAATTTAGGATTCCACTATATTAGCCAAATGCATACATTTGGAAATTAAAGGCAAAATTCTTCATCTATACAAATGTTAAGTGATAATTGTATCTGAAGTCAATTTTCCTTATATGTATATATATATAACATTGGATCAAAGATTGATCTCTGTTGACTCTTTTTCGTAAATATTCAATAGAACAACTACAGTACAACCTCTCCAAAGCGATGCCCTTAGGGAGTAGAAAAATTATGTTGTTGTTGCAGAGATGTTGTTGCTCAAGAGAGGGCCGCTCTGGAGAGGTTGACCTGTGTATACTGGAAACGTAACATAAAAGTCGATTATGTAACAAATAGTATTTATCTAATCAAGCTAACATCAGCCTGGGAACATGTTGTCAAACATCTTTGTAACTTGGTTACATTTCTTGATGTCATTTGTACGTGCATGCATCTTTTATTGAAATAAAAACAAAGGAGAAAAAAGGAAACTTCCCATAGATTATGTCATCAACATTTGCGAAAAAATGTTCAAAATTGTAGATAACCATATCCATATGTTGTGTATCAAAATAATTGGCATTAAAATCAGAATCTAATGCTTGGGAGAAATGTTTTGTCTTGACAATTATATCATAGATCACGATATTGTGGCTTTAATTGCCCATGTTTATGGACAGTTAGTTTCAGACAAACTCGCAACAGAGGTTTAATATGCCCCACAATCACGAAAAAATGCTTAGCTCTACATAGCTGACTCCTTCTAATGAAGTGTGCGGATAGAGAACAAGATAAGACTAGAATGAATAATTGGATATAAAATCTGGCTTGGCTTATTGGTAGTCTGGCAGTTGGTGGAGATATGTCACCCTCTGTGTGGGAGAGAAAAAATTTTGGATGAGAAAATTTATTTACATCAATGTTTATGAATATATGGACTTGGCCTGTGTGAATGCATGAATTGTGGGTGTTACATGGCTAAAAGCCATCTGTAGCTTGTTTTAGTCAATTAATTTTAACCTGAGTTTCATCTTTGCTAAAGTTCTACCAGTCTGTTTTGTAATGTAGTAAATTAACATTGTAATTGTCATTTAAGATTAAATGAATGATATATTTGCTCTTCTAGGTTATTTAATTAGCCTTAATTAAGTAAAATATACCTAAGTTGCTTTTCACATATTTAGCATTTATCTATCAGGATGCCTTTTAATGAAATCAATCTCTGAGCTTAGACAAATCTGATGTCTTGTCTTTTAATGTTTTTAATGTCTTACTTAATTACGATCAAACAATATGGATATTATTGATACACCAGTAAGAAAGCTATTATTAATTTATCTGAAAACATGTACAGGTATTTAAACATTAATCACCTCTTTGAATCTTTTCTGCCATAATACTAGAGAATGGAAATGAGATTTGAGCTCAGAGACTGCTCTCAAGTTTTATAACATCAGGCCCTTTTCTCTTGTCCTATCTAATAATACTAATAACCATTGACACTTTATGTTACCTCTGCCTTAGGTTCAACTTATTATAATTTTCTGTTTTGAGATGGGGAATTAATGCTTTATCTTCTGTTATTTCTTAGTATCAAATATTCACTCTGATATTTAATGAACTCTTCTTCTGCAAGTGCCTTGTTATTTAATGATATATCTACCAATGCGGGTGTTTCGTTTTTTAACTTGTTTGACATTTATATGTTAGGACAAGCACTTATATTATCTACATATTTATTTGTGTTGAGATAGGAAGATTGTAACTTATCCGCAATGAACAAAGGTAAAAGGTAATGATAAATATCACTAGAAGTCAATGATCCTTAAATTGATACAATAAAATTTCTCTATAAAAACACTAATGACAGTAAAAAGGTTTCCAAGACAATCTGATAGGCATTATATTTATGTTGTATTTTACATTTAGAATGTAATGAGACTCGGGTGTTTTGTAAATACTGTCAAGTTTGTCTGTAACTGAAATAGTTTCTTACAGTGCTTTGATTTCAAAGTTGCGTAATATGCTATCTATGTAAGTGTTTCAGAGTTATACTGATAATTATAAATGAATGTGAATAAATTGTAGAGTGGTGGCAACATGATGTAACATTCACTGTATTTAGCAGTACAGTCAAACCTGTGAACAAAGGCCACCCTTGTGGAAGACCAAATGTGGCCTTTGTTGACAGGTGGCCTTTATTTATAGATCAGTTTGTTTTATATAATAAATGAAGGTTTTTAAAACAATGACCTTTATTTACAGGGTGTTATTCGGAGGTGGTCACTAACAAATGTTTGTACTGGTTTGATTGCATATCAACATATTTATTAATACAAAGTTCCCATATCTACAATATTTACCTCCCTTGGCGGCCATCTTAGTTGGCAAATTTCTTATGCGCTTAATAGAAAAAATCAGAAAATTGGTGATTAAACAACTTTATTTATAAAAGATAACTTTGTAATGAAGTTGTTAAGACCCTAAGCACATCAGGTTTAAGAAAATGTAGTTGTCACATTTAAATGTTCTATATAAAAAAATATCAAAACAAAAATATATATATTTTCTATCAATGCTTGTTGAATTTGCCAACTAAGATGGCCGTCAAGGGAGGTAAATATTGTAGATGTGGGAACTATGTATACATTAGATGACTACTATACAGTACAACCTCTCCTGAGTGGCCCTCTCTTGAACAACCTCCCTTCAACAACAGCATGATTTTTTCTCATTGCAAGATTTCACTATTAATTAAACCTCTCTAGAGCAACAACCTCTCAACAACAACATAATTTTGCTTCTCTCAAAGGGTGTTGCACTGTACTTAAAGTTACCTTTGATTGTTGGTTTTAATCCTACAACCAGCATTCACTCTTGGTCTAGGTTCATTTATTAATTTTGACGTTGTCTCTTTCCTTTTATGTAAAATTACGGATTAGGTGTTATCGGAGAGTATCGCGTTTTGTCTAGATGCTTGTAAGAGTTCTGTCAATGTGTCTGAGATACAGCCGCTGTAATTTGTCTGATCCTTGAAGTGTGTCGATTCTTCATGGCCCTAGGGCTTTCTTGTAAAATTCCATCGAAAATTAGTTGTGAGGATTCATCGTATGGATGTTGAATTGAGAAGATTATGAGTAATGGAGAAGAGTGTGGACTAATTTTCTTGTCTTTCTCAACAGTTTAGTCTTAGTGATCTCAGTTTGACAACTTGTTTGAAGACAGAATAAATGTTTACTATATATACTGAGTGACTTAAGTTTATCATTGTTATAGCTTTTATTTGTGCTTGCAGTTTTAATTTTTTTTACACACTAGTATTAGAATTAAACTGTACAAGTTAAAGAGTCATGCTTACATTACCAGTGTTTACACACACATGATTTACTGAAGTTCTTAAATTTTGTTATAAGAGCTTATCATTTGACACTTACAGTACAACCTCTCCAGAGCATCCCTCTCTTGAGCAACAACCTCCCTTCAACAACAGCATGATTTTTCCCACTGCTCGATTTAACTATTAATTTAACCTCTCTAGAGCAACAACTGCTCAACAACAACACAAGTTTGCTACTCACAAAGGGTGTTACTTTGGAGAGGTTGCACTGTATTTCTAAAACAATCTTCATCACTATTGCTTTGTGGGATGTTACAACCACGCCCATATGGCCCTTGCATCCAACCATATGTTTACAGCTTCACTACTTGTTATTAATAATCTGCGCTTATCTGGCTGTCCTACCAAAATCATCTCCATACATGTCTGAAACTTGCATGGTCCAAGGTCATACAATTTGAGATTGGTCCCTCATCTCAAGTTCACATACAGATCACTGTATAGATACATTTGTAATTATATCATATCATTATTACTCACTTGAGAATATTGAAAACATAAAATTGAGATTTGAGCTGAGAGACTGATCTCAATTTTTATAACCTCAGACCATTTTTGCAATGATCTTTGTACTACCATAAGATATCTAATTAAAGAACACTGTAATTACCGTATATATAAACAAAAAGAATGGCACATTTTTAATTTTAAGAATTCATTTTCATTCAATAATATTCTTAACACATACCATACATGACATTCATTCTGGGTTACTGGCATGTGTAGCATGTAACTGACATTCTACATGAATTTGTTGGGAAAAAATGTGGTAACTCTTATCAAAACTGGTTTGAATATCGATTTATATTCAATTTATGAATTAAGTATTCTGAGTCTTGAACATTATATTTTGACAAATGATCATTGACTAAAGTCTGGTTTAAAACTATTTCCTCCGGATTGTACGCATACATCATTATTCCTGGTGTCATTCTAGTAACTAATGGCCTGTTTGCATGTCATTTGTGATACAGAGATTGTTTCATAGAAGTTTTTTATTGAAATTCACCAACTTCTCTGTTAAGTATAACATTCTGGCATGTAAATATTTATGTGTGATCTGTTTTTAAAGCTGATGTATCGGATAGAAATATGTCTACCTAAATCTTACTTTTCTTTAAATTTATGGTATCATTATACTCAGAAAACTTTTTTTCGATGTCAAGTTGAAGAAAATTTATTGTTGAGAATTCAGCTGCTTTTTGCGCTCACCTGCAATTATTTGCCATTATGTATTAAGATGCTTATCCCATCTTGCCAGTGTAAACATGTCTTACGCCATATCAATTATAATCCGGCACCTATATGTGATACGTGCCATTGATAGATGACTTCATTCTAGACTTTTATCTTGATTGAACACTTCATATGTATAAACTGTTTAAAATTCTTAATTCTTTTGTATTATTATAAGTAACTTCTTGTATACAAGGATATGTTGTTTCCTTTCCTGATCATGATTAAAGATGGGTCTTGGTTGAACATACCAATTCACATAATTGATAAGCAACCTGTTGATGTAATTAATTGTTACAAAGTGGTTTATTTTTTCAAAGAAATGTGGAACTAGACTAAATGATATTTAAAAGCACATGTTGTCTCTTGAAGTCTGAGCCATGTAATTGCTTAATAAAGGTAACTCTCAACTTATTAGTGCTGTGTGCCTCCTGCAAAACATTGAAGATGAAGATCACTACTTTTCTCAGGATATCCGTTTATAACAAGACCATTTCAATTCACTGCCATTAAACTGGTCTTGATTTATATGACAATGTGTAGCTCATAAGTCTTCTTGTTTCCAGATTTAATTTCTCATTTTATTTTTTTAGTCAGAATGTATTCAAAGCATGTGTATGTCATACATAACCAGTCAGAAGTCTTCTCCTCTACACATTTTGTATAGATAAAATTATTTAAATTTGTCTATATTTCTGAGAAATTTATTTCTAAGAAATATGTATTTATGATCATAACACCATGGTAATTAATGTAATGTATAAAAATGTAAATCTTGCAGTAATACTAGTTTTCTGTCATTTGTGAAATTTGTGCTGTATTCCAATATTTTCAAGTATGGCTTCCAAAGCTATTGTTCTCAAGCTATGACTTGAATTACCACTTTTTACCAATTAATCAGTCAGTACTCTGAACATGTCATGATATATATAGTCCAGTCAAATTAACAGATGGGGTAGGACTAAATGGTACAGAATTTATTTTGTTATAAAACGATCATGTATATGATAACATACATAAAAAATAAAATAGGCAAAAATCTGACCAGTTTTAACAAAATAAATAAGCTTTTCATTTTCGGATAATTTCACTATCCGAAAACCGGTACAGTTGCGTATAAAATCCGTATTGCCTCGTACTTTAGTGCGTCGTTTTTATTAATTGACGTCAAATAAATCAGCCTACTATCGTCTTAATGTTCTTAGGAGTTGATATACTAAGTAATCACTCTATATAGCTGAATATCTACCTATACTAATGCATGATTTTGATAGTCGGTTATCAATGAAGAGTCCTAACCTAATGTATACTTGACCAGGCTTACGTTAATGTATTGTTGATCGCGACCGAAGGCTTTTGGAACCTGCTTTTTTGTACTGAACGTTTCAAAAGAGGAATCTTTGGACTAGTATCCCACTTTCTATCGAATGAGACCACGCTTTTTGCGGCAAAACCGTACATGGGGTGAATATGTATATTGTAGCATGGACTCCCGACTTTTTATTTGTCTAGAAAAACAAAGAATGAACATATGTTTTCTTCCTATTTTTGTTCATGTTTATCAAATGTGTGAACAATGAAGAGTGACTTCTTGCAGAAAAAAATGACCTTTTATGATAATACAAATGGAAATAAATGTAGCAAACTTCCAAAAATCATACGTTAAACCAATGAGAAAGTAACGATAATGACTGGCTTTACGATAATCACTGAGATATGGATCTATCAAACATATGACAGCGTAACAATCCGCATGTTGCGCAAGTGGGTAACTAATTTCAAAACTAGACATCTGATGAATGAATAAAGAATAAACAATCAAAATATATCAACTTACTATTAAAATAGTTATTACTAGTTTTCATAGCAATGTTAGCAAACAATTGATGATTGGTCCATCACTGTTCAGGGTTGTTTCGTGCATGCAGGTGACTAACATGCTGCAGATGCTTTGTAATTTTCGATTTAGCCTGAATATTTTCACCGAATATTACTCAAACTTATAACCAGGATAAAATCAGATTTCTGAGCGAATGTCTCATCTATTTTGGAAGACCAACTGAGTCCAAGTATGTATGACATTTCAATTTTTAGAATAGTTAAATATATCATGGATAGTAAAGAAAATAAAATGTTATGTATTGAAGAAAAATTATGATAAACACTTCCTGCGCCGACGAATATATTCTTATATACTTTAAAATTTATACTTTCGTTATTTTTTTAAAATTGACATTGTTATCCGAAAACATTGTCTTTCTGCATCTATTAATGTCATGATATTCTAGGCTGAAAGTGGACATGTAATACTTGTATTGCAAAATTAAAGAGACCTTCTACACAAATATTTAGCTGATATGCCAAAATAAAATCTGACATTACAGTAACAGTTGATCAACAATACCAATAATTTGTTGCGGCCGATGACAAACATACATTCAAACGCGATTATTACGCGGTCAGTGCAGTACTTTTTCACGTGAGTTGAAAAATGGTTCACTCCATACGATTGCATTATTATTATATATCTACAAGTATTCTCTGAGGTCAAACAGAACAAGTTGTTTCGTTAATTTTACTGACCAATCATCCAATTAAGACTCTTCTTTCCATGAAATAACACATATCAAATTTTACATCGATGTGTTTATAAATGAAATAAGCTGAAATTAAGATTAGAGCTGTTAAGACACCTATAAGTAAATAGGAATGTATTAGGATAATGATATTTTTACAGCAAGAACAAAATTAATCTTTTCACAATAGCGTACAACAAATTTAAGTACAACTGCACAGTTGAGTTAATTTCTATTTAGAGTCTCCATGATCTGAAGTAGGCCCTTGTGCAGGAATGGGGGAATATTCCCAAATTGGTAATCCGGCCCTATGCGCTGTCGATGAGAGAGAGGAGGCCAGTTCGATTGGTCAAATGGAAGAGCTATCGGAAGAGAAAGAGCTCTTCCGAACTGTTCGATGAATCGTCTTCTAATTTTAGAAGCTCTTCTATCTATTCCGCTCGATGGGTAGAAGAGGTGGACGAGATATTATTCACATGACCATACAGCATGACCAAACAATTAATACCGTTTGAAATTGCCTTTTCTTAAAAACTCTATTGTTTCAACTCGCAATAAAAAAGATAGTTTTAATATATACATTGTTTACAATGTCAGCGTGTTCAATAGTTAATCCATACGATTCAAAGATTATTGGTATGCAGACATTTCGGCCGCGATTGCGTTCTAAGCTCTTTCAGCTGGCATATTCTCTTCTTACAAGAGTCCAATTGAACCGGCCTTAGATATTCATGTTGTGAGAGCCATTTGAGGACATACATTATGAACTACATGTACTAATTATTACTCGGACGAACAATATGTTCCGCTAAATTAACTGACTTTACAGATTATTAGAATTTTGCGTCATAAGCCATTTTGTGAATCGGGATTTTACAGTTATATTTTTGATTTGTAAAGTTTTATATCTGTATGTTTATCAAGTGAGACCACATTATGATGAAGTATGACTACAGTGTTCAGTTGTTTAAACAAAACACGTTAAGGCCACACCAATTTAATTACAGTACTTGTTCATCCGATTTGTCGCTCCTTTTATTTTTTAATTTTTGCTTCCTATTATCGCTTGCTCATTCCCACAATGGTTTTCTCTAGATAAGTGCTGGTCTTAAGGTACCCACATTTGTCTCGGCTGATAAAAATTCTGACTTCTTTCGTTGCGGGTGATTCAACAATTTTCATCAGAAAACAATTGAATAAGGACATTAAAAGCGTTTTTACTGGTAAACGGTAACAGTTATTGAAACAAATGAACACAGACTTTCCCATTCGCATTCCCACTTTCTTGTTTGAAAGAAGGAATTAAAGATGATATTTTTCAAAAATATTTCGCTCGCTCGCTAAAATCGGAAAAGTGAATAGTATTAAAAAAATATTTCGCTCGCTCACTCGCTTGCTTTCGTCAGAAAAAAAAACGATGAACAAGTTATTAAATTGGTGTGGCCTAATAAATGATCATAGTAGGTGGCATTTTATTAGTGTCGGGTTAGAAATGCCTACAAGTGCATTAAATTGATACATGTACGTATTTTACAAAGCTTTGCCAGATTTTCATAGGAAACTCAATATAAAATAATAGAGAATGATCAGGGATGCAGTCAGTCTGGACTGAAGGAGTGTGAATTTTCGGACTTCATGGTATAGAATCAATGGGCCGTGGTTGTGATCCAGTAGTTAAGTGTGCTGGACTTGTTGATTTCCTTATGTGGAGAAATTGTCAGCTCCATGTAGGATGGTAATTAAGTAAGTACTTGTTAGAATTCAGTCTGGGAAAACTGGTTTGGTGAACTGGCCGTCGTTGAATATCGTTGAAAACAGCGTTAAACGCATCGAAACAAAGACCCACCATGCATGATGGATGCAAATCAAATACCTTAGTTAGACCATATCATGATGGAGACCAGGAGCGTAGCGAATTTTGACTCTGGGGTAAAATTGTTGGATTTAGATTGAGGGATATTAGACATGGCGTCAAATAACAAAGCTATAGGCCTTTTCGCTTTGGAGAGGAATTTAGGATTTTTAAACTATTTTTAGTTGTCATGGCAACCAGACTTTAAAAAGGATAACTAATTTTTCAGGAATCTGAAAGAGATCTACTTTCTTACGGGTTATGTTGTAAAGATCTGTAAATTTTGATCACACTTTCACGAGATAAGTCTAATTTCTATGTTACCATAAGTGGGTGGGGTAATTTAACATCTAATTTTGACTTCAAACACTACTAATGCTTAAACATCTTTTATTTTTTGTATTTTTGTATTATGTAGGGCTGATATTATTCATGTTTTGTAAAATTTAATAGATATTTATAATTTATCTGGTGTATTTGTCAAAGTTATCGCATCAGTTAACATGCTATTGACGTATTATTTGATAAATGATGGCCTATACTTAAAACGAATTTCTGGAAAAACGGCCGATCCGATTTTGTCCTATTTTTATCCTGATATTGTAGAAAGTCTAAGCTTTCAAATGAGCCATATTTCATTTCTGTACCATTTTGTCCTGGGTTCGACCAAAATTTGTCATAACTTGACTAGACTAATATTGATATAATTATACTAGTTGTGTTCTTGCCATCAGTGATATATAAATCTATGGTGTCACTGTATTGCCATCGGTGGTCCAGTAGTTAGTGTGCTGGACTCGTAACCCTGGAAACTCGGATCAAATTCTGAACGCAGCAGGTCATACCATTTTATGAAACTTTCGATTTTCCTCCACAATTTGAAAAGTTGCTCCTTGTGAAAGTTGTACAGTCCAGTAAAATTAGTTAGATGAACCAGCCATGGTATATATAACTGATATATCATTTTAAAAATGGTGTTAATCACACAGAAACCAACACTGTATTTCCATCATGTTAGATTTATCAACAAGTCGGGTACTTTAAGTAATTCATGACTCTAAATGTGTACGGTCTTAATACTATGCAGATTAACTGATTTCCTGATTTCAGTCTAGAGTGATGTCCCTTTATTTGTATGATCTCAAAATTACGTTCCTTTCGTTGGTATGGTTGCTCAAGATTAAAATGTATTCCTCAGTGTGTATACCAAATTATTCAATAAAAAACAGTGTGGAATTAAAACTTGATTCAGACTGCATTTTGTTCCAGTCAGTCTAATTGTATGAATTTACAGGTTCAATGTGTTGAAGAATTAGGTACGAACTTTGTATCATTATGTCATTAACAACGCACCATAGAAATGTCTCAGTACCTTATATGGATACTAATGAGAATTGGATGAAAATTTTACTGCTGATCAAGGCTTTTTTTAGCTGTGGCATCAGGTGACTTGTAGTTAGCAAAGTGTATGAAATTGGTAATCTGAGGTAAAACATAAGCATCAGAAGACCTAATAAACAACATGGTGATTCCATCTGTAAATTTAACAAATTAGATCTAAGCACGTAACAGTGAGCGCAAGTAATGGTAATTAGTTAGAGAACATAATTATAATTATACTTGTAGCAAGGTATTTGAAAATTTTCAGAAACTTGAACTAGATTACATACAACGTAATTAGGTTTCTTAATTGTATCTATAAAAAGGGCAAGGGCATTTCGTGACATTATTTCTAAACTCGGAAATCCTGTTGTGCGGTATTGATTTTGAAATTGCTAACATTCTGTTGTAAGATTAATTGAAGGCGGTTTTCTTGTTAGAAATAAGATTATTCCGTACTTATAGTAGATTTGTGAGCATTTTCCACAGGGACATTTTTCTGGTTTGAATGTTAATAAAATGTATTTATGTATTGCAAGCAATTTTCTAAAACCTATAAGAAAGTGATTGAAGACAATAATACAACTGAAATCTCTGTTTATTGGATGTTGTCTGCTGTAGTTCTGTGGTGTTCAACTGTCGCAATCAGTAAAACAATCAGAAAACTCATCTCGTAGAGTAAGCAGAAGATGCTTAATTTGAACAAAATTGTATAGAAACTGTAACTGTTTCAGAAGGGTGTAATTCATCAGTCTAAGAGACTGAATATAACGTCTACCAATTCCTGTAAACATTTCATGCCAATCTCTGGCTGAATAACATAGACAACTACATCATTATCAGATTTTAATGCCTATATATCATAGGTGAAAACTTCTAGGATGTTTATGGTATTAGTCGGACCTTCGTGACACTAGTTTTGTGACTGTCTCGTCTTGTCGTCTGCTTTGTAGAAAATCCATTGTTCGGGTTTGTATCTGTTTCCCAAACTCTGTATATGATAACGCCAAAGTGATTGCAAGTTATTGTATACATCCTTTTAATCCTTTAGTTGGAAATCAAGGTTTGACAATATTTATTGATATCTAGGGTGTAATATAAGTGTAATACTGTGTAAACCTCTTACTTTAATGAAGTGATATCATAATTAAGTGCAGTTCTCAGCATTCATGTGATATATTTCACACTGTATGGAAGGGAGAGTTCATTGTTGCTGAATGTAAATGTAGAAATGATTGGTGTGACTCAAGTTACAAAAGTGTCTTAAACAAATATTTGTGTCAGAAGATCTTAAGTAAAAAGATGCTTAATTATCTGGCATTGGTTTAAGTTGAATTTCTTCCAGTTCTTAACAAATTTTCTTTTATTGCAATAATAAGATGAAAGTATCAACTTACATATCATATTATACCATATTTAGTATCGCATACATAATTGATGCATCAAATTATTACTTGTTTATCATGTGACATTCATTAAAAGGCTAATTGGAGCAATGATCACAAGAGTTATATCCCTTTGTGGGAGTTACCTCTCTTTCTCTCTTTGCTTGAGTCATCTCTTTTAAGTCTCTCAAAAGTGAAGATATCTCTTTCCTGGAGTTAAGTCTTTAATGCGATAGTATCTTTCTTTGCTTTAGTTACATCCGTTTAATGGAGTTGGCTTTTTCTTGCTGTTTGCGGCATTAAATGGAGTAACTCCCTATTTTGATTATATTAATTACGTTTATATTTCTCTTATTTCAGTGTTAGGCCAGTCTCCTGCACCAGGCTCACATCTTGCCTATTCCAGTAGTCAGCTACAATATGATTATTCGTATGGAACTTCATTCGGTGACTCCTACGGAGAAGATGACAGGAAGGACAGCTCATGGGTAGACAGACAAAACAGACAGAACACAAGGTATGTTTTATCCTATTAATTTTCCAGGGTTGTGATTTTTCCGCGGATCTGCAGATTTCATCGGATTGAAATGGCCGTGTGACCGAAAGTACACATGTTAGACGTTCGTATATAATGGTGCCTCTTTGGCTTTGTCTTTGGCTCTTTCAAGATCATTACCTCCGGGCATTCGGTAATGGCAAGGAATGCAACATCTAGGTGGCCCCCAAAGCCCTCGTCTATAAATTTCAGCCCTATAGCTTCAACCTCAATCACATTCATGTTGATCAGAGCTGTCTCTACTATGGTGACTTGCATGTGTCTAACCGAATTTATAAATGATAGCTGGTGAATCTGTGATTTGACCGTAGTTTTAGTAAATGGGATTAAATTACCTTATTTAGTAACAGTCACAGAATTTAATGGCCTGATGTTGTTGAGGTGTTTGTGTTTAATTGTTCATTATGTTCTTGGCAACTATGGTGCATTAGTTACATAAGATATGCCTAGTTTGAAAGAACGTGAGTTATTTCCCCTGAAGTCTCGTCTGTTTCATAAACTATCAGTTATGACAACTTAACACCATTTTCAACATGTTTATTTGATCATTAGCTTGGTTCAAATGAGAAATTTCTCATTACTAGAACTTTTATTTGGGACTGTGTCGTACATTTCGTGTGACTTATATTTTCTGTCTACGTGTGTCGTTATTTGTTGGCTTGGTGTCAAAGCGTGGTTGTATGATGAAGTGCAAGTATGGAAAATTGTACTAGATTTATCATTTTACCATATAGAAAACAGTATGTTCCCTACATAAAGTTATATAATTTAATGTCCTGTCAGAGTATGGTGGGGCTCTTGGCATGGATGAGTAATACTTAACTTGTTTACTTATACCTATAATGTATTTTGTGGTAATATTCTCCTTAAACTTGGACAATCTATTCTATGTTTACTTTCACACTTACAGTTAACAACTTTGATACTAAGTCCTACTTTTTGTTGTTTCATCAAAATGTTTTTTGTAGTGGTGATAATAATTTCCTATCTTGCGAACTTGTAAACTTGTTGACATTGAAATTTTAAACCAATGAATCTAATTCTTCCAGCAGCTTGCACCCAAAATTCAAGCTTCTGTGTAACATTATTCCAAGTACAAATAATAAGATCACTCTTCAATTTAGGAGATAAAATAAGTGAAATATTCAGAAATGAGTCTTCAATTTAGAGGAAAAAAAGTGGTATTATTTAGTTCCTTTTCATGATACGAATGTATTATGATTCAAATGTTCTAAAAATTGTTAGGTGCATTTGAACAAACAGTATTGATCTTAACTGTTTGTTTTACTTTTTCAAATTGAATTGTTGCCTGAATTAAATTGAAATTCTTTTCTTAGTTTAAATTTTCCAGAAACAAATAAAACATGGGATGGAGTAATCATTCTATAGTGTAATATATCATCATGTTCTTCCAGCCGAATGTCTCTAAAGTTGGAAGGAAATGATCAATGCAGACGAAGCAGGATTTTAACTCATTCTTCATCATTTATTGTGCCTTTGTTGAGAGGTGACATGACAGTTCCAGCCAGCTTATCCCTTTGTTTTCCTTTGGCACACTTTAGTCTCATTAATCTCTTTTTCTGGACTTTTCTCTGATTGGGTTCCTTCTCACATATTGGTTCCGCTCCAAGTAATCACTTTTGCTAGAATCTGACAATTTTTGCCTATTTTTCATACTCATTCTTGTACCTCTTTCCCTTCATTTTTAAGTTTCTGGGAAAAAAATGAAAGCACAAAGTAATCATAGACTAATCATGCATTTGTCAGATTTTAAACTTCAGAGAAATATTGATGTTCGGCTAATTTTTTTCTCTTCCTCAGATTATTTGAATTCTGTTGTTTTCACTCTATGATTGCATCCCTTGTGTAATACAGACTGACTATTTGGGGGAAAAGATGCATTATTCATCTGGCAATTTTGAAGGGATTTGAATTTTATTTCGGTTTAAACCAATGATAAATGATCTCTTTTATTCCAATGAACTTGTTTGGCTCTTGGAAAGAAGTTGGTAGACATTTCTGAGTACAGATTTCTATGCACTGAAGCAACTCTCAAAGCTCAACCGTTCAATTATTTTCATCATGATTATTTCAACAAATACGAAATGTTGCCATGGCTTTCCCTCATCATAGGGAGTGGTTTTGATTAGGATTTTGTTTAATAATTATAAGCGAGGAGGGAAACAGACAAATTTGCATATTTTTATAGGAATTAAGGAAAACTTAAATAAGATCACAGGGAACAGTCATTTTTAGGATCGGTTACTTAAGAGAACGTCTTGTTTACAAGATTTGTTTACATACAGAACATTTTACACACCTAGCTTTATAACAATTTGGAACAATCTACCAGTATCTGTCAAACTAAGCTTAAATGATAAACTTAATTTTTAAGCAGTTAATTGGTTGTCTGTTAGCTGAGGCTTAAATAGTTAAAATTGACCAATTAATTAAATTCTTTTATGACCTTAATATACAGGGTGTCCCAAAAGAAAGGTAACACTTTCATGCATGTTTATTGTTCCTTTTAAATGCAGATGAATACATAATATTTATATAGATATGTAGATCAAAGATGTAAGTTTTTTGTGTCAGAGAACCTTGTAAATATTTTCAGAATTTGCAATTTAATACAAATTTGAATCAAAAATGCATTTTTTACACCTGACGTCGTTTTAGTAATTTATGGCGTTTCTGATGTGACGACCTTTCATTATTTTTACTTACCATACACACACGTAGGAATCTATGCCACTTTAAGACTTCAACAGCAATTCTTCGCTTGGTGGCTTAGTACTATAGACCTTTGACTTAAAAAATACCCCCCCCCCCCCCCAAAAAAAAGTAGTGGCATGGGTTGAGATAAAGATTATGCTTGGTTCAAAATATTCCGCAGTATTTCACCTCCGGATATCGTCTGCATATTACTCAATCGCCGAACATATTGGGTAGAAAGTATAGTACACTACTTGATATGTATGTACCGTATCACCATCCTGTCTGGACCACATGTTTTGTACGGTAGGAGACTTCTGTTTGAACACATTAACAAATTTACTTTTCAAAAGCGACTTAATTCTTATGCGGAGAGACCACTACACAGTGAGAAACTCGCGGTGTGCAATGTCGTGCCATGGTATAATTGGACCGTTCATCTTTGGCGATACTATGTCTTTCAGTGATTGAAACAAATCAAATGCAAGGTAAAGAAAGTCCAACAAAGAAATGTGTATTTAAGTGATTGAACATTTCATCGTGCATGTATGATAAGTGAAGAGGATGAAAAGTCGTCACATCAAAAACGTCATAAATTACTAAAACGACGTCAATGATGAAAAATGCACTTTTGTTCTTAAATGTGTATAAAATTGCAAATACTGAATATATTCATAAGGTACTCTGACACAAACAACTTACATCTTTGATCTACATATCTATATAAATATCATGTATTCATCTGCAATTTAAAGGGAAATTAAACATGTACGAAAGTGTTACCTTTCTTTTGGGACACCCTGTATTAAAAATGAAATAGATTAATGGTATATATGGCTTCATAGTTTGACCTGGGTGTGAAACTTAGTGTTCTCCTCAGAATTGTTCAGAATTTCTGTTGTAAAATAATTCAAAAGTTGTGTGCACCGATATTTGGCCATTTACAATCTTGTGCATGTTATCTGTGAGTTGTCATAAAATGAACAGAGATTTCATGATTTCTTAAATTAAAGTGCCGGTGCCACAGAAAAATTTGTTTATGTGTAGATGAGTTATTTTCTTAAGGATGTTAAAGGTTATAGCCTGATGTGCAGATTAGTAAATATTTCTGGCACAATCAAGACATTGAGGCAAATATCCCTCTGTGTGATTTGCGACTTCCTACCACAGCTAAACAACAATCTATCTTCATAACAAATCATTATATCTCCCCTTCAGAGCAACAAGAATGTACCTTACTCATAGAATGTATTGTGTTACTGCTTGTATTGCGCTAAAGGGACAATATTTAAGCAATTAGTTTTCAAATAGACTAAGTGTTATTTTATAGACTCCAAACGTGACGATAATTAATCATTCTATTATAGTTCCAACTTTACTATTGATATATTTTCGTACAACTGCTACTATTATCTGTTTCTGTACTACTGAAGCTGTTAACGTATGGTGGTGATATTTTTATATTTTTAAGAACACCATCAACATTTGGAGCTTCCATAGACTCATTTATCAATTCTGACAACCAATCAGATTAAAGTGTCCGATTTTCTGCCTCTGACACCTGAAATAGGCTGCAGAAAATAGTAACGTGCCATTCTATTGGTCAATTTAATTGCTTTGGCTTGTGCAAGTGTCAGGCAGTGAATAAAAAGTTGTGAAATCATTGGACGATTATCGAAAATAGCTCTTTTTCTCCGTCTAACCTCTTGGCTGTACATAATGCAGGCTTTTGTTTGCCAATATCTTGTTCTCATGTCTATGCAAATGTTGATGCAATTGTTGTATTTTCACCATTAATTGCTGCATATTGAGGAGATGAAGAAAAACAAAAATTCGGAAGTGAATATTTGCATTGCTGAATAACACGGATGTTTAATCCTCTTATGATTCACTCCGAACGAAAAACACTTCAGTCATCCCTTCTAATTGATTTTGTGTTTTAATCATTTGACAATATTTGTTAATCTGCCATTAATTCCTTGTATTACTGCGAACAAACATAGTGCCAAATGTTGTATAGGAGATTTAGTGCTTTTTTATGTAATCCTATATAAAATAAAGAGGCCGTTAAAAATTTTCTGTGTAACCTCCAAATAAAGTAAATGTGGTATTTACTCTTAACTCCATAAAATCATTCAAACTGATTCAAGTATCAGTTACATGTATTATGGAAATATTTGTTGTTCATTTCCTACTATTATTTGACAATGGTTCAATTTTATGTTTGAATTTCTTTGTTCAAGAATCGTAACTAGATACTTAAAAAACCTCCTTGACACTTAATTATCAAATACTTCGTGGCCATTGGTTGAGTTGATGTTTATGACGGAAAAGTTGTAGGTTTGATCCATAGTCACATTATTTAGACCGAGCCTCTTTGTGACGCCAACCAAAATCCTTTGGCTCCAATAATTATTCTGTATTTTCTATAGAGCCTGCATTTGAATGTTTCTATTATTTTCTTTCCCTCAGTATTTCATTGTTCCTGACATTTTAGTTATTAGTTTCGCTCACTATTATATTAACACTAAGACACACACACACATCCCTGCACCAACCTTTCTAGTTCATGTGAAGCTGTGTTTTCTTTCAATTTCTCTAATGTAATTTGAGTGTTTCAATAGTAACAAATTGTCTTGCTGCAGGTTCTCACAGCTTGTGTGACTCAGTTTTGTACAGATAAATTCGTCCATATTGAGAAAATCTTGTGGTTCTTGTCTCATATCGGCAGTGTACTGTACGGTCAAACCAGAGCGAACAGCCACCTCCGAATTGAGGCCCGTTTAAGTGTTTACATGGCCACTTTGCAGTGATCTTATTGACATAATAGATGAAACAATATTAAATAGCACATTGACCAAATTCATCTCCCTTTTGGGTCATCTCTAGTTTGTATTAAAATTAGTTTGTAAAATCCACCCTTCTTATGGATGCTAAATGAAAAAAAACAATATATTGCTTCAGAGGTGCAGGAATTTACAACATTTTAAATTTATAAAAAGCACATTTTCATTCATGTTAGGGAGCCATTCTTTTTTCATTGTATCATTTGTTCATAAAGATGTATTTATATGCAATCATTTTGTAGCAATCAAGTTTTGTTAAATAAGACAGCCAATGTGTCCCCTATAACTTGCTTATTTGCTCTTAGATTGAAATCTAAATAATGATAAACATTGAACAGTCTCAGAGGAATTTAAGTGGAGCCTTTATATTACCATAACTATAAATCGTGATGTATGTATGACTTGTTTTACAACAATTTCTGTAATAAGTCTTTTTTTGTTCAGCTTTTTTTTGGAATGAAAGAAAAACAAAGCTTTATTTGTTCTTTATTTGGCCTGAATAGGTTTTGGAATATTTGTCACCAGATTTTGCCTGCAGAGACTTTGGGAATCCTAGATTTACATAATTTGATTGGTGAATAATTGGCTTTTTACACATTTTATGGCTGGCTCTGTCAGTGGTGGAATTACTCAATGGCTTAATACTCTTCTACATTTAGTTCCCTTGTATTTTTTCGCATAATTAAGTCCCTATTTGAACATCATTAAATACGGCAATTTGAGTGCTGAAATCCTGATACACACACTGTTCTATCAATACGCCTTTAAATATTTATGATGAAATCTTCCAGTAATTGTCATTTATTGAAAAATGCCATGTGCAACAGGGAATGGCTGAGAGAAATCTCAGAGCACATTGATGTCATTTGTAATCATATGAAACACTCAATTTTTCTGGGATTTGCAATCTGTAATAACCTGCTAGAGAAATCTGGAATCTGGATTTTTGATTGGTTGCTTAAGAATTGCGACTAAAATACAATGAAGTGCCGCTAATGATTGTCTTACAAATGTTCATATTGCATAGTCATATAATGCTTCCTTGCTACTTGCTTGGGTGTTTTGATATGTTGCGCATTGTGCACACATTACTATTGAGTCTGCAAATCAGGCATTATGCATGCTTTAAAGAAGTTCTGTCTGTTTACATACAGGCAAACAAGTATTTGCAGCCACAGCCATAAATATAGGCCACCATGCATAATGAAGGTCATTGTTTTATAAACCTATTATTTAGAACAAAATAACCTCCAAAGAAAGGCCACATGTCAATTTAAGGGCACATTTGGTCTTCCCAAAGGGTGGCCTTTGTTGACAGGTTTGACTGTACTGTAGATTCAGTGAATTCTTTCATCATTATTTTCATGGAAAGAAAGGATATTTACTCCATGGTTGAATATGGAGAGTTGACTCATAGTAATCTGGTAATTTTGTAATTGGTGATTGCACACTTAGCTTAGTATTTTCTGGATAGGCTCTTGGGAAAACCTTGGTGTTTCTGAATGGTCATTTATTATTGATAATAGATCATACAGTATACAATTATCTCTCAAAACTATCATGACCCTTTGTAGCAAAATGTGGGCAAATTTTCTTCCAGAAATTCTATTTTATCTTCATGATTATCTAGGGATCTCAGGGTGAAAATTATTACCCAAAACAGACACAACCATGTTGGCAATTTCACGATAGTTAAACTCAACCAAGTATGAATCATGATCTTCGAGCAGCGTTTCGATGAATTCAACTTAAAATATGTGAAATTTTAGTAATCTTAATAATTATGGAGGTTCATTTTGCATGTTTTTTTCCAAGCAGCGTGGAATTGCTAGAATTTGCTATTTAGTCGATTACATGCTGTCTAATAATCTTAGATTAATTTTCTCAATTACGCTAGAATCTGATGTCAGAAAATATCAATCATTTAAAATTATAAAAAAGTTTTCAGCAAATGAATTTCCTCTTTCAGTCTCAGAACAGTTATTAAGTTAAGCCCTTAAATGGAGTTAAAAACATTGGTTGCAGTTTCAATGCTGAAAGATACATTTCTATGTTCATCAGTTGATGTAAGTGTGATGACAAGATGTCTATTGCTCCTTTATCAAATTCAATGACTCAGTTTAATATAGTTAGTATGTGTTTTATTTAATCTGATACCTTTCCTATGGCATTTACAAGTTCTATTTGTACATATCTCATTACTGCCAACTTATATATTCACATCTAATAGATCTATAGAAAATTAATAGTTTTTCCTATTTTATCTTTTGACGAATCTGTTTTTATGCCCTCTGTGGCTCAGATTTCACCTTTATATGATCTGGAGATGTGCTTGATTCTTGGTTCAGGTAAAAAATCAATGTAAGGAATATGTTCTGTAATAGTGGTTGCTTGATTAGAATGGTGACAGAAGACACTTGATTGTAGCAAATGTATTGACAGAACTGTGAAGATGTTCATAAAAATGTCTCACATATTGGCATAGAACATAATGATGGCTTTATTTCTGTAAATGGTTTATAGATTCGCCCACTTAAGTATATTTTAACATCGATTTTCTGCATAGAAATCCAATTAATGATCTACAAAATAGCTGTACATGATACAGTCTGTACAAATGGTTTGGAAATATGGTTTGTTTTCTGTTTGTTATGCTTCCGAAGAGGATTAAAATGACAAAGCATAAGGAATAAGATAATGGCTTCAGTTGATATGATTCCATACTGAAAATGTCATCACTAACACACACACTTCCAGTGTTACAATAATTATAAGGATTGCCATTTCATTTGAATGAAACTTTGTATTAAGTCTTGTTGAAATCTACCAGATATATTACTTATTGTAACCTGTTATGGCCTCATGTTTCTATCAGAATAGACTGGTATACCATTAATGGTTTGCTTTAGAGCGGTCCAGTCTACCTAATGGACAATTTCCGGGCTTTAACAGGCCAATTTATCGCCTGACATTTACATTTCATTTGGCGGTTTGTGACAGACCGTAATTTAAGGACAAGATTTTCTTCTCTTGGAGGATAAACTGGTGAAGAGTTTTATTACTATTGCAATTGATGTAACAACCAATTTGGTACGAACTGTCTGCTGTGCAATGAACATTATTATGCCATTGATTGCTCATGTTGATCTTGTGACATTATAGAAGAAGACTCGTTTGCTAACATCTTCGGGTTGTGGCTGGGGTCCAGTGGTAAGAGCCCTGGACTTTTAACCTGGCAATTTGGGTTTGAATTGTTTGAATACCTGTCGCAGAAAGTCATACTCTACTATGAAAATTTGACAAAAATTGTTGATTATCCTTCATATGTTCATATGTTGCCGGCTCCTTGTGGAATGGCAGTCAGGAAACTTGTTAGGGGGATCGGTTATTGTATATAAATGCAATATCATTGAAAAATGGCTTTAAACTCACAGAAAACGAAACTGCTAATATTGTCGGGTTTTTCCTCAAATTGTGTTGTGATTTTTTCTTGTTGAATTAATATGTGCAATGATTTATATAAGAGTCATCTCCCATGTGTCCATCATTTAGCAGCCAACTTGCATGAATTGATTATTCAAAATGGTTAATAAATACAACATTGCATGAATAGGAAATGAATACTAAATGCATGGATGCTTTGATAAACAAATAATGATACAAATACTACAAGCTTTCAGTTCACTGTTGTTGCATACAAATAGGAACATTGACTGACCAAGATTGTCTGGATAACACTTGAGTAATATTGACCACTAATTTGACCTCAGATTTGTCCTTAGATGGCCATGGGTCAGTTTAGGACACTGAGCTGGGTGAAGATGATGTTAATTAAATTTCACTCTCATGATTATTGGTTAGGGATAAATAGGATGTTATTCTGATATAGTTTAAGTGTAAAATGTGGTTCTTCTTATACTATTACCTTCAAATTATTGAGATATATTGGTCATCATGCCTCGTTTCAACCCCTGTATGAACTCTGTTGTTAAATTAAAGGGATATTCTATTACTTACAACCACCTGGTCCAATCCCAGCTTGACATCTTATATAATTAGGTCTGGTATGTTATATATATACAGTGCAACCTCTCCAAAGCAACATCCTTTGAGAGTAGCAAAATTATGTGTTGTTGTGAGGTTGTTGCTCTAGAGAGATTAAATTAAGAGTTAAATTGTGCTTTGTGAAAAAATCATGCAGTTTTTTAAGAGAGATTTTTGCTCAAGAGAGAGCCACCCCGGAGAGGTTAAATTGCACTGTACAATGTATACTAGTGTGTTACCTATAGGTTGTGACTGTATTTGCTGATGTTTTATTTAGTTCTGAGTAATTATTGCTGAGTTAAACAGTTGTATCTAGGATATGGCATTACACAAGAGATAACAGTAATTTGTGTCACTGACAGCTCTTTGTTTGTACTTCTTCTGGTAGATCAATATCTTTGTTCAATCCTTAAATTGGATTATAATTACAAATGGCATTATGTTTGTCCTTTTGGTATTTTCTTTGTGAGCACTTTCTGTCATTATTGACTTACCACATTCACCTTTCTATTGTGCATTCTGTGTGTCTATCACATCATTGCCGAAATGTTGACTTTCCACATTTTTCTACCCTTGTTACATCACTGTACAGTCACCATATAATGTACGATATGCGAGATATTACGGGGGAACAAGGAAATAATTAGTCTCTTCTGTTAATTCATCCTAGCACTGTCACAATCATCATGTAGAGCGCATCATATGCAATGTTGCCTCATGGTTTCAGTGTTGCTTTTGGTTGATCCAATTATACGCCAGAGCACTCAGGTACACACATGAGCATTCAGGCATGGTTGAAACGAGGAATGGTTGAAATCTCTTTCAGTTTAACTGAGAAGTCATATTGCTCAGCTAGTACCTGAAAGTCATTTGTGAATTCAGTTTCATGGATTTCAAAAAAGAAAACTTGACATGTTGTTGTCAAATATCTCATGAAATGTAGTCTTTAAAATGAAATTTGTAAGTTTTGCTCATGAGCACGATTTTGGTGTTTTTAGTTATGGTTGGTCATTTGGAGCTGCTCTTATTTGAAAAATGCAGAAACTACCTGATAATTCTGGACTTTTTGTAAATACAAACTTCACAGATTTGCATGGTTTTAAAAAGGTTTGGTCTGCTAAAATGTGCTCCATGTGTAAGATTCAGAGATCTATGGATTGATTTCTAGATACCCAGATTAGCTGTTACTTGTCTGGTACAATATTTCAGTAATCAGTATATAGTGTATGAAGTCACTAATGATTGCTTGCCCTTCAGTCGACCTTGAATAGTTAATATTGATGGATGAGGCTTTCATAATGAACCTAGAAGGATAATGATAGGATGTGGTGATCTTTAATGATGGGCTTATCATATCTGCACTTGCATGGTATTTATACTAATTAGACCTTCCTCTATAACATCATGTGGTCCTATTTATAGGTGTTTGACCTTGGTTACATTTAGAAAGCCTTACTTTAAGGTCAAGGAAATACTGCAGCCAATGGGTAACATTATTTAATTGGTCATTCGGAATGTCTAGCTGATTCTGTTCTTCCATCTAACCTTGGATATACTTTGATAGTTTGATATGTCTGTGCCATACATCTCAGAGGCTGCTTCTGATATAAGCTAAGGCAATATCACCATTTTTTAAAGTGACAGTCTGTCAGACTTGTCCAGCATTTCCATTGCAGAATTCGAGGGTTCAACGCAACAGTGTCGTAACTCATATTGAAATAAGAACAAGTTACGACAGTGTTGCGCTAAGCCCTCGAATTGTCCTGTAAGCAGTATAATATTTTATATTTATTTACATTTTAGTGAATTATGGGACATAATCACAGGGAGAATGTTCTGGACATTGTTGTTGATGTTTTGCTTCATTTGTTGCTTAGGTAGGGTGCGACTTTTTTCTATAGTCCACACTGTGGCTATAGTCCAAGGCATACACCACTAAAATCACTCTCAAACTAAAACAAATTTAGTGGTGTAGGCCTGGACTATAGCCGCCGGAACTATAGAAAAGAGTGTTTTCTGCTTAGGTATTCCTTAAAAAAATGTTGGTTCACTGTTGCGTGACCAAAACTCTTAATAATGGGTAGGTTGGGTTACAGTCGAACAGTCACGTGTTAGTGGTCACCTCCAAATAAGGGCCGTCCTGTGTGAATAAAGGTCATTCTTTTAAAAACTGTCACTGATTATTAAGAATAAAATAACCTCTGAATAAATACCACCTGTCAATAAAGGCCACAATATGTCTTTCTCAGTGGCGGCCTTTGTTCACAGGTTTGACAGTATAGTTTGGCATTTTTGGGTGACATTGTAAAACTTGTATCAAAAACAAACATCTGCAATAAAATTGTCATAGTCGATGAAAAACTTTGGAGTTGCAGATTTTGAATCAGTCTTGAAACTGTGATTGAGCAGTTTTTTAGAGATTACCTTATGTGCTTCACACTTAGTAAGTTAAGATTAAAATTATAAAAGCTTGTGTGTTGTTTGAGTGTTCTCGGAGTGTTCTCTCTTGTGTCTGCTAAATATCTTTCACAAGATATTGATGCATTTTTAAGCAGAAATGATGTTACAATAATCCCTGATGAGTTGTATTTCAAGTGAACATTATAAGGATTAATTCTCTAAAATGTGTCAATTATCTATTTAATGCAAACTTTGAAACATTATCTCCTCTTACACATTAAAAGCTTTATTTAGAATGCATTAGATAGAAATTTTGTGACAAGTCATATATATTTCCTGGTGGTTGGTTTTGTCTTAATTTTAAAGCAGAGTGAGTTTATGTGCTAAAATTCAGAATGCATGCATTTATATGAAACATATCAAATTTTGTTTATGTGTTAATACTGTAGATAATTGAGTACCTACTATATTGTCTGTTTCCAATACTTAATCATCTATGTAAACATATTCGCTTCACAACAACATTGTTATATATCAATGTACAGTTATTTAAGGATTAAATTGATGTCTGGATTTGCCTTTTCTGGTGTTATACTCACACACATTGCTTATTGCTGGTAATAAACTAATAGCTTGCTGGTGTATTGCTGACTAACAGTGCTGGCTCCTTACAAACAGTGCTCAGGTTCCTTGTGGGCACTCATTACTGGTTCCTTGTTAACATATAGTGCAGGTTCCTTGCTGAGACTCATTACTGGTTCCTAGTGTATTGATTGTTCCTTACTGACACACATTGTTGGTTCCATGTTGGCATACAGTGCTGGATCTTGTTGACATATAATACTGGCTCCCTGCTGACACACATTGCTGGTTCCTTATTGACACACATTGCTGGTTCCTTATTGACACACATTGCTGGTTCCTTGTTGACACACATTGCTTGTTCCTTGTTGACACACATTGCTTGTTCCTTGTTGACATTCAGCACTGGTTCCTTATTGACACACATTGCTGGTTCCTTGTTGACACACATTGCTTGTTCCTTATTGACACACATTGCTGGTTCCTTATTGACACACATTGCTGGTTCCTTATTGACACACATTGCTGGTTCCTTGTTGACACACATTGCTTGTTCCTTGTTGACATTCAGCACTGGTTCCTTGCTGGCACATGATTTTGGTTCCTTGTATTACTGGTTTCGTGGTGATAATCATTCCTGGTTTGTTGCTTTTATATTCCTTATACATTGCTTACCTTTTGCCTGAATCATTTTGAATTCCATTAGCTGGCATGCGCTAGGTTAGTTCCTTGTTGACATTGCATTGTCCTTAACAGTTCCTCACTTGGTTGTATTGGTCTGTTAGACTCCAACTGTTCATGTATTGACCCAGCTGGTTAGATAAGTGCATGGCCTTGACAGTTCCAATCTGATTGGAGTAAGATTTTCCAGTTCCACAGAATGACTTAAATTGGCCATACATTTCCTTGGTTGTATTGTAATCAATCTTAATGCCTTTAAATTGAGCAACAATTCATTTCTATTTGGACATAATGTTATCAAATATTTAGTAGAATTATATCTAATTAAAAACAGATTATGCTTCGATTCCATGAAAGAATATCTCAGACAGCAATGGATGGCGACTGATAGGCTCCTGGTTAGATAGATAAAATATATCTGTGGGCAATGGTTGGCTACAGATCAATGTTGTCATTCTCTTAGATCGGTGTGTGTAATTGGAGGAAATGTTAATTTGAACTTTTTTTGTTACCGGAATTATACCATTGATTAAACAGGAGAAATTGTCACAGATTGCAATGTTAAAATGATGGGAATTTGTTTCCTGTGAAAGTTGATCAATATTTCGTCTTCCAGCTTCAACAATTCTTTATTCTTCATTAAACAGATTTTCGTCAACTGTAGCTTGTCGTGATTCAAATTAATGTAAAATGTAATAAAAATGTAACAACCCATTAAAAATTTTAACAACGCATTAAATATGCAATTTTCTAATTCATCAATTTGTATCATATAATTTTCAGATAATGTTTTAATGGGAAGTTTAATTCTTCAATCTTGTGAAATTTTGCTCCAGGGTTCCGTCTTCATTAACTGCGTGAAATTACTTTAAAAAATTAAGCTTTTGCTAAAATTCTGTTTGAAAATGGCTGCACTTGTACCAATGCTGTTTGATCTATTCTGAAGAATTACATCAGTATGTAAGCTATATAATAGATGATTTTTTTTATAAATCAGATGGAGGGGGGGGGGGGGGGGGGGCTGAAAGTTGGTCCTTAATTAATTATTTCTTTCAATTAGTAAATTAGTCTGTATAATCATGTGTAGGTACATTTTTCTGTATTGGAAATAATCTTTTAATGTTGCAAGCGTAACAAATCTATGTTTTTTATGATTTTAGCTTCCACTTCAAGGAAAACATGTGCTTGCCAGATTGAGGCTATGGCAAGCTCCCATCTGATTAGTGTATTGTCATTTTTTTTCATACATATGATTTTACTTTGTTATAAAAAACAAACTCTCTTTGTAGGACAGAATTCACGATGTACATGTATATCATTATGTGTAATGCTTGAGATCTGATACATAGACTTGTTAAATGTACAAACCTGTGAACAAAGGCCACCCTTGGGAAAGACAAAATATGGTCTTAATTGACAGGTGACCTTTATTCAGAGGTCATTTTGTTCTATATAGCCGATGATGGTTTTTCAATGAATGACAATTTAAATTCACAGGGTAGCCTTTATTTGATGGTGGCCATTAACTCAGGTTTCACTATACATGCACTCACAAAGATATTAATTGTATTTAAATTCTGTATTTGAGTTATTGGCATCTGTGTTTGAGTAAAGTGTTAATCATTAAATTTGACCAGTCATAGAGCTGTTTGTAGAAAATTAGAGATAACTCAATATTTGAGGTATCATAAGGCCATCCTTACCAAAATACCAGTAGTCAACCTTAGATAATTGAACCTCAGATCAGATTTTTTTTGGAAAAAAAAGTTTTTACACAAGAGGCCAAAAAGTTTGGGAGGGTCGGTTTTGGTGAGTGGGTACAGCATTTAACCTCAAACATGATTTTGGAGGACAAACTCAGTGTTGAATGTTTGAATTGAAGGTCATTCTTTCTGATTCTGTGTGTTGAGGCATTGTAAAGAAATAATCTGAAATCTGCCAAGATTTCTACTGTCTATTGTCTGATGTATAATTCAACATCTGGATTTTTTATGGACTTGCTTATCATGGAGATTATGTAAAAGGTGTAAAAATATTGTTCTTGGCTTTCATATAATGTCTGGATGCACATATTTCCTATTAAACTGATTGTGTTAATGCCACCATCATAGAAAGTCAGATTCAACTTCAATAAATATCTTCCATCATCTAAATCAAGAGTTAAGAAGTGTAATGGTGGGGATTTATACAAAACAATTGATGATATGTCTTTATGTTTGTCTTACATCTTTAAGAAATATGTGACATTTCAGTTTTCAGTCTTCTCAGTAAATTGCTATAACTAGTGATTTTTTATTGTTTAAATCATGATTTAGTAAAAATTAAAGTACCGACCATGTGTTAGAATGTCTGGTTGCTATGGAAACCAAAATATAGGCCTGTAACAATGGTGATTTTTTTTCTAACACAGCATTATTGTTTTGTTCTGCAACTTTATTTATTTGATTAGTTTATGTATGCTTAAAAGTGATAGGTTGCGAAAAAATGGGCGAGTTGGAACGAAAAAGTTTCTTGCTGTAAATCTTTGTACGCAGGTGTTTTATAGCTGTTGTAATTGTTGGTGTATTCTTTAGATTGGTAAAGAATGCATCTTTGGTAATTAATGACAACATTTTGTAACAAAAAGTTACATTTTCTGTGTGAAAATGCGCTTGCTAGACATTATGGTGATAAATTTGTTGAAATAAATCTCATCATACTGTGCTCTTCTAAGACTGTACTGATATCTGACTGCAACATCTATTGTGATACTTTTTCTCTTGTCTTCTACGATTAGGAAGTCATTTTCTTTTCTGTTTTGTGAAATATTACTCAAGATACTTCTGTTTCGCAAAAAGTGTGAATTCTTATGAATTGTTTATATTGATCGCACATGAAGAAGCCGTTATATTCAATGTACAATTTAGAGATAAATTTTCCTCTTCCAGTTAATGTTTTCTCTTTAAAATTCCCATATGAGGCATTTTAATGATGTTATAAATGTTTAAATATACTGAAAACCCATTATTTATAATATACAGAAATATATGGGTTTCAAATACTCATTCCTCATTTAAAAGAGTTACTTCCCTTAATAAGTTTATAAACCATAGCATTATATTGCATATTAGAATTCATCCTGGTGATTGTTCTTAAAGGACACATGTAGGAGAGAAGTCATGTGGCTTTTTTGTGTAGTTGGCCTTTTTTCTGAGGTTTCTTTGGTCTCTTGTGTCAATGAATACCTGCTAAGGAGAGGACATCATTCACATGGTGGCCTTTGTTCAGGGGTGGTCAGTAATTCAGATCTGACTGTTTATGGTTTGGAAATTGACACTTAAGAGACTGCGCTGAAGTGTCATTGATTTGTAAACTTTGTGTTCCCCGCCACAAAAGAAGCAGAGACTTCGGTTAAAGCCTCTGCTTTAATCGTACTTCAGAAGTACTTCATTAGCGCTGCAAAATTTAAAGACCCGCTTCATCTGAAGTCCAGGGGACTTCTTTCATACTTCTTGATATGCTTCAGATGAAGTCCCCTGCTCCACCGAAGCGCACGGGGACTTCAGAAGTACTTCATAGACTTTAGGATGGATTGATTTAATCTTATTCTTATAAGGAGGGGCTTCATAAGCGCTTCAGTATATTTAAAGGAATGGTGATGTTTGATGACATCACAGGTCACATGGTGTAAATTCAAAAAATGGCTGACTGTTATAATAAGAAAAAGTGCGCCAATAATGAAAATGGAAAAACTGCTAAAACTATGATGTTAATACACTGGTAAGTGTACTGGTTTTTAAGTTCTTGTATAGATAATTGTTTTACACCAGCAGAAAACCTAACATGACAGTTTCATATATATTTAGAGACAATTATGATAAAACCAAGTGGGTGGGGTGTGATGAAACACTTGAGAGGCTGCAATTTGACTGTGTTGTAGTTAACATAATTAATCCCCATCTTATAATGTGATCAAACTGCTATTATTGTTAAGTTAAGTTTTCCAAGTATAATTAAATTATTTAAGGAAAGACTGGCTCTGCATGTCTGAAAAACTTCTGAATATTTTTCTGAATATAGTGAACTCAATGTACAATATCTAAGTATTATTTTTGAGTGTTGTCTCAGAAATGTCTGAATCATATCTGAATACTTTTTCTGATTACTGTCTGATGATGCAGACATGGCATATCAGGCATTTCATGATTTAGCATCATGCATGCCATGGTATGAACAAAATTTCAAACAGGGACTTCAAATAAGTAGGCGCTTCAATGACGCTTCTTAGAGGTGCTTCAGACGCGCTTCTGTTTGTACTTCAAAGGCGCTTCTGACAAGGGACTTCAAATGCGCTTCAACCTAATTTGCATACTGAAGCACATCTGAAGCGCTAATTAACATAATTGGGACGGGACTTCAAATACGCTTCTCCATTACTTTCATATATGTAATTTTATCTGTATCTGTGAAGTTCTCTTGAAGCAGGAGACTTTAAAAGTACTTCTTTGATACTCCTGGGGGAAGCTTCATTTGTACTTCAGATATGCTTCAGATGTGCTTCTTTTGTGGCGGGGTTGGTATGAATTGATAGTCAATACATTTGATGCGTGACATTCTTGCGGGAACAGTTGTTAGTACAAGATATTTGTCCAGTATTGTTTTGCAGTTTAGTAAACACGAACTGATATATGATAAATAGTAATATACCTGTCACTTTGTATATTTTCAATTTATGCAAATATTGGTAAAAAACTTGGTCTTGTCATGGGATACTCTTCAAATATTTTCTTATCCATGCGAAATATTCAACCCCTTGAATTTGTTTAATTATAATTCTGTTCTGTTTATATAGATCCCGTAAGCTTTTGATGGATAAGGCCGGACTCATTTTTTGATAAAATGATTATTTTGACTTTTATTGCTACGGTTATTTTCTGTTTACATTAATTCTGGCAAATTGTTTAAAACATCTCTTGATCGTTACATACTTAACGTATTTCTGTTTTCTTATGTGTGACTAATGATTGAAGTGTTATGTATAGTATTTAGATACGTAATCTTAGAATATTTTATCAATGATTGGTTCCTTGATAGGAATAAATAATCTTGGTGCCGAAATTTTCAGCAGTTTTTTTGCTCATAATTCTGTCATTTAGTTATCTCCCCTGTCCTGGTGAATTCACTGATTGTATTTTGTATGCACCATCTGTTTCTTGGTATGCCTCAAAGTAAATACTGCACTTCCTGAATAATTTGTTTAATTGCTGTTGTCGTTAAGTTTAAGCTTTTTAGTAATGAGCTGTAAACCATTTTTTGGTGACTTGTGAGGATTAACATTATCCTAACCCAGTGGTTCATGAACAGTTCATGAACATAGCTTAAGAACAGTTCAGATAAAAAAGTTCATGAAATTAAATCAAGCTTATTAATAGTTCATGATGTATGTTCGTGATACATACTCATGTATAATATGTTCAATCATTAATTATGTTCATGATTTGCATTATAGATAGGTGGCATTACAGTCTAACATGAGAAAATAAGATAAAATATTACCTTTATTGACAGGTGGCCTTTATTCAGAGGTCATTTTGTTGTAGAAAATCATTGAAGATTTTTTAAAAGAATGACCTTTATTCACAGGGTGACCTTTATTCTGAGATGGCTGTTAATACAGGTTTGACTATGATTATCTGTTACATTTTGTTGGTCTTCTTTTCTGAAGAGTTTCAGAAATAATTCCTAAACAATGCGAGTTGCTTGAAGGTTGTAATCAGATTGTATGTACGTGAAGATTGAATACTTCATTGTAATAATAGAAAATATTGTTTTTCCATTTTATCTGGATGAAATACAATTAATGAAGGATGTATTTCTTTGGCATCCACACAATCTGAACTTAATGCTGTATATTGCCGAAACTCCTGACAGCACAAGCAGCGGCGAGGATGTCAAATTACAGCCAATCAGTAGTAAATCAGGCATAAATAGGAACATAGGCACCTGTTTTCACGTATTTCGTATAAATTTGTCATTTAATAGACAGAAATCTAAAAAAGCATATCTTTAAAGTTTTGTAGCTATCATCAGTTACTGTTCCATGTTGGAGAAGTCATGGTTACATGTCTTCTGATCAGCATAACATCATTCTCTGACTTTCTTATTTGTTACTTGTTCAATAATAAGTATTATTTCTTTACTATTAGATTAGCCTTATCTGTTTCCAAGAGAAATCCATTTAATGCTTACAATTTAATATATACATGGAATATATGGAGAAAAGCACAGATTTATTGTTATAAATATGTATTTTGTACAAATGAAGCCCTGTATTAATGGATCTTGAAAGACAATGACTAGTGGCTTTGCCAGACAGGTTTTTATTGATATCTTTATTGAAAAGAGATCCTTATGCCCTTTTGTAAGCTGCCCTCATTTAGTTTCATTTTTTCTCGTTTTAGTGGATTTAACCCCATTTTTAAAAAAATGTTTCATTTATATAAGGCAGAGGGTTAACTTAAACAAGTTTTACTGGACTGTATTCTAACCAGTACTAACCAGTACTAACTTAAACTTCCACAAGGAGCAGGTAACTACTCCAAACATGGAAGAAAATCAACATTGTTGCCAACACAAATTCACTGTGTTCCAAGTCCAGTGCTCTATAACCTGACTTTACCACGGTCGAGGCCTCCCAACTTACTGCAAGTTTAATCCTACTATAGACTTTTATTGGAAAGAATTAGGTATTCCGACACAAAATTCACAAGCGATGATTGTTTATATTGTTTATGTTGAGTTTTAAGCCCCTTTTCAACAGTCAGAGTCATATGAGGCGGACGGTGTTTACCTAACCATCGTTCCTTGGAAGAACCAGTACTAGACCCCCATCCTCCATAAGCAAATGTCTACTTTCTCACATAAAGATACATCATCATATCAGTAGCTGGGCTCAAACCCACGACCCTCTATCAGTGAGAGGATGCAGTGATTTGAAGTCAGCGACCTTAACCACTCGACCATGGTGGCGGGTTCAGAATCTTTCTTTTGAAAAAAAAAGATTTGTGAAAATATTTTATTATGTTTACCCATCCCCCTGGGTCACAGCCTTTTAATTAAACCAATGAAGTCCCTTATTGAGTTAATCCCTCGATATGTTGCTATTAGATACCTGTGTCAAATTCTGAATGACATCTTATTGTAGATGGTCTCTTTGTTTGGTTTTAAGTCCATGGATTGACTTTCAACACATTGAAACTACTTCAATCCAAAGAAAGTGTCGTATTTCTACCAAGTTCAAACTTTGGTGCATAATTACAAGAATTATGTCCCCTTGTGCTATTGAAAACATGTCACTATTATTTTTCATCGCAATTTGAAACTGTTGTTGAATTGTACCAGACAGCTTTTGAGGCTTTTCACAATGTCGAGCTTTGAATGTATCAAATGACTGCTATAAAACCAACATCTATTTAGTATTGTAAATAAATGTAGAGGAGAAATTTTATTTCATTCATTAGAAGGTATGTAAGTATGACAGGTTTCCGCTGTATATTGAAATGAAATGTCGTTGAAAAACAGTGTTTAACCCTCTGAAACAAAAACGGCAGATTTAATATTTTCTCTTCAAGCCTGTCCCCTAAAAAGTGTACAGTAGCATGAAGTCGACATTATTCTACAATTCTATGTTCAAATTCTATCCAATACCTCATCTATCTATGATCTATCCACTCAGTACTTGAAGCCAACTATAATGTATAATTTATTCATAATAATACAAGATTAAAGAGTAATTGTAATGTCATTTACCTAAGACTCTATTAGTTGTTTCTGGCCTGCTGCTATGAAACTAGAATCAAGATTTTATTTTAATACATGAAACTCACATTGATGCATGAATAATCTATTTGCAATAACTTGTGCTCCTATATAAATAAATTTACGAATAAATCTCTCATCTCAGCATTTCTGTGTTTTTTCACCCTATAAATTTGTAATTAAGTTGTAACTGTCTTTCATTAATTTATTCAGCAAATTTCAATTTAATTATTTGTATTTGTTGAGTGAATGGGACTTTGCCCTAAAAACCCATTTGTTTAATTGAAAATCCCTCGCATAATTTGTGAAACTAATCAAGAGTGTGTAATGATTAGAATTGGTTATATTTTGCACTTTCTAATTCATTCCTCTATTAGTTAAATGATTATTGCATTCATTATCTGTGTTTATATATGAGTATTCCTATCTAACCCCAGTCTGAGTAGGACGTCTGCCAGCTACTTAGGGAGAGAGGGGCGTTCAGGCATTTTTTTTTTATAGACACAAAGGTGACTGCCTTCTACTCCTTTGATATGCCATGGCACCTACTAGTTTTGTGCCATGTACGATTTTCAAAAATGAAACATGCAACAAAGATGTTTCAGTTGAATTTTATATAAAGGTTTAAAATGGCGATTTTTCATGTATCATAAGCTTGGTTAATCAATCAATAGGGCACGATTAATAAGAATATTTCCACAAACTTGTCAGTCCTAATCCTTGGTTCATCTGCCAGGTGGAAAATGTGTTTGTCTATGGCAGAATTCTGCTCTATTCAGACATTTCTATCCAGCTGAGTGACTTAATTTCTACTATGGTACGAATGTATCCCCCCACCCTAGGAATGAGCAATTCTATTTGTTGTTACAGGCAACAGTTCACAAATGAAGCTAATGAACAGAGTGACATTTGGTAGAATTTTTGTATCTTCCTGGCTGTCAGATTTTAGTGTAATCACACCCATTAAATTGTTTACTAAATAGCTAAAATTGCCCCTTAAATGATTGACCTTTGCCCCTGGAAGGTGTTGAAAAAGTTCTCTGAGACAGAAGCCAGGGATTAAATGTCAGAGGTTGAACAGTTTAGATTGTAAGTTTTCGTTTGGCATGTGTTTTTGCTTGAAGAAATTCCTGTCTATTCCATTAATTAATTAAATCCCTCCAGAACACTCCGATCAAACACGGAACTGCCAGGACACATCCCCTCTGAATCTTTTGTGTATTGAAAATTGGTACAGCATTCATTTGATTACGGGTTGTTTCATCTTCTACTATTTACTTATCAAAATATCACTTGTACTGGGTTCGAGGTTATATAACTTGAGATCGGTCTCCGAGCTCAAATCTCATATCTTGTCTTTTAAAATTTCTAAGTTAATTATGATCAGACATTAATGATATTATTGATACATTAATCTGTCAGTATATTGGATCTGAACATATATTTAAACATTTATATAAATCAGTTCTAACTTTTGAACCTGAAGGAGTAGCATGGAGATTGAGCTAAGACTGCTCTCAAGCTGTGGAGACAGACTTCTGGTTATGCCCTGGTGCAATATTAAGAAGTAAGCAATATTCTGTAATTCTGCTCTCTTACACTTGGACATTTGTGTCAAATCACTCTATTATGAGGAGTTATGACCTATAATTGTCATCATTAGACTTTTATTACCATCTACAGAAGCCAGAACATATCAAAACTATCATAATCTTGTTTACTATGGTCATCTTTGAATGGTAAGGATGACTCATTCTAATATATAAGTCCATTAAAATCAATGGCTTTATTTTAATCAGGTATGTGTAATTTAATTGAATGAAGAAATTGTCATTGATAGATTAATTTAATTTTATGTGCTTGCGAATTTATAGGTCATGAAATATCAAGGCAAGATACCCATAGTCATGATAGAGCACCTGACTTGTTAAAATTCACATTCATGTTACATCATTCTTTTAAGTTAATTTCATGTCTCCTAGATTGTCAGAAGACGTATAAACAATGTAAAGAAAGATGTTTACCTTAAAGTTGCATAAGGGTTTTAAATATAGAAATTTGGCCAGCTTGACATCAGATCTTTATACTTCATTTTTTCCATTAATTGCAACGATTTTCCCATCTTTGTAATATTAAGATGTTGATAGTTATACTTAAGTGTATGGTCAAGCGTTCCATAAGACTCAAGTTTGTACAGCATAATGCTTGGTGTTTTGAGCCGATTGGTAACCCTCTTGTGGTGGCTTTTCTTTACCCTGTGTAAATAATGTCTCCAGTCATCCGGTATGAGCCTCTTGAGGTGACTTCTTCCTTGTGTGTAAACAGTCCAAATCATCAGTTGTCTAATTATGTTGTGGTGATGTTTTTTTCTGTCTTTACTCCTTTCATGAGAGTCTTAGAATAAGCCGTCCAAAGAACACTGCAAACTGCTGTTCATACAACAGATGAAAGGTAATTGAACACCTTGAGTTTGAAGTATATATCAATTAGCTGCGGGTATGACAGTTTCAAGTGGTAAAGACTGATTCAAGAATGGTTTGGTATTTGTTAAAACACCAGTCAGATGAGGGTGTCTATTGCAATTTGATATGATGGATATATGCCTTTAGGTGACATTTATCTATCACCTGTTTTCTGTTCAATAATAGCAATGTGAAATTTGATTATTTTTGTTAGTTCGAGCACTACTAATTTTCCGATGTCGGCCATTAGTTTATTCCTCGTTTGATTGATTAAGGGGCGGAATAGTATTGTCCAGTAGTGAGAAATAGCGTGAAATAGCGGTCCCTTTTGGCATTGTATTCATGGTAACATCCATTGATTAAAAATGCATGACTTTGTTATGGCTTTTAATAAAAGTGTGAATGTACTAAAGACTCCTACGGTTCTACAGGCTCCATAGCTGACAAGCACGACATGGGGTACCCACTATTGGGTATCGAATTCCTCCAATTTTAACAGCTCCTGTTTTGATAGATTTAGGTATTCCTCTGGGATTAGGTCAAGTGTGAGTTGTAAAAATGTTTATTGCAGTATTAACAAAGAACTTGTCAGGACCAGAGATGATACAAAATGCCTAGGGATGTTATACTAAGTTACATTCTATCACTGTTTCTCATTGTCTCTGTTAATGTCTGTTACCATTCCTTTGTTTTGTTTTTCTACTGAGGTTAGATACTGGCACAGTGATGAAGATAATACCTTAATTAAAGTTGATGACAACAACTGTAGGGGTGAAAGTTTTCCAGAATATGCTGAAATTTCCAGGTTTTTTTTCACAGGTCCAGGCCATACTAGTTTTTACTGCATTATTAATGTTTCCGCTGCACCAAGGTTATGATTTCCCATTTTTTGAAAATTTTCACTGATGCTGATGATGTTGATACTGTTGTCACTGATGCTGCTGATGTTGAAAATGTAGTTGCTGATGCTGAAGATGTTGAAAATGTAGCCACTGATGCTGATGTTGTTAATGTAGTCACTGATGATGTTGAGGTTGATCATGTAACCAATGATGCTGATGTTGATAATGTAGTCAATGATGCTGATGATGTTGATGATGTAGTTGCTGATGCTGAAGATGTTGAAAATGTAGCCACTGATGCTGATGTTGTTAATGTAGTCACTGATGATGTTGAGGTTGATCATGTAACCAATGATGCTGATGTTGATAATGTAGTCAATGATGCTGATGATGTTGAAAATGTAGCCACTGATGCTGATTATGTTGATAATATAGTCACTGATGCTGATGAGGTTGATCATGTAACCAATGATGATGAGGTTGATCATGTAACCAATGATGATGATGTTGATCATGTAACCAATGGTGCTGATGTTGATAATGTAGTCAATGATGCTGATGAGGTTGATTGTGTAACCGATGCTGATGATGTTGATAATCAGAATAATGATGATAATGATTATGATGATTGTCAGTATAGTTTTTTAAAGTAAATTGATAACATTATTAGAACAATTTTACACAAGTCTGCCCTTGCATAATTTTCACATTCTGTACATTTTCATGTTCATCTAGTTATTAAAAATGGCAGTGAAGATCTCTCTTATGAAGCCAATCATTTCATTTTTTCTTTACATTTGATAGCCAGACAATCTATAAAAAACCTGGTCTTATTCATTAGAAATCTAAAGGCCGTCCATTTCTTCTTACTATACATCATTATATCCATTACATTCTGTAGCACGATTTTACCCAGTAATTCATATTTCTTAACATACTCTCTCACTAGTTAGCAAAAATATAAGCGAAAATGAATTTCATTTTTTTCTCTCTCAAACTTTGCTAACAAGAATTGATGACGATTTTTATTAGTGTACACCTGTTCCTAGGCAACAACAATTAATTTATATCATACTTGTCACTAGATTTTATACAATGTGAATATAGCATTAATCTTAAAACCAATTCTCAGTAAATTATGCTTGACAATGATATTTATATTATCTATGTTTATCTATTCCTTATCCATATGATTTGGACATCATAATATTTAACCAGCTACTCATGAATACCCCCCCCCCCCCTTTCTTCTTGCTATCTCAATTCTACGTTACTACACCAGTCGTCCACTGGTTAGTCGAGATTGACTGGTTCACTGTTTATAGTGGTAGCGAAACAGTTTGTATTTAATGTTGTTACAATTGTACGTGAGCCTGTAATAAGCAACTCTTGACAAGATGTGATAGTACTCAAACATGTTATACCATATCAGTACATAGTAGTAGTACAAAGTGAGGTATCGGGAAAATTACTACCTTGTCTACATGTGACACTGTTTTCAAAGGGGGGGATTTTTCGCTCTCTTTACTTGATAGCAGTAGATGTTAGTATTTAAGCTGTGGTCGCAGGAAAAATTAGTAGTGTACTGTGTATATAAAAGGAAAAATTGTGCTAATTATTATCATAATTGGTTCATGGATTGAGCCAGGATGTTTGAATAATTTAATATCATATAGTTTTGTTTTACGACAGATATATATTTATTTGTTGATTTTCTGCTATTCTCGGAGACAGTACAGTATTTCTTGTCACTGATGTATTTGCTATTTTCACGAGAGTAGTTTTCGAGTAAACAAACTTATGTAAACATGGATTATGAATTATAATAGAAAGGAAGATATGATCGATTTGACCCTGGAATTATTCGGTGATTTTGGATGTTAAATTAAGAGATTTTGATAAAAAAATATTTTGTTATCGTTTTAAGCCGTTTTTATCTGAATGTCGGAGACAATATTCTTGATTTAGATATGTTTTGAAACCATATGTAAGTTACTGTAAAGTTCTGTGGAAGTATTGGATAATATTTTTTTTTAATGCGTTTTATGTGACATGTTTTACCGATGTGGAAGGAAGCACTATTCATTTGCGGATTATTTTTACCGGCTTTTATAGACATGTCATACATAGATTTCGAACTGAAGTAAGTATGCTTGTGTCATGTTTTAATGTCAGTTTTTGTGAAATTAAGCGTGTGTCATTATTTTCGGAAACTGCTGAAAAAAGTTGACACTGCTGTCAACAGAACAGTGGTGTAATCCAAGATTCAGCATCTTATCGTCTTAAACATTTAAGACAGGACTCTGGTCCGACCACAGATTAGTGAAAATATAGAATTATTAGCTTTGAGCCCCTGAATGTGTCAATGACAAATTCAGATATTTTTATAACAGGGATGATTATTATTAAGTAACCATTAACTAATAATTTATGATCTAAAACATGTTAGTATAAATAATGAACGAAACGTAATCTAAAAATATTTTCTTTCCTTTTTTTCTGCTGAATTTTTTCTGATTTGGTTTCATGAATAATTTAAATGCTAAGTTGTTGTTAATCTTGCAATCGTAAAACTTACAACATTTTGTATTAATAATTGATAGGATTCTGTTCTAGATTGAGAGCTAAAATATACATATAAGATAAATCTAACCAAAAAAAATACAATAATTAGTATTAAAAATTAAAATTTCAGTAATAATTTCAATTAACATAACTATTTTAATATTGCTTAATTATCCATGAGCTCGAACATACATGTACTACATGACATAAAATGTATAATGGAAAATAAAACATGTCAAATTGAAAGAGGTACTAAAGATATTCTTATAATTTCTACATAAGAATCGTATTCAAATTGAAAAAAAATCATAACTATGTATACTGATAAATCTGCATGAAATCTTAACATTTAATTAGTGATAACTATGCTTATAATAGAAATAATGATAATTATGATTATTGGGATGGTGGTGATGATGATGATGATGATGATGATGATGGTCAAATGATCAATGTTGTTTTTCTCATCTCACCCTATACATGTAGAAGGCAATATTTAAATCATTAATACATTTCTTATACTGTCATATTTTCAGACAGGTTTATTACAGGCTATAGCTCTGGTATTCTTATATTCATGAATACATATTGTACAGATTATATTCTGACCACAGAACTCATTTATTCCATAAACAGGTTACCATGGAGTTATCAAAACAGAATAATGTTTTATCAGCAATCCTTAACCTGAATGATGTCTGTTTATTTTCCTGGTGACCGATTTTGCAATGTCGCCATCTAAGCAAAATTAATTATCTGTCTTGAACATAATGGAAATGTTATGTATTAATTATGAATGGTACATGCAACATGCATATTCCATGAACATCTTGTTCTGCCGATTATTTTCCCATTAAAACTCAACTAGATATTTGCGTATATA